>OX461811.1:32315077-32556360 GCA_949802685.1 Dicyrtomina minuta
TGTAAAATTGGAAAATATGCGTTTTCATGACGGGGGTCCACTCTTCGAATACCAGCTCAGGCATTCAGAATTCTCCTTCCTCATCATTTTACAGACGTTAACAATGCAGCCTAGGGATCGTCCATAAATGACGTCATACAAATTTTACTATTTTAGGGATCCCCACTGTCATAAGTATAAAAATTCGGTTGACATATATCCTCAACATAGCATTTTACAATTATGCATGCAGGGGTCTTCCATAAATGACGTCATAAAATTTTTTACTATTTTAGGGATCCCCACTGTCACAAGTTTAGAAATTCGGTTGACACAATATATCCTTAACATAAGATTTTACTAGTTTGCATGCGGGGATCGTCCATGAATGACGTCATAAAAATATATACTATTTAAGGGATCCCCACTGTCATGAGTTTAGAAATTCGGTTGACATATATCCTTAACATAGGATTTTACTAGTATGCATGCAGGGATCGTCCATAAATGACCTTATACAAATTTTACTATTTTTGGGATATAGGATTTTTGGCACCCCCATTGCCAACTTTTGAACTTTTTTCCAAACCATTTTACCTACATGTCACAATTATGTCTATACAAATTATATATATTTAGGGATCGTACATAATGACGTCCCAAAAATATCATGGTTTAAGGTAGCCCCAATTTGAAATTCATTTTTTTTTCAACTTATTCTAACAACATGTCACGAACATATCTTTATAGATTATAGATATTCAGGGTTGGTCTATAATGACGTCCTACAAATATCATAGTTTTAGGCACCTCATTGCCAACATTTGAACTTTTTTCCAAACCATCTTACTTACATTTCACAATTATATCTATACAAATTATATATATTTAGGGATCGTACATAATGACGTCCCAAAAATATCATAGTTTTAGGTACCCACAATTTGAAATTCAATTTTTTTTCAATCTATTTTAACAACATGTCACGAACATATCTGTATAGATTAAAGTTTTTTAAGGTTCGTCCATAATGACGTCCCACAAATATCACAGTTTTTAGTACCACCATTGCCATCTTTTGAATTTTTTTTCAAACCATTATACCAACTTGTCACGAACCTATCTATATAGAATATAAATGTTTTAACTTTAAAATTTCTTTCAACCTTTGTTTTTAACTGCTTGCCACGTACATTTGGATATGGCCTATTGATTGTAAGGGAAACTCCATAAATCACGTCATTTGTGAATTATGCAATTTTTGAAAATATTAAAGTTTTTTTAACCAGATGCCAAGTACAATCATATATGGCTTATTGATGGTAGAGGAGCTTTCATGAATGACGTTGTGAATGGTGAAATTCATAAAAGTTTGACAGCTATATTAAACTACATGCTACGCACATTTGTATATGGCTCATTCATGGTAGGGGAGCTTTTATAAATTTTATGTCGTCTTTTAGCGTAACATAAATTATCTTGTGCCTTTGTTGTAGCTCAGCATCTACTTCGGGCCCGCCCCCGGGGGACAAATCCGGCGCAAAGCGCCGGATTTTTCTTATCTTGAAACTATGATTGTATTCTTGGTCGGTTTAAGAGCTAATTGCGAACAAACTATAACTTCAATAATAACCGAAAACTATACTGCACATCTCCCTCGCATTTTTGAGCGATTACAGTTAATTTCAATTCAATCGCTGAAAAAATGCGACCTGTAGCGTGCGACCGACGGCCATACAGACAGACAGACAGACAGCCAACATCAGACCAATAGATGCTTGGTCAGCATCTAAAAACGGAATGGGCCTCCATTGAAATAAAACGTTTTCAAATTACCGGTCTTTTAATTTTAAAATGCCGTCAAAAATATGTTCTATGGGTTACATTTAAAAAACAAAAACAATGGTGTCTACTTATTTTTAAAGAGCTTTAAAATGTTATACAACTCGACACAATCCGTTAACGTTTTTTAATTTGCAATAATGTTTTTTCGAAACGATTTAAAAACACAAAGCAATCGTGCTTCCACACCATAAGCATTGAATAGTTTGTTGTATTACAGAAATTGAATATAAATAAGAATGTACGCAAATTCCATTAAAACCGCCATATTTTGCTGTTGCGGTTGCCATTAATCAAGGGCTATAGCCCTTGTTGCAAGATATATTTAGCTAGTTTACACCAGATAGTAAGGTGTTGTCCCATTTCCCTTGCAAAGGCAAACTTACTTGGAAATTAAATCAACAGTGAGGTACTTCGGGGTCGTTCTAGATAGAGGACTCACTTGGCTGCCTCACTGTAAATTTATTTGTTTAAAAGCATCAATAGCGCTAGCTAGATGCAAAAGAATGGTTGGAAGGAAGTGGGGACTATCTTCAAGAGTGGTCAAGTGGGCTTACACTGCCATCGTCAGGGCTTTATTGGAGTGTGGCATGGTGGTGTGGGCCCCTGCTCTTTTAAAGGTCTCGTATGTCTCCCGCCTTCAAAAACTTCAAAGACAAGCATGCCTAATGATTACAGGAGAATTACGCTCAACACTAACATCTGCCATGCAGTGCTTGATTAGCCTCACGCCTATAGAATTTACTCTGAAAGCGGTGGCTATACGGTCCTGGCATAGGCTCAATACAAGGGGTCTTTGGACTCGTAATCCGATGTTTGGGGGGTCGTTAAGTCACATGGCAATCTGCGAGGGGTGGGGCAATTTTTGTCCTACCCTTCGCATGCCAACTGACTGGACAAACCTCAAAGACATCAATACTAAACGCTATGATGTTAATATTCAATGTCGTAGTGTGTGGTCTTCTAATCTTTCGGAACTTCCCCCAGGTGTTGTCTGCTACACGGATGGTTCCAGTAATGGAGTCCTTATGGGTTGCGGAGTACATATTAAGGGGAGGGCAGAGGCAAGAACGACACTATTCTCTAAAATGGTTTACCTTGGTGAATACACCTCGGTTTTCCAATGTGAAGTACTTGCTATCTTCCACGCCATTACATGGCTGGAGGATAACAACGTACGTGGAACATCCATACACATTTATGTGGATAGTCAGAGTGCTCTGAAAGCACTTCAAGCGAGGCTAACTAACTCACTATTTGTCCTGGATTGTCTTCACTGCCTTTACAGGGTTGCTGCAAGCAACTGTGTAAAGCTTGTGTGGATCCCAGCCCACTCTGGTTACCGTGGTAACGAGGAAGCTGACAGACTGGCAAAATTGGCCTATGATTCCGATCATTGCCGTTTTATTGGCCCTACTCCTGTGGTCCCTATTCCTCTATTGCTTGTTCACTGGACAACCAAAGAGCTGTCCTGGGAGGAGCATAAAAGGTCGTGAAACATGGAGCGAGGATGTAATAAAACCAAAATATGGATTGACTTGCCACTCTATGGTAGTCGATCACTAATTCGGCATTCGCGAAAGCATCTCCGTTGCCTGGTTGGTTAAATCACCGGACATGGAGAGCTTAGAAGGCATAAATTTCTCCTGGGCTTATTGGACTCGCCTATCTGTTTATGTGGTGAGGATGATGAAACCCCTATACATTTTTTTACCACGTGTCCGAGGTTTGTCTTTACCCGGAATTTATATCTAGGTAGCTGCATCCTCACATTAGGTATGTTAGGACAGGCCACTGCGGGAGAACTGCTGGCGTACTCATATGCCACTGGTTATCTCGTCGGCCAAAATTAAACATTATTAACGGGACGTCCGCAATGGGCCTTATTGGCCTTGGCGGTGTCCATGTGGACCAGCTTATTGATCCACATGGTGCCCAATAAAAATAATAATAATAAAAATTAAGGCACCTAATGTTACACGTTTGTATTGGGATGATCTATGAATGACGCCGCTCAAATTATTAGTCTCTAGATATCAAGGTTTGCTAATAGCGTTACCTAAATTTTAACTTTTTAATAAGGTCAGTCTATAAATAACCTCACTAACATAATAACTGTTATAATAGCAGCATAAATAAACAACGTCAGCTCAATTTCGTTTCTCTAATGGCCCATGCTCCCTCATGCTATAACTCATACATTTTGCAAATAATAATTGTTTAAATGGTTTAAAACAATGCCTCTCTACAACTCACTTGTACCCTGCCCAATGGTGCCAGGGAAACCCGTACCTATTCCACTTTTACTGGCGCTATTCCTGCCATGCCCACTTGTACTTTACCTACTGGTAATATCTATAACTCGTGCCAAGCCCATTTGCATCGGTGCTGCTCGTATCCTTCCAGTTTGAACTTTTTCTGCTGTTGCCCAGTCTGTTCACACCAGCATGACTTTTACCCTTATAACTCGTGCCTTGCCCCCTTATACCTTTTGTATTCTTATTAAACCCAATCGTTCCAGCAAGGCTCGTATCTTGTCCATTTCTACCTGCAAAACTCGTACCTTACCTGCTTTTACCGGCACTAGTTGAGATGGTTATATGTTAGTCTTACTTAGTGATCAAACTGGTCTGGTCTGGTCCTAGTTTTATGGTCTGGTCCGACAGCCGGGCCAGACCAGACCAGACCAGATTACTTCGGACCATAAAATCACAAAACAAAATGTTTTAGAGAAGTTTCGCCTAAAATTTTGCTCAAGATTTAAAAAAAAAGAAATATCACTCATTTAAAAGAATTGACTTTAAATGCAATATATAAATACACTTATACATAGTTAATTCAAAAAAAGAGAGCAGAAAACATAATTATCACGCCGAATTTTCATAACAATTCTGCATATATGGTTTGACCAGGAAAATATGTTCTGGTCTGGTCTGGTCCGATAAAGTCTGGTCTGGTCCAAAATCTACCAGACTACACCAGACCAGATTTTAATGGTCTGGACCAGACCATTTTGATCACTAGTCTGACTACATAAACTTTGTTTATCAGGAACCACAACAATTTCATTTTAAGCTCAGCATCTACTTCGGGCCCACGGTCGCCAACTCCGGCGCGAAGCGCCTGATTTTTTAATCACAGCTGTCAACCACGTAAAGCATGCAATTCGTAAAAAATATTCCAGCTTTTTTAACTACGTGCCACGTACTTCCATATATGGCTTATTGATGGTAGAATAGCTTCCATAAATGACGTCATTTGTAAATGGTACAATTTATAAATATTATTCAGGTATATTTACCTACTTGCTACGCATATTTGTATCTGGCTTATTTATGGTAGGGGAGCTTCCATAAATCTTTTAACGTATTAACATAAATTGTCTTGCGCATTTGTTGAAGCTCAGCATCTACTTCGGGCCCGCCTCCGGTCGTTTTTAGATGCTGAGCTTAAGCATCTACAGGAATGGCTATGTCCGTCTGTCTGTCTGTCTGTCTGTCTGTCCATCTGTTCTTTATGCGCTACAGGTCACAGTTTTTAAGCGATATTCGTCAATTATTTTTCAAATGGCCACAAATGCGAGGGAGAAGTGCCCTATTGTTTTTGAGAGAGATCGAACAAACCAGTTTTTCACAATTAACAGTTGACTGGACCAACTTTTTTAGCCATCTAAAAGCATTAGAGAAAAACGGGTGATTTGCCTTTGCACCAGTCAAATGCACCAGCTAAATGGACAAGACACGCACCACTCGAAATTTCAATTTGCCGCTTTGCATCAGCCAAATGCACCAGCTAAACGGTTCCGTTACAGGCGCCAGTCAATGCACCAGCAACATGCACCAGTCATCGGCACAAGCTACCCGCAGCAGTTTCCAGCAGAAGTTACCCGCACCCACAAAGTATCTCTAAGAGGGGGAGGTGTACTTGGGGTCACCCACAAATACGTCCCAACAATCTCAGCTATTTTTGCTAAAACCATAAAAAACCTTAAATACTTGCACCCCCCCCCCACCCACAAAGTATCCCCTAAGGAAAGGGGATGTACTTGGAGTCACCCACAAATGACGGCCCAAAAATCTTATTTTTTGCTAAAACCATTAAAAAACTTTAAATACTTGCACCCCCACCCTTAAAGTATCACCTTAGGGGGACGGGGGGGGGGAGTGAATTTGGGGTCATTCACAAATGACGTCCCAAAAATCTTAATTTTCTTCCTAAAATCATTAAAAAACTTTATATACTTGCACCCTCTACCCACAAAGTATTCCTTAAGAGAAGGGGGTGTACTTGGGATCACCCATAAATGACGTCCCAAAAATCTTAATTTTCTTGCTAAAACCATTAAAGAACTTTAAATACTTGCACCTCCCACCCACTAAGTATCCCCTCAGGGAAGGGGTGTACTTCGGGTCACTCACAAATGACGTCCCAAAAATCTTAATTTTCTTGCTAAAACTATTAAAAAACTTTAAATGCTTGCACTCCCTACCCACAAAGTATCCCCTAAGGGGAAAGGGTATACTTGGGGTCACCCACAAATGACGTTCCTAAAATCTTAATTTTTTTGCTAAAACCATTAAAAAACTTAAAATACTTGCACCCTGCACCCACTAAGTATTCCCTCATGGCAGGGGGTGTACTTAAGGTTACCCACAAATGACGTCTAAAAAATCTCAACTATTTTTGCTAAAACCATTAAAAAACTGTAAATACTTGCACCCCAAACCCCACGAATCTCTTAAAGGGGGGGGGGAGGTGTTAAGAATTAAAACAAGTCAGAATTATAAAAATATAAATATTTCCTATGCCCAATGCTTCACCAACCGCAAACTAATGCTCCTCTACTCAACAAATCATCACTTTTAGGTTCGGGGGGGGGGGGGAGAATTCAGGGTCAATCGTAAAATAGGTCCTAAAAATTCGAAGCCTTGAAGCCAAGGTTGGAATGGAGCACGCGACACCTAGAGTCCCGTAAACAGCAATAGGTCAGTAATGGCCTGAGCTAAGAAATGTCTCACACGCAGTTCGTAATTTTTAGTGTCCAGTAAATCTTATACATAGGTTATTTATACATTAAATTTCAACTTCCAGGGTTAAACAAGTTAGGAGCCATGCAAGGATGATCTAAAAATGACGTCATCTAATTATTTTGATTATATTAATCTCTTTTGTCTTTAGTTCAAAAATCAAATTAATGGATATCCCTAACACCGTCTTTTTCTAGCATACATACAGGGATGCTTCATAAATGACGTCATCACAAAATCACCATTTTAAGGATCCTTGTTAGTGCTTAATGCAAAATTTGGTAAATTTATATCTTCAAAATCTACTTTTACCAGTATACACACAGGGATTGTCCATAAATGACGTCGTCTAAATGTCATCATTTGAAAAAACACTAGTTATCAGTTTAAACATTATGTAAAATAGTATTTTTAGCATTAAATATTATTATTGTACGTATTAGGATCGTCCAACAATATCGTCACTAAAATATTGCACTTTAGATGGTATAGAGTGTATTTTGTGTAAATAATGTGAAAAGATGCATCGATTGACTGAAGTCAATATTCGCTGTAAGCTCAGCATCTACTTTGGGCCCACGGTAGGCAAATCCGGCGCGAAGCGCCAGGTTTTTAAAGAATCAATTGTGCAATTATTTTATTTCCGTTCATTGCTTTAAGCGTCTGAGCGGTCCGGTAAATGTGGTATGCAGGGTTCTAACTGTTGTAGTCTCATTTTTGCTGAAATTGACAAATTTTACGTTACGAAAATAACGTGAATAAACATTATTAAGCTATTTATGACATTATTAAATGACTGGGCACCCTAGTTATTAATTTGGTAAAGTTATTGACACCCACCGTTTATTGCAATTTCAGTCCAAAAAACATAAATTAAAAGTCAATTAACACGTAAATAACGCATATTATGCCTGAACAGATTTTATCGCATTAGGTTCTATAAGTCACATATAATAATATTACAAATAATCGTTGTGTGTACTAATGGTTCCAATGGTCTAGTCTGGTCCAACTTCCTCGGACCAGACCAGACCAGACCATTTGGACCACATTACTGAAAAAAAATACTTAAACTTAGGTATACGAAATACGTAGTTATAATTTTGAGTTAAAATGAATTTTTTAAACTACCTAATGCTTAGAAATATTTACATTAACAAAAAATCAAATAATCTAAACAAATCGAGTTGTTTTCAAATATGTTGTATTTTTAAAAATTCAATTTTTTTTTAGTTTTCGGACCACAAAATAGTGGTCTGGTCCAGGCCAGACCAGACCATTGGGAATTAAGGGTTTAATTAATATTTCCTCCTAATTGTGATTAACTTATGCCGACTAACACCAACTATCTCTGCGCAACCAGTTTCGGTGAGAATGTTACTGGAACAGTAAAGACAGGGACTTGAAGAAAATTAAAATAAATTTTCCTCACTACACGCTTAGAAAAATAGGAGTGAATTGACTGCTATACTGTTAATTTCTAACTGCTTTCTTGTTATTCCGACATCCACAGTAAATCCTGTTAACCACGGTCAACAGGATTATGGTTAGTGATTTACAGTGAAAACTGTTAGATTGAGTATGCTACTAATCCTGTTGCTATATGTAACAGTAATGTTGCTGCCTAATTAACACGTATGGTGTTATTAATACAATCCTTATAATTTCTGTCGTTATTTTTAAGTGGGTAACAGTAAATCCTGTCAACACTGACAGCAGTTCCATTTGTGCAAACTGGAGTTTCTATGTAATTGTTGCCGTTGCCACAGTCCATAGTGTGACTTTGATTGTGTGTTGGATTCAACTTTGTTGTTGGTAATAATTTTTAGATTATCAGCAATACTCATTGTTTTATTCTCCACATTATAATACTTTTTTTGGTCAACTTCTGACTTTTGAATTTGAATATTATTATTATAGTCAATACTGTCAAAAAAGTATTTTTTATTACTATCTACATACTTTATTACTACTGCTTCCATTGCCATCCACCGCTGCTGTCATAATAACATTAGCCATTGCCATTAGTCCCCTTAACATGCCGTACAAAAACGGTAACGCTTCAGTGAGACCTGGTTAAAAAAAGTGACTGCTTACGTGACACAGGTTTATGACGGTTCCCCAAATTACATTAGTCACCTTAGTCAAATATTAGGTAGATATACAGTGATATAAATGCTTAAACAGGTTCACTGTCGATTTTAAAAGGTTTGGTGTTGGGTTTTGTAACAACAGCCTTGTTGCATGTGGTTAACAGTTTACCCCACCCTCAAAAATTTCAAAATTTACTACTAAACCTGTCAAAGTTAACAGCTTAACCTGTTGCTACGGCCTAACCACATTCGTGTCAAGATTTTTTCTAAGCGTGTAGTTAAACTGACACAGTAAGTTTTTTAATTTTCTCCTCCTAGAAGTTTTCGACTATCATATCACGGGGAACATCAACCAGAACGTACTCCATGAGTAGTTGAGTGAATTGAAACAAACTTCAGGCTGCGGCTGTCGTTCGTTGCATTATGGTTTCCCACAACCACAATTACCGGACTACCTCAGATACCCGACCCTACCCTAATAAACGGTCTGGCGACACTGGGTCGAAACGACGTTCTGTCGACGACTTTTCGGAGCCAGACATTCCACCGAAAAATAATTCGTCGAACCGACATTCGGTCGACGACGTTGCGTAGACAGACATTAGGTAGAAGACTGTACGTCGAACGACATTGCATTGGCAGACATTAAGTAGAAGACAGTACGTCGATGGGCATTGCGTCGGTAGACACTACGACTAATAATATTACATCTTCATACATTAAGTAGGTAGTTATAATATGCAGCATGCGGTGATAATTGATTTCATATCGTGCAGCAGAAACGAATTAAAAATCAGGCAACAGACTTTGTAATGCATACAAATTGATTTATAATATTTTCAAGTTCTTATCAGTATACTAATAAATCACTGATTGTAAGCATAATCAACTCTTTAAGGTCAGCAATAATATTGTCACAACATAAACAAATAACAAAATTAAATTTACAAGGATTCTATAAATTAAAAAAGAACTAAATTTAAACATGACAGTGTAGGTATGTCCTGATGCATAGCAAAAATTCAAATAAAAACTGCAAGTAGGCTGTAAAAGATATGAGCACACGATAAATTGCATGAAAAAAATCTCCTTCGTGCCAATTACATTTTCGCTAAAACTCAAAAAATAATATTTTGTTAGTACTAGTGTACATAATTTCTGTGCTCTGCAATATGTTCATCTTAATAATAAAATAGAAAAGAATAAAAAAATCACAAATTATTCCTATTATCTCACAACATTAGGTCCGGAATATTCGGGAATATGTAAACTGAAAACTTAAGGCTATCATTATTCACCCCAAATATTCTTCAATAGATTTATTATAATATGAAATAGCACATTGCTAAAGTCTTTCTGTTGAATCTGCAAAAGCTTTGATTTATTTGGGCTTATAGTGTACAATAATGTTGAGTGACAATTACATTGTGTCATATGTGAAGCATGCTAATTAGAATGACTAATTACTGAATTTGGATGTGATGGAAATATTTAAAGTTAGCATTCACGTTGGGTTTATTTATTTTACTTACCATACTCACCTGCATAAATAACTAGACATTATAATGTGCATCATAATGCTGCACAATACTGGCAGCTTTGAAAAATCATAATCTTCGAGATCCAATCAATAAGCCAAAATAATATGCCGTAGGAAGATGTTATCGACGAAGTTTGCTTCAACGCATTGTCCTCCGTCTTAGTAGATTAGGCGTAATGTCTTTCAACGAGATGTCTTTCGACGAAGCGTTTACAACGAAATGTCTGTCGACGAAGAGTGTACTACGAAATGTCTTTCGACCTACTGTCGTTTGCTTTTCAATGTCGTAGACTCAATGTCGTACGGAGAAATGTCGTTTCGACCCAGTGTCGTAGAATCATAAATAAATACAATATTATTACTAGTCAAACGTTTTCTTGATAAAACACCCCGCGGCAATTACTTCAGCAAGATTCAGCTTCCATAATGCTGTCTATGTAAATGCAATTTTAAATAATCAGCAAGTGACGGTATTTTGCGTGCAGCATTTTTAGTTAACAAGTTTCACAAAAAAGTTCCTAATGCTAGCTGTATAACTGCCGCTGTAGAAAGAGACTTGACAGCTTCCAAAATATGGCACTTATTTTGTGATTTGTAAACAGTATTTGATTTTATGTAGATGTTAGCAGGTGTATTTGAGCGTTGCATGAAGCGTCGAGGCGTAAAAGAGTCGGACCCATTTGACTGGGAGAAACTGGCTACTGAAGGCAATTCGGGAGGAAATATTGTTATGAACCCTGCTCCAGCTACTGCAACTAAACCTTGCGGGTAAGATTACATTGTGCTTTCGCTTATTCGGTATCTCATTCATATGTTTAAACTGACAAAAGCTACATAGTGTGTAATCAAAATTTGTGTAGGTTGATAACAGCGGAACATATGGATGATAATATTTACGCCAGTATAGAAAATAATCAAGAAAACATTGAGCCACATGATAACAAGCTTTTTGTGGAGGTAATTGATTATTAATCGCTGCAATCGTAATGGTATTTACTTTATTTTCAAAAAAGGTGCCTGCAGCAAAAATAATTAAAACTAAAACTATTAGCAAAACTTTGAGCAATTTCAGTGGTTGTAGGACAAAGTCTCCCTGGACATCGGGGGAAAAGTGTCCGGGGGGAAACTGACCGGGGGGACAACGACTGAAGGGACAATGGCTGGGGGCAAAATGTCTGGGGGCAAAATGTCCGGGGGGAAAATGTTCAGGGAGATTTTGTTTGTTTTACAATTTTGTTCGATTGTGCTTTCTAGGGTCGACTAGATTATGAGTCAAGACGAAGAAGGCGTCGGGATGTGTATCTTTTGGACAGTGTAGGTGGTAGCGGGATCCAGTCTGGAACTCTTCCTGTCCCAAGTACCCTCAACAATGAAAGTGAATCTACCAAAGAAAAAGTTTGCTACAATCATAATAAAGCGTCTCCTCAAAAGGACAAAGTCAAGAAAGAAGATTCCAATAAAATTCTTGAAAATTCCAAAGATCTGATAGGCAATTCAGATGAAAAAGATGACTTGCAGGAAAGTGGAATTGACTGTGGTGGTGACAATGTGATGCAAGTAAGTATGTGGGCTACTAAATAGTAATTTCTTTATTTTTATAATAAAATGCAAATTTATTTAGTAAGCCATATCAAGTGCCATGTTCGTATAAAATGATCTCCGAATTCACGGAAATTTTAGGTAAACATTGGAGGAAAGCAATCTGGGGAGCACTCGACTATGCCAACCACTCTCTCACGACCATCTCCTAGCAAAATCGAATCCAAACCTGTATCTCGTCTTCGATTAACATCTCAGCAGGATGATGCCGACGGAGAAGATGGAAACCAGGAAGTTGGTAGCCCAGTAGTAAAGGATGCTCCCGAAGTCACTGAATCTTACTGCTATGATGTTACTAGAGGTTAGTTCTTCAATATTTGCAATACACCACACTGCTAAATGAAATGCATACTCTTCAGTAGACTACTTTTATCACTAGCTAAAGCTAAATAATAACCAAGATGCAAGGTTTCTTGACATTTTCCATCAACATTATTTCTTGCTTATTTCCCTTTTACTACGTACTATAATACTATGTTTATGTTTCACTTTGTAGTTTGGGTAGGTGGATATTTATTTTATGCAGGGTTTTAAAGTAGCAAATACCACTGTGGTATATACCATGGTAAATACCGGTAAATACCAGGGGTGGTAAATACTGTTTATGTGACACTTTGGCACAAACTAGCATATACTGGCATGAAGTTCCGGCAAAAATCTGGTCGAAACCGAAAATTCGGTTTTTAGACCGCGGTGACTCAATGAGTATGGGCTTAAATGATACATCATTGGAAGGGTAATGATTAGCAGAATCTAATTATGTTCGAGTTCAGCGAGATTTTTTAGCAGTTTCTAAAACCGGTTTTTTTCTCGAAAAAACCCGCTAAAAAGTGTTGTATACGTCCGAAGTAAACAAATAAAATACCAGATTTTTCGTTTTTCAAGGGCTTTAAAATAAGCTATTGTTCGTCCAAATCGGCCTAGTATTTCAACAATGTACTAAATTATGTGAATAGGTAGTGACTAATAACATATTAAGATAGAATAATGGTTATAATTAATCAAATCATAAAATCATATTTAAATTTTGAAAAGAATTTGGATTTCCTAAATTTGTAGATCCGAATCTCCGAATCTCATCTGAGACATAAACATGGTGTGGATTCCCAGACATTGGGTCTAGGAAATGAATGTTAATTACATGATAAACTTCGCAGTAGATTCTAAGCAATCTATGAGAGTCACAATAGTCGATCAAGATCAAAACATTTCACATAGGCATAAATCATCTCAGTTTAATCCGCGTCCGCATATTTCATTCATTCATTGTCATTGCAAATATAAATAAATAAATACTTAAAACTAATGGGAATTTTCCTCATTGCAAATGGGTAAACATTCCGCGCGAGGAGAGTTGTTGTTGGTTGAGACATGTATCTAGTATCTATGTATGAATATGTGTCTTAATAATAAATGACGTTATTCAAACATAAATATTTTACGAGCTTCCGCTTCAGCAGTGTAACTGTTGCATAAACCTAGATGATATAATATGTATTCTGGAGTCTGCAGTGTAAGTAGTTGTGTTTGAAGGAATCCGTTCAAATCTGCCTGCATCATTTATTTTCTCTTTCAGCTGATTGATTTTTGAATTTTGAATTTTATAATGATACTAGCAGTCATCTATGTTTAACAAATTTATGTAATTTATTGTTATTACGTTGTAGTACATACGTCATAAGTGCAGATGCACAATGCAGACGATGCACTATTTATCGTAAACAATTGAAATGAACCGAGCTCTCCTCAGTATATGTGGTACGAGAGACTCAACACTCTACATTCTACTTTACAGAAGTCTAAAACTAACTACATACTGTGCCTCTCATTAGCCACATAGCGAGAACCCTAATAAATAATATACAAACTCACAACGATTAAGATACGCTCCTACTTGTTTAGACTTCTACTCATTACATTTCATTTCATAAGTAAACCACAGGACCGTACTTAACATTATACTGAGTGAGTCCTTTAGGATGTTCTTGTTGGAGGACAGTGTCAAGTTTACTCTAATAAAGTGGTCTTTCTCTGTTGAATTGGTAATTCGTACTGAAAGTTGAAATCAAAAAATCAAATCTGGGCGCGCAACAATAGGAGCAATAGAGGAGGATATCTCTACTGTGCATTTCTTTAGTACTTGTGTGAACTGTGAAAGAATACAGAGTACAGATCACCGGTAGGAGAGGAGGTAGGAGTATTGTGGGATTGAGTGGTAGTGCGAGTGTAACGAAAACGTTGCAGGCAAATAACATGTCCTGGAAGCCTGGAACTGATGTCGCTTTGCTTGAATAAAATACGACACCTTATGACTTACGATTTCCCATCGCTTAGTTAAATTATATCAATGATTTAGCACTAACTACTCCCATGTCATCAAATTAATTCAGGGATGGTCCATGAGTCCATGAATGATGTCAAGAAGATTATCACTAATTAATTCAGTACCTCTCTACCCCTATGTCATCACTGTAATTCAGAGATGATTTATAAATAATGTCAACTAGATTATTGCTTAATTAGTACTGCCTCACTCTAATTAGCACACTACAGGTCGAAATTTTGAACTGTTTTTGTTCAAAATAAGAAGTTTATTTAACAAGTGTTACGAAATCTAACTTTAGGAATTACAGTTGCTGTTTTGATGAAATACCTATGCTTCATATCATCTTCTCGCGTTACTAAAATTATCTTGCTCCTTTACTGGGGCTCAGCATCTACTTTGGGCCCACGCTCGAAAAATCTGGCGCGACGATGGGAATAGGAATAAGTTGATAGGCTGCTTTGAGGAGGTGGGGTCTGAGCGGCAGAGTGGGATACTAAGTGAGCTAAGTGTGTAAAGCTACGGATATGTGGGAGATGTTTACATCTCCCGAACATAGGTACCTAGTTGGCTTAATCGGAATCTAGCGCAGATTTTTGCTTCCCTGCGCACTCCGGTATAGTATTCAACAAATTCGTTCGTATTTGTTTGTTTGTTTGTTTGTTTGAGCTTTATTTACGTGTCAAGAAAAGCCTTAGCATTGATAAATACATATAAATTCGTATCTTTCCTTACTGTGAAACTACAAGTATCAGCTATTCCTACTACCGTCTTACGAGGTAGGAAATTTCGGTGGGTGACGAAACAAAACAGTACCACTCTGGCTGAGCATGAGCAACTCGGCTGGGCTGGATATAATACTGTCTCTATCGTTTACTCCATATAATGGGAAAACGCATGTACTATATCTGGAGGAATCTAGTATAGCATCCCTCTCAGTCAAGCGACCGGTAATTACGTACCTATATAATTATATTCTAGGTTAAGTTAATACTGTTAGGTTAATACTGAACTAACTGAACATTGCAAAAAGTGGTCATGTGATAATCGCATGACTTCACCTTGCAAGTTCATACAACAAATGTTGTATGAGAAAACAGTAAATGCCATAACCAATGGTTGACTGCCACACGCTGTATAAGTACACACGCATTACTTACTTGTAAAGTCTTATTGTTAGTTAAATAATCGAAGAATGTTAAAAATCATAATGAATAAAGAGTTTTTTGTAATGATTTGTATATAGGCGGGCGTGAAGGTTTATCTTTGCAGTCTTCTATGGATCCTGAATCCAAGGACGTAGAAGCATTAACTAATCCAGGTATGGCAAAAGAAAGTTCAAGTAGCCCAGCTGGTACAACAGGAACGAACCCTGCGTCAACGCATTTAGGCCGTAGGATTCCAGCCCATGGACTGAGTAGAAGTAGATCCGGAAGGGGAGCAAGGCCGTATTCTCATCCTCATAGCCATATGCTAGGAGGAAAGCTTGGAGATCATTCAATTACGCAGTGTGCAGTAATGGATGATGAAAATGTGTCTGCACTTCAACAAATAACTCGAGGTGGAGGAGGACTCACCTTAGCTTCTCAGTGGAAATCTCAATTCGACGACTCTGAGGAAACGGATAACGAGTGGAAAGGTGAACCGCTGCAGAGCCCGGAGCATAAAGTTTCGACAGTAAGTACTATTTTGATTTGAATTACTGTGTTTAATCAAAAGTGCCAAGTTATTCAGTACGCAGCACTAGCTTTAAAATATCTCGCGCTTCGCCCTGGATTTAGCGGGCGGGGGCCCAAAGAAAATGCTGAGCTTACAGCGAATTGGTTTCATCACTGGTAAACAATGATTTTGTAGTAAGGGTGACATACAACTCTCGCAGCTCCACTAAAATTGGGCTAAATACAAGTTTTTGTAGTAAAAATGATGTAGATAGTGATATACCAATACAGTGGAACCCGGTTATAAGGGACCCCGCCGGACCGGAAAAATCGGTCCCTTATAGCCGGATTCCCTTTTAACAATAAAAGGGATTTCCCTTGTAAGTGAACGCAGCACATAATTTACACATTTTTTATTTACACATTTTTTATTTTTAGTCAAAATATGGTCAAGGAATACTTTACAAGCATATTGTCAAATAGATACAAATTACTTGAATTATTTAAAATAGTTAATGTTGTTTGTTTCGTGCCTTTCTTAGTTTGGTTCTCACGAACACTTAAGATTATGTTGGGTAGGTTAGTAAAGGTTGCGTCGTCAGTATTTGCCTGTGCTAAAAAGAATATTATTGAACTTTCTGCATCATTTCTGAAACTTCCGTAGTACTTGCAATAGACACAGGTTCGTTTAAGTTGAGTTGAAAGTCAGAGTCACTACTAACAACTTTGTAAGCTGTGTAATCTATAAATACGGTGATCTACTTAGATTTAAGATAATGTAAATATTTAGATAAGATAAGTGTAGTGTAGTTGTCGAGTACAGTAGTTCTCCACTTGTTGGGCTCTTTTTTATTCTTTATTTTTATCAGTTTTCTAAAACCTTCCCATATAAAAAATAAATAAATAAATTTAAGGTTGCCCCGATTCAACCGCAGTTCTTACAGGGTGCCCGACCTCGAATTCACTTCTTGCACTGTACCATCACACAGGTTTTGTCTTTCCAACATTAGTCGGGCCTACTTCTATGGCGAACTTCATTTTACATTGACGTTCAGAGCCGCCGAGCCCTTCACTGCCTTGTGGACAAGGAAAACCCAGTGGGAAAACTTGCCACCGCCGCTGGTCTCGATCCCAAGACCTGAAGCGAGCATTTGCTTAAACAGCAGGTTCATAGACATCAGTGCAGTAAGCACTGAGATACGCGGACTCGCTTAAACCTTCCCATATAAGTGGCCTAAAATACCAAAAAATGGTCTAAAATCCGTCCCTTTATTTATAACATATTTTTAACATTAAAACATAGGCTGGCCAACCATATATTTTAAAAGCGTCCCTTTAAGCAGGATTTTCCTTTAACCCGGGTCCCTTATAACCGGATTCTACTGTATCTTCTAGTTCATTCTCGATTGTCACTACAATAAGGACATACACATTTATTAAATCTAATATTCGCTGAAACCTCAGCATCTACTTCGGGCCCACGGTGGACACGGTGGATTTTATATATAAGAAAATATAAATATTCATTAAGTCGATATAACCGAAGTTCTTACAACCAGACTCAACCAGTCACTGTGGGTGAGGAAATAGGAGGCTACCGCGTTAGATCGTCTATCCCTTTCACCTATCCCCGTCCCCTCCTCCACAGCGAAGGAGTCCCATTCCCTAGGCCTCCACAGTACGTAGTGGTCACTAAGGAGCACCGAAGGAGATTGGGCCTCAATCAACCATCCAGTGACGTTTACCGTACAACACCGAGCCGTAAACGATTAGCAGTGGCTGAGGATCGAAAGTCAGGTCTGAGACTGTAAAGTTCGTTATTTTTTAATAAGGGTGGACTGGTAATTAGAGACAAAAAGGGCTGAGCAGAAAAAGGCGTCAAGTCACGCTTTTGCGGTGTGGTGAAATGTAGTAACAAGGACTTCCCACAAATGACGCTACACGGCAGATTGGGAAAATTTAGACAACAATATAATTTCTGCAAATGACAGTATTCTTGGGGGTGTTGGTAATATTTCATTTTAAGACATATGTTTACGAAAACTTAAACGCCATGGATTATTATATTTGTTGGTTGCTGCAATAAGGTCGCACTCTTTTGTTAGAAGATATATTCCCTGACCGCTGAGCATCTACTTCTGGCTACCGGTCGACAAATCCGGCGCTTCGTGCCGGAATTTTATAAATAAGAATAATCATTTTCGAGGTGTACGGACACTTTCCACAATTATATTATCATCCCGAGCATGAGCTCCCAGCCTCGCGGACAGTTTCTATTAAGTCGTGTGTTCCTTCCAGAAAATATATGTGTTTGTAGACATTATTAACATAGAAACACAGATTAAAAATTTTCTTAAAAGGAACAATATTTTGAGGATGTGATTTTGAGACGGAGGAAAATTTCCCCGGTACAAGTTGGTGTGAAACTGTTCACGGGGGCTCAGGTCCGTGATGATAATTTTTGAATGAAACATGCCCGGGAGGAGAAGGTTTAGAAGGAAAGTGTCCTACAACCATTTTGTTGTTAGGAAGAAAGTACCACGTTATTGAGCTATGTGCATCGATATAAATCATCATTAAGATTAAGTAGTTCTCAAGTTTGTGCTGGTGCAAGTTTATAAATAGATTTATGATGAAATATTTGTAGACAAATAATGAAGCAGATGGTGGGCTTCAAGATTCTGGAGAAAAAGGAGCAAAAGAAGCAGAGCGTGTTAGAGAAAAAGATGTTACCGCCATAGTTCCACCACTATTCAAGGTAGATAAGTTGCAGAAGCATTGCATGGATGGCAATATTAATAAACTGTTAATTATTAATACCATAATGTTGAATTGCAAATTAAGCTGTAAGGTTAATTATATATTGTTTAGCCGCACATCGGAGCAGCGGGAGACTTGGTACTACAGAAGCAAACTTTTATGGATAAGCAAGTTACGACAAGGTTTGAGCTTGTGCCACAGATAAAGAAACCAAATTTGTTATCCTCATTGAACTATCTTGATTTAGAGAACCGTGCAGGTTCAACAATTATTGAGGAAACGCTGCCAAAAGTATGGAGTAATCCACAGATCTCACAGCATATAAGGTGACGGGATTTGAGTGGCTGGAATTTTTCCTAACCATACCAACTAAATAAATATTAAATTTTTTATTTTTTAAATTGAATTTAAATCTTAGGCCAGGGCTAGAGCCACCCATGATTCAGCAAGCTTCGTTTGATGATTTTACTTACGAAGTTGATATGTCAAGAAACGTAGCTGTTAAGAAAAAAACACAAGCAAAATCCACTAAGTTGTTAAGTGGTGCTATGGATTGCCGGAGTATGCCTGTGAGATACATAATTGATTTATCCTTAAAAATTAATCTCACTGTAGCTTTTCTAATGATTTAAAATTTTAACAGACACTTAATAGGTTGTTTTCCGCGGAACTTGAATCTGAATGTCCGGATGATATGGTTGCTGGTCGACTTGAAATCCGGGTCGTTAGTTCACCAATTCCATCTCCTTCTGGAGTTGGTTCTCCAGACCCCATAACAAGCAATATACTCATTTCAAATAAAAAATCTAGCCATAAAGAAAACGATCCAATTATCCCCAATTTCGCATTAAATAAATCCAATGAACCTTCCTCTAAAGATGTAAAAGAAATGTCACCAGTTTTAGACAGTGGAGATTTACCGAAACCAAAAATGCTTAAAAGTATTTTAAAAAATAAATCGGATAGCTCGATTGGAGAACGAGCACTTAGGATCGATACAAGATTGTCGATTAAGAAAGAGTCAGATGATGAAAACGGAAATAACGACACTCCTGAATTTGTAGTATCTGCATCAGCAAACGATTGGCCTCAAACAAAAGCTATTTCTTTGGCTGAAAGCTGTGATTTCCATACCGCTAAGACTCAGCATGATTACGGGTGATTCTTTATTCATGATGTTTTTGTCTAGTAGCATAATTTCCTATTCATTGCACCATCAACCTGTGATTGCGAAAAATCGGAGAATTGTATACTTTCTAATAATTTCTGTACCCCTAGCATAGCACTATTACAGAACTGTACAGAACTGTACAAAAACTTTTCATTTATTGTATTTATTCTAGATTCTAGTATTCTTCTAGATTTTTATTTGAAGGCCTTGGTTTGTTTAAGCTTTATTCAAGTTTTAGAATTATTCAGTGCATACTATGTATGCATATTTATTAGTATGTCTCCGGACAGTCTGGACATGTTTCTCCAAACCTGCGTACTTATTACTACGCATACTACGCTTATGGTTTATAGGTTGTATTGGATTTTTTACTACATCATACTACATAATATGATGTATTGCTGGATTTTTATACGTAGGCAGAAGGGAAGGGTGTCCCGTTACTTTCGTAGCCCCGCCCTCCTGCGCCACTTAAGCTTTACTTATAGGTGGGGCTACGTATAAAAAGCCAATAACACCTATTGTCGGGATACAAATTAGTGATACTTGGGAAGGGGGGCCCATGCATTTATTATTTAAATGCATGGGCCCACCTTCCCAAGTATCACTAATTTGTATCCCGACAATATATCCATAACTCTTCAACCTTTTGAAATACTCGACCGACTTCAACGAGGGATACGTAATTTCAAAGCCCTTGAAAATTGAAAAAAAGTTTTTTTTGTTTTGACTTCGGACCACACATTTAGGGGACATTTTCAAACTTTTTCGAATTTTTGCAAGAGGGCATTTTTGTGAGTACTTTACAAAATCCTGTCCATTAAAATCAACATCGCATGATTTTAATGTCTACATTTAAATCATGCGATGTTGATGTTGTCAAGTTACTACGTAGTAACTTAACATTTTAGATTTGCTGTCAAATTCAAAATATTCAAACGGCCTAGTTATACTGCCAGGGCTGTCATTAAACAAGGGCATTCGCGTTTTTTAGATGCTGAGCTTTAGCTGCATCTAATAAAATGGTCATGTCCGTCCGTCTGTCTGTCTGTCTGTCGGTTGGTCCGTCGCTACAGGTCAAACCGTCTACTCGATTTACTTGATGCTACTTTCAAGTAATCACAAATGCGATCGGGCAGGTCTGTATTGTTTTTTCAATTTGATCGGACTGGCCATTTCTTTACAATTAACAGTTAACTGGACCCATGTCAAAAATCAGAAAATTGAGCTTTTCAAAAACCAATAGGTAGTGTAAACAAGTACAGAATATGAATACATACGTAATTTTAAAGTTATGCGCGGCGAATACAAGTATATCGTATAGTACAGACCAAACCAATCTCAGCTACAGTTTTCAATGGTGAAATGGTCTGTGGTTTGCTACGTCAGACATGCAGTGAATATGTTATAGATATTCAGTACCTACATGCGTTATAGATATTCAGGGACCGTTCATAATGACGTCCTTCAAATATCATAGTTTTAAGCACCCTATATTTAGACACGCAGTGAATATGTTATAGATATTCAGTACATACGTTCTATATATTCAGGGACCGTCCATAATGACGTCCTTCAAATTTCATAGTTTTACCTACCCCCAGTTTCAACTTTAAATTTTTTGTGTTATAGATATTCAGGGATCGTGCATAATGACGTCCTTCAAATATCATAGTTTTTAGTACCCCCAGGTTGGACTTTAAATTTTTTGTGTTATACATATTCAAGGATCGTCGACAGCAACGACATTTAGTGTTACTGTTTGTCATGGACTAGGTAACTACATATGGCATAGATATTCAGGAGTCGTCCATAATGACGTTCTTCAAATATAGTTTTTAGCACCCACAATTCCAACTTTAAATTTTTTTCCAACCTGTATTAACTACAAGTCACACACTTACCTATAATTATGTTTTATAGATATTCAGGGATCGTCCATAATAACGTCCTTTGAATATCATAGTTTTTAGTACTCCCAGTAACAACTTTAAAATTTTTCTCAACCTATTTTTAACTACTTGTCACGAACTTAGGTATATGTGTTATAGATATTCAGGGACGTCCATAATGACGTCATTCAAATATAGTTTTTGGGACCCATATTTTCAACTTTAAAATTTTTTCCAACCTTTTTTTATCTGCTTGCCACGTACATTCGTATATGTCTTATTGATAGTAAATAGAACAATATTTGTGAATGGTGCAATTTATAAAAATTATTGAGTTATATTTAACTACATGCTACGCACATTCGGATATGGCTTATTGATTGTAGGGGAGCTTTCATAAATCTTGTATCATCATTTAACGTAACATAGATTGTCTTGCGCTTTTGTTGAAGCTCAGCATCTACTTCGGGCCCTCCCTCGGTCGACAAATCCGGCGCTTCGCGCCGGATTTTTTTATTAAATAATGTTACCGAGTATGTAATCATTACATAATATATTAATGTGATCACCATTTTATACTACAACTACCAGCATTTCAGTATCTTTAATCTAGGTTTCGGGGAAAAATGTATCGGGGTTAAGTAGAATGTCCTACAACCATGTAAGTACGCAGATATACGCATTTTAATGTGCATAACTGTGTGCATCTGCTATAAATGGCAGTTGTTCAAAAGCAAAAGGTTAATTGGTTTTACTGACCCTGAAGTTGTTTGTCAAAGAAATAATGAAATTCCGAAAATCTCATTAAAAATCACTAATTTCAGCAATTGCCGAGTTGGAGAGTCTGAACGTTTTCAAATAACTTGTAATCCAGAAGATATGTCAGTGTACTTTGACGCAACTACTGCCATTGCACAAGCAAATGCTTTGGATAATGACTCCTCAAGTTCCCACCCTCTTGGAGATGTGAAAATGTCTTGCCAAGTGGCTGACACCGCCGAAAAGTCTGGGAACTCAGCTCAATCGACAGATACTGCAATGCGTGCTGCAGGGGAAACATTTGAAGGTAGAAGCACATTTGGAGGCTGTACCCCGGGTCTTAGACGGCGAAGACAAGGTAGCGAAAAGTATGCAACAGATTCTGCACAACTGGGATTAAGATTTCAGCGCCGTCGTCGACACAACGCTGGTCCATATGATGATGATGATGCTGGCGCGAATGACTGCACACCCCTTACAGATGATAAACTTTCTATTCAATCTCCATCAATGATCGAGTATGATTAGATTTTTTATATCCAATTTTAAATTGAAATTGTCATGACAAGAGAGCGTGCTTTTCAGAATTTACGGACACTTTCCTTCTCGACACTTTCCTCCTGGAAATTTTCCTCCATAACTTTTCCTCCCGGACATTTTCCTCCCAACTTCGTACCGCGGGCATTTTCCTCCGATTATCAAATTCACAATAATATAAATTAGCCTCTTTTTTCAGACAATTTACGCATTGGTATACAATCTTAAAAATATCCAAAATGCATAAACTGAAGTGCGACAAATGTTTATTGCAATTAATTTATTATAATTGATAACGTTTATTATAAATAAAAATTTTCTGGAAAGGAACAAGCTTAGTTTAGTGATATCATTTTAAAATTAGGAGGGAAATATCCGCGGTACAAAGTTTGGAGGAAAATGTCCGGGAGAAAAACGTCCGGGAGGGAAAAGTCCGTGAGGAAATTACAAAGAGGAAAATATCCAGGAGGAAAATGTCCTACAATCGCTTTCCAGGCTATACATCCAGAAGCACAATCAACACTTAGCTGCATTGATGTATCTTTTTATTATACTGTTATACACGGGCAGCCGAGGCTTAAAAACCAGATATGATGTCCCAAATACCTCTCGCAGTTACCTCCTCGGAGGGGCTAGAAAAAACACCCTGTCGCGCCGTTTTTTGGGCATACTAGTATGTTCAGTATATGGCTGTGGGAGGAAATTGGATGGTGCGGTGTGAGTGGAGATAGCCAACTAGTAAGATGCGTTAGTTTTACAGTGGAGAATACGTAGTGGTGCACTGACGAGAGCCACTGCAATTAAATGCCTTATAACTCTGCATTGATTGAGCGTTTGTGCAGCTATGCATAACCACCTTAGTATAGCGATATTCAAAACTCACATCGTTCCTGTTCTCGGAACTCTCAACGGCTTGTGCTGGCTACGGGCATGTAAGGAAGATGGTATAGTTAATAGGGGAATGGAAATAGTGAGAGGTTAGTTAGTGAAACAAAATTTCTGATTTCCTTATCACTCCTACTCCTGCTTCGGTGAAGATATGTTTCTGAGGAGGCCGAAACAAATAACATCTCAAATAACCTCGTACTTTATTCTAATTCCTGTACAATCTTCAATACGAAACGAGGTATGAGCTACATAGTACATAGTAATCCCAATACGGTGCCGATATATCCTGCAATAGGATAAAAGGAAATACCGTACAAATCAGGGTTCGGAAGTGGTAAATACCACCTTGGTAAATACCATGGTAAATACCGGTAAATACCAGGGCCGGTAAATACTAATTTGATGGCACATTGACATATACTGGCATATACTGGTATAAAGTGGTAAATTGACAACATTTTAAGGTTTACAAGTGGCAAATACTGGTATAAAACGATCATTCGAAAAATTTATATTTCCCACAAAAATGTCACGGTTTAAAAGTACCAAATTACAGCACACACAACAAACTAAAGTTCGAAAAGTAAAAAATAGAGGGTTAAAACAAAGGCTGAAGCTAAAATATAAACGTTGCGGTTGGTGGAAAAACACATTGGTGGAATCGAATGGCAAACATAGACGTTATTCCGGACGATATGGCGAAGCTAGAATAAAATGTATTATTGTTCTTCATCAAATGGATCATCGGAGAGACAATTTTCTACATTTGGATACGTTCAAACTGATTCAAGAAACAGGCTTCGTCACGATAGAATGAGAAAGTTAGCGTATTGTTTTCGTGAACTCAGGTCACAAAACAAAACTGATTTTGGTGAATAGCTGAACGACTAACGTTAGTTAGATAGCCCGTATTGGTTACTGGTTACACAAAAATGACTGATTACCGAATTATTTTACGATGGCATCCGTAGTAATTTTATCTCGTGAATGCATTTATAAGTTATACCAAATAAAAACATAATTTTGTGTATTCAGCTTTACCGAGATTCTGCATTAAGTGCTATTATTATTTTTTACAAGAATTAAATAACTAAGCATTTTATTACTTTCAGAATTTTAGGCGTAGAAATATACCAGTATTTACCACTTTTTACCGGTATTTACCTGTATTTACCGGTATATACCAGTGTCATGGTATTTTCTATAAAAAAGTGGCATTAAGGAAATACCGTACAAATATTATACTGTTATTCGCATGCATAAAGTAAGTCCCATTTGGCATGGCCAAGGCGCCCATTGGGCTTGTTGCGTTGCCATTTGTTAAAACCATTTTACAAGTCACTTATTCAGTGATAACGCGATTTTGAGAATATGTATTACGTATTTTACTTATCTAAAATCATCTTTTTATACAATTGTGCACAAAAACAATCTATTATAATCAAAGCCTGGTGCTTAGATATGTTTTGCACAATGTAAACTAGTAAACTAAGCACAACGTGTCGCAGATAGAAGACTCACAATTTAAAAAAAAACTGCTTACAAATCACAACAGTATGCGCAACCTGTAGATTCCTCGGAAAACATGTTGGATTTATATACAGAGAGAATGGTAACTGTAACTACATTCAACCACATTCAAATCTTAAGACGCTGTGAAAAATTTAAAAAACATATTTCACTCCTGTTTTGGTCACAGCTAAGCTGTAAGGTTATAAAATTAGTTTCGATATTTGCCAGTTTGTATATCTTGAAGATTACATCTTTAGACTTTATACACTCGGCATCGGAAACGAAAAGAAAATGCTTATTCGAGCCAAAACTTTTAACTGTGCTCAACTTTGCTGAAGCTTCCTGTAGGGGTTGCATTGCAATTATTGTAGAGAGGAAGTGGGAACGTTAGTATATTTCTACATAGCACAAATAGGAATGGTAAGTAAATAGATGTAAGTACTGGAACGAATGACGAATGTACGAATCCTCCCTCAAACTTACCGGCCTGACGATATTTGAGGGTCACCATATGCAATCCAACACGGTACGTAGTACGGCATTTCACAAAACGATACTTGGTCCAACGACATCTGGTAGATGACAGTACGTCCAATAACAATGACATACATCCACGCAAAGGTGTCACCCTATAAAACTTGGAGGGTAGGAAATAGGGTAAAATGTAGGGTGGAACGGTTTTTTAAAAGTTTTGAGTGGGTTACGTCGGTATAAAAAAGTACGAAGGGTAAAAGGGTGCGGATTATTAAAAATACGGGCCCTTTAAGGGTTAATACTTTAATGAATTATCGTTATGATTGGTGATTGCTCTTGGTATACAAGTCTAAAGTGCTACGATTTGATGTGTGATAATGAGTGAGAGACCAACGCCGAAGTTAGATAACAAGTAACGAATTCACAATTTATTGGTTCACTGATAGAGTTTACAAAGTACAACTTGTGAGTTTGGAAGTGTGTAGAGAAGTGACTATCGGTTAGTCGCTTTCGCTCAAATTACAACTTTTGTTTTACTTAAAATTACGTTTCGAATTGTAAAACTAGGACCCCGTCCTTCGACACATCCGCTGATGGAATGTCATAGAATTCATGCCAGCTGAGTCATTCCCAAATATTCGCTGTGCCATGACATTCATCCCAAACTGCAACCCTGAACTCATTCATACATTTTGAAGTATCAAAACTAACTACATGCCTGTGCCCCGCACTATACAACATTATATTGTTTGAATTACTTGAAAATGGTTTGTATGATTGTCATTTCCGTGGTTAAACTTATGATATCTGTTTGAGTTGTTATTTTTGACGTATTCTATGAAACTCCTAATACCACAAGCAGTACGTCAGCGAAGAGGCAAATCTGACTATCTCCTTTTGATGCTAAAAGCAAAACTGACTATTACCATTTTTTGCTAAAAGCGAAAATGACTATCTCCATTTTTCTCGAAATACTATAAAAAGGCGAGGGACAAAAACTATATGTGCCAATGCAGCATGTTACAAAGTATACGTTTTTGTAAAGGGGTCGTCCATAAATGACGTCACAAAAATTATTGCTCTTTAAGAACCCACCTACTCATTATAACGGCTTAACTGTAACAAGGCGTGTCATAAATACTAGACAAGACCCATACAGTGTAACATTATTTATAGACAACCCATTATAAATATTACAATCTTAAAATTTTTAGCTATTGATTTTATCATTAACTATTGGTAATCTAAATCAATGTGTCAACATTTTCCTGACTGAACTCAGCGTTAACTTTCAAATTTTCATATTCTCGTTTTCCACTTAACAAGTGTTTAATGTTCCTGCTGGCGGTTTTCTAGTGACTACTGCTTTCTGCATTCATTTCTGTTTAGTTTTCAGTGGGAATTGTAATAATGAAATTTTACGTTTAGCTAAATATTGTAGCGATCGGAAAACAAATGTGAAAGAATTTTAACATTAAGTATGTACATAATTAAATTTCTGTCACGCGGAATACTTATTTCTTCATTCATTGTACCTGTCACTAACAATTTAATAGTCAGTTTCGCTTTTAGCCCCAAAAGGAGATAGTCAGATTTGTTTCTTCGCTGACGAGTAGTGCATGAACATCCAGTTAAAGCTATACCAGGTCGTTTTCTACGATCTACATTTTAAATCAATGGACAGGCCACAGATTTCAACCGATTTTCTTCAAATAACTTTCACACGAACACAAATGCGACCGGGCGGGTCAGTATTAGTTTTAGATGCTAAGTTTAGACACCTACTGAAATGGTCATGTCCGTCTGTCTGTCTGTTAGTAATGCTCCACAGGCCACATTTTTAAACCGATTTTCTTTAAACTACTTTTAAACGACCACAAATGCGAGGGAAAAGTGCCCGAAGTGTTTAGGGGTAATCAGACTGACCAGTTTTCCACAATTAATTGAAACTAAATGGACCAAATTTTTACGTGATAAGAAATAGCTGACAAAAACGGGTATCGGGTATGAAATTTCCACATTTCCTATTTTTCGGAATGTGCCTAAAAAAATGCTGAATCCGATCATTCCCAAACTATTATTTAAACCATTCTGGAACCATTAAAACTTGTCTCAACTAGCTGTTTTGACAGGCACATGTCGGAAAATGCAATTAAAAAATTATGACCTGATTTGCAGAAAAACCGAAATTTGACATTGGGATTTCGAAAAAATCTAATGTTTCTTATATTCAATCCTAATTATTAAAAAAGGCCAAGTTAATATTGACAATAGATTCTCCCTGAAAGAGTTCTTTTCTATAATACTAAATTTCGGATGTTTTTCGAAACATGTAGTCAAAATTTCAAAATTAGTAGAGTATATGTAGCGTAGAACTATATTGTTAGCTACCGGGATTAAGCCATAAAAGTTTGATAAAAATATGAGATGGGTCATTTTATAACTTTTTAAATATAAGAATTACACATGGGGAGCTCAACCAGTCAATGTGAGGAAACGGGAGGCTTAGTCTCGGTCGTCTCGGTCTTTGTACCTTTCCACCTATCTCCGTCCCCTCCTCCACAGTAAAGGAGTTTCATTCCCTATTACTTCATCAATAGCATTATAGACATTCTAAACAAATGTAAACGTAGCTGTATGACAAGACCTTCCTTTGCGGAGACCATGCTCTTGATTACACAGCTGAACAAAATTAAGCAAGCGTACATATAACATTTGTTTAAATAGTTTATCCAAACGAGGTAAATTTGACATAGGCCTGTAAGATAATGCATTCTTTTTTGAACCCTTACTCTTATACACATATAATATAATAGTGAACATAAGTTCCAGTTCCAGTTCAGCCTTTGGGCTGAGCACAGGTTCTTTTCTGGCTAGCAAAGGCTAGCACAACGGTAGCTATCAACAGCATGCAATCTAAAATTCAAAGCTGTGCTGTTTGTAAGCGTAAAGGCAAGAAGTTTCAACACTCCATCACTTGTCGTAAGTTTTTACAAAAATTCTATCGAGTGTGCATTACACCAGTAATAAAAAGTGCTGATTTTATCATAATTGATATTAATACATGGACTTGTAGTTCCTGCAAAACGACGGATATTACAAGTACTGAATTATTAGCCGAACTTTCACTGCTTTCTTTCTCCGAAAATGACGAACAATATAATCCTCAATATGCAGTTCACATTATCTCGGAATTAGAAAATTGTAAAGGACTGAAATTAGGACATGTAAATTGCAACAGTTTAAATATTGTCAAACTGAGTGAGCTAAAATACATTCTAGAAATAAACAAGTTCTATGTGTTTGCCTGCACAGAAACCAAATGAACAGACGAGACGCTGGACAATTTTAGAATATAAAAGGGTACAATATTTATCTGAATGACCGCAAGGGTAGACTTGGCGGATGAACAGCCATATACATCTAAGAATCATGTAGATATTTACATCTGGACTACAACATACAACTGCCTAAGGAGTGTGAAATTAATTGTTTGCAAATCTGGCCTCAATTTGGAAACCCCTTTATATTTATAAGTGTGTACAAACCACCATCCATACCTATTAAAATCTTTAGTTAATGCTTTGACCAGCTTACAAATGTAATTGGGGATAGTTTGGAGCTCTTTATAGCCGGAGACTTTAATATTAATTTATTAGGAAGTAACATTGAAGTGGAAAAGTTCAAAAGACTCACAAAAAATCACAACCTTATTCAACTGATAAAAACGCCAACAAGAGTAGCAAATCCATCGAACAGAAACAATACTTCCACACTCATCGACCACTTTTATTCATCCCAACCAAGCAAAATAACAAAATCATGTACGCTTTCTTTCAACTCCGACCATGAGCTAACAAATTTGTTCGGCGCAAATCAAAACTGAAATTCAATCCAATCATCATTGAAAAGCAAAATTTTAAAGATGCAGATCATGAACAGATTAAGAAAGACATATTTAATATTATTATCGATGATATAAATGTTCCACGTCAACAACTATGGGCAGCTTTTGAAGAATTAGTCATGAATGTTATCAACAAACACGCACCTTTATGTAAAATGCGCGTCAAGGGCAAGCCGGCACCATGGTCTAATGAACACATCAAGCATCTCATTCAAAGCAGAAACAATATAAAGAGGGAGATCATGAAGCTCAAAAGCCAACCAACGATGCATGACGTCATACAAAGGAGATAGGCAGACTACAAAATAGCAAGAAATAATGCTACCTATACCATACGCGCCTATAAAATTGAATACGAAAAAAACAAATGTATTAATGCAAAAGACTCAACTGACCTATAGAAAGTTTTTACTGATTTCTCTGTAGGCAAAAGCAAAGCCCCTACTATAAATCAACTTATAAGCAACGGTCAGATAGTGAATGACATTGACAACATAGCTGACGAATTATTCAAACAGTTTGTCATCAAAACAGAAGACACAACATTATCTATTCAGAAGTTTTAAGACACTATAGCAGCTGACGACCAGCCCCTTATAATAACTAAAGATGACGTAATTTCAGCTTCGTCAAAAATAAAAAGAAAGGCCAAGAGGAAGTCTAGCCAAAAACACGTTTTAAAACAATAGGCGAATGAAAATTTATATCTGCATAACTGATAGTTCAAAATAACTGAGCATATCATTGACGTCGTCAAAAATATCCATTGTTGAACATGGAATTTCTTCTATATCTAACCTTACTTTTCGTTATTAATATCGCGGCAACTGCGTGTAACTAGGACCTTGGGTTTAAGTTCAGGTTTAGAATGCTTACGCACTACATAGACACCAAAGTGGTCAGAAGTGGCTGTAATTATAATACAACTGTTACAATGCTTATCATCTTTGGAGACATAAATATGACCCACTAAGGAGGCAGTACCTAAAGTTACCCTTGTTGGTTTATATGTAAGCTGACTTACTTCATGAAGTATTTGCTACATTGATAAGGCTTCTGGCATTAATATCTTGTTCGAGCAGGTTAGTTATAAAATTTGTGATAGTTATATAGTTTAAGTTTACACTTCCTGAGAAACTCATGATATTATTCAAATATTCTATGAAAGCCGCTTTGTTAGTTGACGGCGGGCGGTACACCACTGTAAGTAAAAATGATCTTATATTCTCTAGTGATATTTTGAGGCTAGACAGCTCTATACCGGATATACAGCATGCACTAACTATATCCAAATCAACCATTTTTGACCGCAAATGCTCACGTACATATACAACAATACCCCCACCATGCCCATTAGACCTGTCTTGCCTGCATACTGAAACCATTAATATTAACAATACCATTAGGAATCTACTTGTTCAATTTAAATTCTGTAACACAAACTATGTCAAACCTATACTGTACAATAATGGCAACAAGACTCTAGTTTTGCAGTATTTTAGGTAATAATATTCAAGTGAAAAATCTTGATACTATTAGATTGTAGAGCTTTAGAATAGTTAGCTTTAGCTGCCCATTAATTGAAAATCATGAAAAGTAAAAAGGTTCAAATCCTTATCATTATCAGCCAGGACATAACTATTATCAGGAAGAATACAATTATAGCAATGAATGCGATCTACATTATTAGAAGTAACTATTCTCTGATCGCCACAGACCTGACATGTAAAGATATTAACAATAGTGTTTATAGAAATTATAGAAAACACTGACTGGAAACGGTTAGGTTCGTCCGTTTTCAGGCAGCTTTAGGAGCCTGGCCTAGTGTTAATTTTGGTTATTTTTAAACTTTATATGGAGGCATGAGTTACCGAAGTAGGGCGTGAGTTATCGAAGTGGGACGTGAGTTACCAAAGTTGGGCGTGAGTTATCAAAGTGTTAGAGTTACAGATGTTTGGCAAGAGTTTCCGAAGAAACGACGTAGATTTTGCATAATCATGAGAACGTTTACGAATACACATAGATTTTGTTGATCATTACCCTCGTTTCTTTTAGTGAAGCGATTTTGATACTGGAAAGATAATGTCCTCTGTTGCGTGTTGGTAGGCAAATGTCCGGAAGGAAAATGTCGTTGCCTAAGTGATGGTAGGAAAATGTTCGTTTACCGAAATTAGGTAGCGCCATCACTATCCAATTTATACGCTCAAATACACTGTCAATATGTTCTTCGAGCCATAGTGGACAAATCCAGCGCCAAGCTTTAATGTAATTTTATTAAATCAAACATACATGTTTTTTTCAAATTTCATGAGATTGATATGCAAGCACCTCTTTTTATCAGTTATTTTACGTAGTTTTGAAACGTTACGAAACCAAGCATAAAATTCAAGATTGGTTTTCTTGCAATAAATTATTATATATGTAAAAAGCTAAGTAGTTCATCGCTATGACCGTATTTTTTGTCTTGTTAAACGTAAACAGGGTGAGGGTGCCTTAATTGTGGCCGGTGTCCTAATTGTGGCCACTGGATCTTATGCGGTTCGATGTATGAGGAGATTGAGTCTGAAATAGTTTAGTGGTGTTCGGTGACGAAAACAACACACTGTACTCTGTTATCACTTTTAACACTTGAATAAATTTGATTTGATTTGATTTGATTGCATTTGTGTTTGTAAAGTTCGGCTTTTCACCTAATGACGATGCAACTTTGAGTTTCAAAACTTTTCAACTAATACGAATTTAATCAGGCGGCCACAATTATGACAGCGGCCACAATAAGGCACCCTCCCCCTACGTAGCAACAAATACTACTTTGATAGTTTAAGTGTTTAAGACGGATATTACTTAATATTTTTTATTTTGTTGTTTATTTTATTATGCTAAGACTGCATGGCAATAAACTCTTACTTCGTCGTATATGGTACGACGGAATTCACCCCGAATTCCTTAATGAAAAACGTTATTGTAACGTCAGTGGTAGATAAATATTTACGCTTATAAAGTGATAATTCTCGGTAAATCATATACTCACAAATCCAATTCAATCTAAAAATTAAACCTTAAAGCGAGATCTGCGCAGTGAAACATAAAATAAAAATTCAAAAATCTCGAAACGGATGTTTAAAACAAGCAGCTTATAGGCTTACAAGGAAGGGTCAACACATGTGCGCCGATTTTAAACTTAAGATTGTGTGCGTTAGACTGACTTATGGTAGTAAGCAAACGTGCCACTAATCATTTTTTTCGCAGGCCTCGTGCATCGAGGTCATAGGTCATTTGCGAAAAAACGACCATAGTGGGGACCCCGTTGACATATTTAATTTGCATGCTAAATCCCATAAGAAAATTTCAATTTTTCATTTCACGTCAGCTCACACATTTAGAATTATGCAAATAATTATTGCACGCGACTTTTGACCTGTAGTCTAAATTGAGCACAGTAAACTAGTGCCAAAAAATTTAGAATTTTTACATAATTATATATTATGTAGGTACATTATATTCTTGAAAAAAAGTTAGTTAAAAAAGCCGTAAATCTTTTGTTTTTTAGATATTTCAAAGGGTGAACAGATTGATCTAGTTAAGATTTTTTTAACATAACATTTTGATTTTAGGCATGCAAAATAAACTTAAAGGTTATATTATATTGCGTTTGTTAAGTACACATGATATTCCATAATTGTATAACAAGCACAGGTGGGGTAAAGGCTAAGGCGGTATTTAATGAGCAAAAGGTCATGAGTTCAAGTCCGTAGACCGCGATAATAGCGTTTAATCGAACTCCTTTCCTGCGTAAAAAGTTGTTAACAATTTTTCTGCGCAATTATTAATTGTGCAGAAAAAGTAGCTTATTCGCACCACGTGTGCATTCTGCAGACTATTTTTGGAGTTCGAAATGTGAAATGCACATTAGTTTGCGTTTGCGCAGGAAAAGAAGCCTATTCTGTCTATGGCTTTTATGCATAAAAGGACAGTATTTGTGCAGGAAACAAATGTAGGTTTTTATATGGTGGGTGCGCTTGTCTGCTTCAATATTTACGAATTTCCGTGTTGAATTTTGCCAATTACGCAATCGCTAGGCTAATAACAACCAGGAGCGTCATAGGGTTCAAGAAATGGGAATATTTCGATGACATCATTTATGGACGACCCATAAGTGTTTTATTGCCAAGAGTGATAACGGAATCATTTTTTATTTTTTTACCTACATTCTACATAATTTACGGGAATTTTGAAAATCTTTCAATACTGGACCAATTTCATCGAGCCATATATCATTGGAAAGCTAATCACCAGTAGAATTCAAATAACGGAACGCGCCTCCATTATAACAAAACGTTTTCAAAATAACGGTCATTTAATTTTTAATTGCCGCCAAAAATATGTTGTATGGGTCACAATCAAAAAACAAAAAAAATGGTGTCTGCTTATTTTTGAAGAGCTTTCCAATGATATATCACTCGACACAATCCGTTAACTTTTTTTAATTTGCAATTATGTTATTTAAAAACCATTTAAAAATAAATAACGATCGTGCTTCCACACCATGTTCATTACCTTTGCCTAATTGTTACCTTTCCAAATATATATCATCTTGATGTTACTTTATTGAGTAACCGGTCGAAATCTTAACTTTTAACACAATATATTAATTATTGGCGGGAAATTCAAAAATTTTCACATCAACATGAAAAATATAGATATGTACGAAAAATTAACACAGCTAATTTAAGTTTCAACACACCCCCTCAGTTGCAACATATATGGTCTAAATGTTCCCTTCATTCATGATATAATATGTAGTACAAAAGTACTATACTGTTAAATGTACTGCGCTAACAACACTACTCTGGTTCTTTTGCATTAAATCGAACGCATTTTGAATAGATAAAAATAATTCTTAGGATCTATTATACAATTTTGAACTGGAGTATTCTTTTAGTTTGGATTTTGCATCATAAGGGGTCGTCCATAAATGACGTCACGTGTACGGCCATTGGGTCTACTACGATACTGATGATTTCCCATGTTAAAGATAGCCATTTACGCAGTGCAATACTCTGAACTGTATATTATGAGCTAAAAAATAGGTAAAAAAAACAAGGGCTTTAGCCCTTGTTTTTTTATTTAATATTTTTGAAATTTTTCGTGAAATGAAAAATCGAAATTTTCATATGGGATTTAGCATGCAAATTAAATATGTCAGCGGGGTCCCCACTATGGTCGTTTTTTCGCAAATGACCTATGACCTCGATACACGAGGCCTGCGAAAAAAATGATTAGTGGCACGTTTGCTTACTACCATAAGTCAGTCTAACGCACACAATCTTAAGTTTAAAATCGGCGCACATGTGTTGACCCTTCCTTGTTAGATCATAATAATATTCTTTAAAGTTAGTAGCTGCTAGCAAGTTTAAAAATTTGTAAAATATATGTACTGCACTGTTTCTTCCGTGTGCCTAAAAATTCTGTACATGTGTATGCTGACATCGTACAAAATGCTTAGTTACAAGATAGGAGGTAATAAGACAGTGAAAAACTATTTAAGTCCAGTCATCAAGTCAGTCATTAAGTAAATCTTGCACTTGTGTAAAAAGTTTTGTTTCCACCTTTAGTAGTTTTAATTTTTAATAATTTCTAATTCCATGTTAGCTTTAAATTACTTTAACAAAAGGAAACTTACAAAACAGAATTCTACAACCACTATTGTATTGTATTGTATGAACTTTATTAACGTGTTATTTAAACCGATTTGGCGACAAGCCATTCTTCCATCGGTAACACGGGCCATGTTAAGGTTTTGAACTTTAACTTTGTGTAAAATACTCGGGAAAAGTTAGGTAACCAGTAGACCTGTCGGATTGTGCTGATAACGCCCACGTAAGGTGTGGGGGCCCAATTAACTCAGTGGTATGAACGAGGTTTGAAGAAACTAGTGAATACGCTTCGCTGGGGCAAACTGTACTTGGCGGACACCGCAGATCAGGGGTCTTCATTACGTCACACGCGTGCGACGAGTCGCACGCGGCGGGATTTTAAGTCGCACGCGATAAAATTAAAATTTTTCATAAATACCTAGTTTTGAACATAATTAAAACTGTTTGAAGGACAAAATTTTGTCAATTTAGAAAAAAGGACAAGATTTGCTGAAAAATATATGCAGCTCGCAAAGACGATGCCCTTGAAAACTTAGTAAATGGCACCAGCAACCAGCACATTCATTTGAAATGTACGATCGTCGTTCTTGTCGCGTTTGCCGGCTGCGGGAGTTGCCAAACGTAAAATGTATTCATCCATAGCCAGAGCTGGCTTTAAATTACTGCTTTTGCATACATACCAACAGACAACGTTGTTTCCGGGTTCGTAGCTTTTTCCACCATGCGGTCTTCTTATCTCATATGATTTAGTTTGGTCTCAGTTTTTGGTAAAAATTCCTGGCAGCAGCAACTAATCTTAATAAAGTGAAATTGCTAATTAACGCCAAAATGAGTTCCTAACCAGATAAAAAAAAACAGAAAACGTATAATTTTCATCCTGAGTGGGAAGAAGGCTATTTTTTTACATTTAGTAAAGACAAGTGCATTTGTCTAATTTGTAGAGCTTCTGTGAGTTTAAGAAAATCCTGTTGCCAGCGACATTATAGTACAGTACACAAAACATACAACCAACTGTATCCAAAAAATTTACTACTTCGTAAAAATCGTGTTTTAGAATTGAAATCGAATTTAGGTACTCAGCAGTTTTATTTTACAAAACCAAAGCCACAATTGGCTACGATTGCATCTCTTCAAGTATGCAATGTTATTGCCAAAAGAAAAAAGTCATTTGAGGACGGGGAAATGATTAAGGAAAGTTTAGTTGTAGCTGCAAGCACATTATTTGCATATTTTAATAATAAGGATATAAAATTATGTCTAGTTTTAAAGACGTGCAACTCTCCGGTGCCACAGTTAGCAGGCGGTTTGAAATTCTATCACAAGATGTTCAAAGACTATTAGCTAGTGACATTGAAAAATGTGTGTGCTACTCATTGCAACTAGATGAGTCAGTTGATGTTGTCCATACTGCTCAACTTATCGTTTTCCGTTTGGAAAACCCATTCATGGAAATAATAGTTTCTTACTTTGCGCAGATAGTTGCAGAAATGTTTCAGTTGAATGGTGCTGTACTAGAAAACGAATTATTGTCATTTCAAAACAATATTATTTTGAAATCGAAAAGATCTGAAACCAACTTTTGGTCAATTGTAAACGAGCAGCAGTTTTCGTCATTAGTATCTGTAGCGTCTCGTGTCACGTCGTTTTTCGGATCAACTTATCTGTGCGAATCTTCCTCCTCGGATATGAAGTTCATAAAAAACAAACACCGAGCTAAACTTACAGATACGCACCTTGACGATTGCCTGAGATTAGCAGTAACTAGTTACACTCCGGATTTTGAAAGAATAGCAGACTCAATGCAATGTCGAGCATCTAATTCTTATTGAACGTAAGTTTTTACGATTGTTGTTACGTGATGAGTACTTAATTAACTAAAATTAGCGAATTAAAAAAATAAAATACAGAGCATCTAATAAAACGTACGTTTTTGCGATTGTAGTTACTTCAAAGGTACCTTATTACCAGATATTATTAAGTTTAAAAAAATGTAAATTACAGGTCGCACGCGACTCTTCTTTAAAAAATTAAAGTTGCACGCGTAGAAAAATTAGTGAAGACCCCTGCCGCAGATAATGGGGATGCAAATAGGATAATGAAAAGGACTCTGGACTCTTTCAGTAGACGTTCTCCTTACTCAGACTCAGATTCACGATTAAATTTATTCACTCTAATTCTCACTGAATTAAACTCGGTTGACAAAGATAATTGATAATTTTGTATAATTTATGAATTGGTGTTTTGTCTCAGACAAAGACTACCGCATTCTTACAATTGTCAAATTTATATATTTTAAGTAAAACATCTCATGTGATTTTTACAACATCCTTAAACTAATGGTTCTACCCAGACACATTAATTTAATATCTTTTGGTATTTTACGAATTGTCCTAATGATTAATCTAATTAGAGAATTTCGTGATTTCCACATTTGTTTAATTCTTATAAAGAATCAAAGGAATAAAGAGTTTGGTCGCAGTAATTAAATAAGAATAATACCGCTACTGTTTACGTCTATTGACATTGATAATGTAAATAGAAACTTCAACTTGAATGCTTGTCTCATAATGCAGACACAGCGGTCAGACGTAAACATTAGTCATCATACTTACACCGCATGTAGTATGTCTATGCATAGCTCAGCTGAGCACGCTTCAGCACATTCTTGTTTACTTAATGCGACGCGAGCTAGACTCATTAAATTATATTATTATATTATTACTCATGCATCTCTCATTCCCAGACGAATGATATATAAAATATAATTCTTTCTTAATCCTACGAAGTTACACACGTTACACGTACAATACTTCAACATATATAAGAATACATGTTACTACCTGTGACTACCTGTATGACTAAATATGTGTGAATATTGTATGTCGTAATAGGCCAAGCCACCTTTCCCTAGAGAAGAGAACTCTAGGAAGGTTTAGAGAAGAGAACTCTAAACACCCCCACCGTACTATGTACTTTACGTACTCACCGAGCCGTGTGGGATTACAGAAGCAGCCACCCAACCGAATGGCTGAGCTGGTATTCGAACTCGGGAGTCCGGACCTGAGTCTAGAAATCTTCCGATTCCAAACTGCAGTCCCAAACCCACGACCACTATACCAGGCTGCCCTGTTATGAGAGTCAAACTGCTCTGACCTTGTGAAATAGGTAAAATAAAATAGTAACCGAAATGAATTAGTATATACTAATATACTTGCTGATTCGATGCATAGATAATATTGTAAATTAAAGTATGCAAAGTATTTTTAGATTGTGGAACATAAATTGTTGCAAATGACTACGCTTATCATGAGAAAATAAATCAACGCCCCTGGATTAATATATTTACTATATTTTCCCAAAACATTTACCTTTAACACTTAAGTGTACTTGCCTCTATACGATTAGTTTCATTTTGGGACTGGGGGGAAAATGTCCGGGGGCGGGGATGATGTTCGGGGGAAAAATGTCTGTCTACTAAATTGAATGGTTCGGTTATTAGTAGGCCCCGCTCCCTTTCGCCCCGATGTATTTGGCCCCTGAATTCTGGTCCCCTGGATTTATTCGGCCTCCCAATTTAACATTAATTATATTTTATATGCAAAATTTGTTATATGTTTCATGTCAACGATTGGATAGTAACGCAAACGCAACCACAATGCACCACCCCGCTTTACTCATGGCGTGGACTCTAAATATTTGGTCGTACAAATCTCTGGACATGTTTTAAACGTTCTGTCGCATAGCAGAACGTCACATTGAGGCAAAAAATTTAAATTAGTTTTAGTGGCAAAAATTAGCATTCCCTCTTCATCTGCACTGTCATAAATCAAAAATCCGGCGCCTGATTTGTCTACCAGGGGCCCGAAGTAGATGCTGAGCTAACAGCGAATATTTGCTTTATTAAATGAGTAGAACTCTATTGTCGCAAATTACGACAACGCCTATCTTCACTTTTACTTTTACTTGAATTTCTGATTTGATTAATGGTGTAGTCGCAAAAAATGACGGGGTGATCCCTAAAATCACCATACTTGGATAATGTCATTTATGAACGATCCTTGTGTATGTATACTTGTAACATCCGGCCAATCCAGTGTTCAAAACATAGGTTTATCTTTCTGAACTAATGCTCGTGAGATCTTTGAGATTGTGCTTATTTGAATGGTATCATTTGTGAACGATCACCGTATGTGTAGTTGTAACATCCTATGTTAAAGAAATCCATGTAGGTACCTAATTTCTGAACTGATGCCAGGAGGATCCTTAAATTAGTAATATTCAGATGACGTAATTTATGGACGATCCCTGTGTGCATACAAGTACCATCCGACCTGATGTTTATATTTGTTTACTTAATTTTTCATCTTACGAGTGGGGGATCCTTAAAATAATAATACTCGAATAAAGTCATTTATGGACAATCCTTGTATGTATACATGTAGCATCCGGTGTTCAAAATATATTTTTTCCTAATTTTTGAAATATTGAGCGAGGGATCCTTAAAAGATAGATATTTGGATGACTTCATTTATGGACGACCCCAATTTGCATTCCATATTAATATATTCAATAAAATTCCCTAATTTAAATACCCGTTTACCTAATTTAAGAACTAATGACAGGCGAAATATTTTAAATAGTGATATTTGAATGACGTCATTTATGAACGACCTCCATATGTATGGTAGTAACATCCGATGAAAAAAAAATCTATGTACCTAATTTTTTAACTAATAACATGGGGATCTTTAAGTAGGCATTATTTAGATAACGTAGTTTATGGACGATCCCTCTATGCCCATTAGTAACATCCGACGTGATGTTGTTAATATTCGTTTACCTAATTATTTAATTAATGACTGGGGAATCCTAAAAATGGTAATATTTGAATTAAATGACCCTTGATGTGTAAATTATTGGTCAGATGCACTTAACACTATTAGTATAAACTACGTGCCATGGTACGTACAGATTTTTGTCATGTAGTGTCTTTTGTGATTTTCCACATTAAATTTAAATGGGTTACACTGTGGGGATCGTCCCGTACGATGTCAGCGTTAGTGTTGGTTGGGTGTTGGTGACCTGTAGCATACGACAAAGAGGTGGAAAAGACAAGCACACACAAAATCGACAAAAATTGAAATTTTTTGGGAGTTGGTTCACATAACTGCTATTTGGAAACAACTTACTGCATGGATCCTAACCAAAAACTATACAGCTTATCTAAATCGCATCTGTAAGCGTTTAGAAGTTGTTCGGAAGAAAAATATTAAGGATTGCCACCTGTGGCGTACGACAATGGAAGCGGACAGACATTTGGAAGACAGACAAAACCATTTTATTAGATGCTCAATGAGCTAAAGCTCAGCATCTAAAAACGGCATTTTATTGTAGGTGTTGGTCAAGGATTCTGGTAACACAATCGTTTTTCTAGTCTTCGGGCTCGGGTGCTTCAACCCTGCCTTACTTCGTACGTTTGTGACAAACTTTCTTAGTGATAGTTCTTGCCCCATTACATACCTATACGGGTAGGTTTGGAAACTTCTTCAGTACCTCAGCTATTACTGTCACTGGCTTCTCGTAGCGATGGGTGATTGCCCTTTCTTTAAGTAACGATCTGCACTCATATGCTTCATGTCTGCGTAAGAATATGGCACAAAATTAATATAAACACACAAAAGGTGCAGGCAAAACAAACACAAAGCCATTTAATTCGAAAACAAAATTCGACTTACTCTCCCTCATCAGGCAAGTGTTCAGGTTCATGAGGGCAGGTCAACTCTTGTCCTTTTGCCTTGGTATCCATCAGTGCTCCATAGCACTTGGTTCTGCTTCGTCGCCGGCGGTAAACAGACTTTTCCTACCTGGACTATTCCTACCCGAATTTTTCCTACCCGGAATTTTCCTACCCACGCCAAACCTAGGACTTTTCCTACCCGGACTTTTCCTACCCACTGCCAAACCTAGGACTTTTCCTACCCATGTAAAAAAACCGAAACTACATATCGCGCAAAGATATACCCACAACTTTTGTATTGTATTACATCCTTGAGTTATTTTAAATAATATAGACTTGCTAATAAAATAATCTTTCTTACTTTATTACCTGATAAATTGCTAATAAGACTGAAAATGCACTTTTGTGACTTTTTGAAAACTAGTAAAACTATTAATTTAATATGCTCGATTGAAACTGCCGTGTTATTACGGTACACTCATAAATAATTATACTTGTTTTTTATTTCGACAGTAGTCCTGGTCATGGGTAGGAAAAGTCCTAGGTTTGCTCGTGGGTAGGAAGAGTCGGGGTAGGAAAAGTCCGGGTAGGAATAATCAGGGTAGGAAAAGTCCGAGTAGGAAAAATCCGGGTAGGAATAGTCCTACAACCGTCGCCGGCATCTCCATCTTAAACTTCCATTATTCTTGTTAGTCTTTTGATACGTAAATGGATAACCTTCAAGCCAGATTACTTCTCCTCCTCGTTCAGTTTTTCCAGCTTTTTTTTCTACTAAATCCACTTCAACTTCGACCTCGTCATTATCAAGAACCAATTCAAAATCCCAGTCTTCCATTTTCACTTTGCGTAAACTTACGTTGTGTGGAAAGAATTAAAAGTACTCGGACGGATGAGCAGATAAATCACGACTGGAGAAGTAACAGAACACGTCTCACCTCTACATTTCCATCTTAAACTTCCACATACATCAACCTACGTCCACTCAAACTTCCACGTATACATCTACCTTCGTCAGCTCTAACTCCAGACTTCCTACACTTACAGTCAGTAGAAAGTACTGGACAGTGGCATCATTTATGAGTGCATTTTAAGTGCAATAAAATAAATGATTCATTATTTTGAGGGCCGAGTGTAGAGGGGCCGAATAATTCTCGGGCCCAGATCGTGGGGCCAAGATTATGCGGGGCCGATTAATACCCGTACCAAATTGAATACAGATATTTAACATCTCGGTGGGTGTTTACCAGCACTAACGAAAGAAGTAATATTACACTGAAACGATAATATAAGTAATGGTAAATGCTAGCATTTTAAACCAACAAAATAGTCATTCATAACAAAAAATTTCAGATATGACCGGAAAAATTCTACGCATAATTATAAACTTCGATTCAATACCGAACAAACCGCATTGACTATGAGAAATAAATAAGACTTTTAGCCAATAAAAAATCTTTGTATTTATTGAATTAGTGATGTTCGCGGTGTTCCAAGCTGCCTGATTGGAGATAGGCCTTCTGGAGACGCACCGGAAGACACAAGCTCAGATAGTAATGACTCACCACCAGTCCAAATTCCTGTACCTCCACCCGGTGATCCTCCACAACCTGAATTGCCAACCAGGTTGCTTTAATTATTTATAGATTTTTCATTCATGCTGAAATACTTTTTTCGCAATGTACATAAACATCTAACTATGAAACTGTTGCGTATTATATTTCAGACTAAAGCGCTATGTAAATCAAGACAAAACAGTTGCTCCCGATGAACCTTAGCTTTGTTTGTGTTCATTGCTCTTGGCACCTGTCAAGAATGAAAATCTTCATCTGGTTGAACCCTTTGAATCCAAAAAGCAAGTACTACGTGGTTGCTTGCCATGTGCTTAGTTATGTGCTATTATTCAAGGTCTTGCTATTAATTCAATTGTGTAGTTATAAAGAGCGAGTTTCACGCTAATGACTAGTGATAAAAACACGCTTGGGTTTACAGTACGACCAGATTTAGATAAATTTGCATTGAGTTTAAAATTGAGTGTCATGATTATTCATTGGAAGATATAATTGTATTATTTTATGTAATCGGGTAACTTACATTATTTGAAATATATGCAAGTGCAATATCCAAGTACTTTTATCAAAATTAAAGTAGCTTTTTTGCTACAGTACATTGTACATACTGTATTCATCGATTCATTTGTACCATTTTTGAACTACGTTACGGTTTTCAAATGGTCGCACATAAAGCGTTTATTGTTAAAATTTCAATTGCTCACAGCCATATTTTTTCAATAAATTATGTTTTAAGCAAGGTCCTGTAAAGGAGAACTTATTTTGTTGCTTCGATGGGTATTCCAAAAATTTGAAATTGCGACCTCTTCTCTTTAAATTGATATCTTAAATGTGCAATCTAATGTTTGGACGCAGTTCTTTTGCATACGAAATCTTACGAGATGTACTCAGATATGCTGCACAAATGCATTTAGTGTATGCTTTGCCAATGTAAAACCTTTAGCCCTACAATGAAAGTAAATAAAAATCTGTAGGGTAAAGTATACTTAATTAAATAATTGGGTGCGTATTTGCATAACAGTATTAGGTTTTAGCTCTTGAATATACTATTGCCAGAGTAAATAAAACCCCTGACGCCTGACGAAAAGCTTAAAATTTTGGGTTGGTATAATTCCTAACCCCTAACCCCTGCCCTAACCCCCAACCTCTAACCCCTAAGCTTAAAAATTTTTATTTACATGCGTTCATGAAGATTATAGAGTATGTTTTGTCTACAGGCTAAATCTGACTGGGCACAGTTTTAATATCAGATTAGCTGGGAATTTAGGGGGTGTTGGTGTTGTGTAAAAGTCTTTTATACGAAAGGAGTAAGTAAACTTATGTTGTGTCGTTTGTCGTTTTTAGATGCTGAGCATAAGCATCTATTGTAATGGTCATGTCCGTCTGTCTGTCTGTCTGTCTGTCCGTCTGTCTGTCCGTTGGTCCGTCGCTACAGGTCACAGTTTCGATGAGAATTACTTACAACTTCTTTGAAACAATCACAAATGCGACTGGGCAGGTCTTTATTGTTTTTTAATTTTCATCGGACTGGCCATTTCTTCACAATAAACTGTTTAAGGGACCCATGTCAAAAAAAATTTTAGTGACTTTATCTAAAAACGGGTGAAGGGGCCGTTCACAAATGGCGCTAGCAAAATTTACCAAATTTTTGGACCCCCCCACCTAAGTTGCTAACCTTTTCAGACTTGCGTACATGGCTACATCTTTAATATGGCATATCACCTTTTTCAAAGTCACCCACCGTAAAGGTGGGTGGCGATATTTGCGAACGACCCCAAATACGTGCCTTGTATAGGTTTACACATTTAAATGCACTTCTAACGAAACTTTAAATTAGGTTAGGGGTTACGCGCAAATGATGTCAGGTGAATATTTCTTTTTGACACCCCCACCCAGCTGCTATCGCATTAACGCAGGCTAGGGGTGACGCGCGAATGACGTCACTTGAAAATTTCTGTTAGACAGCCCCACCCAGCTGCTATAGCATTCACATGAGGTAAGCAGGCTAGGGGTGACGCGCAAATGAGGTCACGTACAAATTTCTTCTAATTACCCCCACCCAGCTGCTATCGCATTCACATAAGGTAAGCAGGTTAGGGGTGACGCGCAACTGACGTCAGGCGAAAATTTCTTTTACACACCTCCACCCAGATGTAATCGCATTCACATTAGGTAAGCAGGTTAGTGGTGACGCGCAAATGACGTCAGCCGAAAATGTTTTCTAGTCACACCCACCCAGCTGCTATCGCATTTGAATAAGGTAGGCAGGCTAGGGGTGACGCGCAAATGACGTCACGTGAAAATTTCTTCTAAACATCCCCACCCAGCTGCTATCGCATTCACATTAGGTAAGCAGGTTAGGGGTGATGCGCAAATGACGTCACGTGAAAATTTCTTTTAGATACCCCCACCCAGCTGCTATCGCAATAACATTAGGTGAGCAGGCTAGGGGTGACGCGCAAATGACGTCACGTGGAAATTTCTGTTAGACAGCCCCATTCAGATGCTATTAGATTCACATTAGGTAGGCAGGCTAGGGGTGACGCGCAAATGACGTCACGTGAAAATTTCTTCTAAACATCCCCACCCAGCTGCTATCGCATTTACATTAGGTAAGCAGGTTAGGGGTTATGCGCAAATGACGTCACGTGAAAATTTCTTTTAGACACCCCCACTTAGCTGCTTTCGCAATAACACTAGGTGAGCAGGCTAGGGGTGACGCGCAAATGACGTCACGTGGAAATTTCTGTTAGACAGCTCTATTCAGATGCTATTAGATTCACATTAGATAGGCAGGCTAGGGGTGACGCGCAATTGACGTCACGTGAAAATTTATTTTAGACAGCTCCACTTAGCTGCTATTGCATTCACATTAGGTAAGCAGGTTAAGGGTAACGTGCAAATGATGTCACGTAAAAATTTCTTCTACATGTCACGGACTGACCTATATGTGTTATAGATGTTTTGAGATCGTCTATAATAACGTCCTTCAAAAACCATAGTTTCTAGTATCCCAAATCCCAACTTTAAATTTGTTTCCATCCTATTTTAACTACATGTCACGTACTTACCTATATGCGTAACGGATATTCAGGGATTGTCCATAATGACGTTATTTGTGAATGGTGCAATTTATAAAAAAATTTCAGCTATATTAAACTACAAGCTACGAACATTGGTATATGTCCTATTGATTGAAGGGGAGCTTCCATAAATCTCATATCATCTTTTAGCGTAACATAAATTGTCTTGTGCCTTTTTTGAAGCTCAGCATCTACTTCGGGCTAGCCCACGGCCGACAAATCCGGCGCGAAGCGCCAGATTTTTACTGATGGTGGTGGTAGAGGTGGTAGGGATTGAATTCTACAGTTTTTAGATGCTGAGCAAGCATCTATTGAAATGGTCATGTCTGCCTGTCTGTCTGTCTGTCTGTCTGTCTGTCGATGCCGGGTCTGTCTGTTGGTCATGCTCTACAGGTCACAATTCTTAAATAATTCCCTTTGAACAATTTTTGAATAACAAAAAAAGCGAGCGCAAAGTGCCCTATTGTTTTTTAGGTCGATCGGATCAGCCACTTTTTTACAATTAACGGCTATAAGGACCAACTTTTTTAGCGATTTTGAGCTTTTAGCTTTTTGAGAAAAACGGAAGTCGGTACTCTTTACATGCAAATACATACTTCACCATGAAAGTAGGTAGGTAGGTACGTAGGCAGTACGTTTACCGCATGTTCTACACTGTTTAGATACCGTGTACCTCAGTGGCATACGAAACAGAGTGCTAGGAGCGTTCACAAATGATGTCCGTATTACATTTTCCGAGCGACCCACCTTACGTCTTTCGTAAATTTCACCATTTTAGGGATCACTACTATCATTAGTTTAGAAATTAGGTTGACATATATCCTTAACATAAGATTTTACTCGTGTGCATGCAGATATCGTCCATAAATGACGTCATACAAATTTTACCATTTTAGGGATTCCCACTGCGATTGTTTCAGTAATTAGGTTGACGATTATCTTTTACATAGGATTTGACTAGTATGCATGCATGGATTGTCCACAAATGACGTCATACAAATTTTACCATTTTAGGGATCCCTACTGCCATTGGTTCAGTAATTACGTTGACGTTTATCCTTATCATAGGATTTTACTAGTATGCATGCAGGGATCGTCCATAAATGACGTCATACAAATTTCACCATTTTAGGGATCCCTACTGTTATGAGTTCAGAAATAAGATTGGCCTATATCCTCAACCTAATATTTTTATTGTGTGTATGCAGGGTTCGTCTAGAAATGACGTCATACAACTTTTACTATTTTAGGGATCCCCGCTGTCATAAGTTCCTGAATTAGTTTGACATATATCCTTAACACAGGATTTTGCTGGTATGCATGCTGGGATTGTCCAAACATGACGTCATACAAATGTTATAATTTTAGGGATCCGCGCTGTCATTAGTTCACAAATTAGGTTTACATATATCCGTAACATAAAATTTTACTAGTACGCATGTAGGGTTTGTCTATAAATGACGTCATACAAATTTTACTATTTTAGAGATTGCCATGCCATTAGTTCGAAATCTAGGTGAATAAATATCCTCATCATTGAATTTTTCAAGCGTGCGTACAGGGATCGTCTATAAATGACGCTATTCAAAGTTTACTAATACACATAAATACATACATACACACTTATATCCGTACATACAAACATACGTATAAACATCTATTCATGCATACATACACGTACATACATACATACACGTACTGATACATACATATAAACATATATACAATCATACATACGGACATTCACATAAACGTAAATACATACGGTCATGAATTCATAAATGCATTCGTACATACATCTTTGTACTCGAAAAATTCGTACGAGCACATATCGTTCCAAGCCTGAGGATTTGAAGCCCAGTCGTCAACACTCCTACAGTCTTCCGTCTGTCCCGCCAAGATATAAAACTGTGTGTGCGACCATAGTTTTAAATAAAATAAAAAATTTGATAGGAATAGGGAGAAAGAGAGTTAGGTGCTGTCGTATTTTGATCGTTCATACAATAGGGATTTTTTTGTAATTATGCAAATATTCGCTGTAAGCTCAGCATCTACTTTGGGCCCCCGTCACGCAAATCCGGCGCGAAGCGCCGGATTCTTAATAATTGTGGTAGTGGGGGTTAATTTTTAAGTTTTTGTTAGGGTTTTGGCGGCAAGGTTGAATTCTACAGTTTTTGCTAGAGGTAGTGTAGTGGTGGTCGTGAGGATTGAATTTTAAAGTTTTTGTTAGTAGTCGTGGTGAGGGTGAAGTTTAAGTTGTACAGTTTTTGCCAAACACAACTTTTCGGGGGTGGCGGTGATGGGTATTGCATTCTCCAGGTTTTGTTAGTGGTGGTGGGGATTGTGTGGGTGAAAACGTTGGTGGAAAATGCAGGTCCAATATTATGGTATATCAATTTTCGTTTTGTCCATAATTATATTTAATTTGATTTATTGCACTACTTTTTGTAATACATAATATGTTGAACATTAAAATAGTTCTTAACTACCAGAAACTTAACCTGATTACGCTATGGTCACCGAAGTGTCTGCGCTCAGTTTTAATTTCAGGTTAGCCCGGAATAAGGACTAAATTAAATTAATTAATTAATTAATCAAATTAATACGGGTTTCATAGGTCGTATGAAAGTCCGTTTTACGCAAGTAATAAGTAAAATCTGATCGTGTGCCTTTTGTGCTATGTAAAATTCACCCTATTTTGTTCAATTTAATCTTTTACTTCCGGCTACTGCATGTACAATTTTATTGGATCACAGGCTTGGAAGGTAAAAGACTTTATAAAAATCTTGGCTTGCAGACGCGTCAAATGGTGCCATGAAAAGTGCAAATAGTTGAAAACTGAAGCCCACACAACGTGTAGTGGCTTTTAAAAGGGGCCATCCCAAGACCAATCATTATACGGAATTTTAATTAAGAGATTAAAAAAATAAATTATTACTGTTAGGGAATGAATGTTACGAAGCTTAGTTTTGACTTGAGTGTAGGCGTGTATGTGCAGTGATGCAGAGTAGACATAGATACGATGCAGTTGTAAGTTATACAATAGGAAACTTTCCTTAAATAAAATTATAAAATTAGATTAATAATTTTCTGGCCAAGTTCCAATTTATTTTATCGGCTTGCACTTTTTTTCTAAAATTTTTATGACGTTTAAGTCAGAGGTATTTGCAATTAATAATCCAGCTCTGTACCAATCAGGACCCTGGAATTTTTTAAAATTCGAATTTCAGGCTGTGATTGGTACAGAGCTAAAACGTTAAAACGGGAATAATTCAAAAAAGTGTCAAAACACTAAATTTTCCAAGACCATTTTAGCCTCCGCTTGACCAAGGGCTATATAATGGCAGTCCAATAAGGGGTAAATTTCTAAAACTCTAGGAGGAGTACACTGTAAGAGTTGGCAACCCCCCGTAACACTGCACGCGTTAATTAAGAGATAATTAAGAGATTAGGTTTTTATTTATTTTAAATCTATGGTGACCTGCAGCTCCTACAATTTCTGTCCGATTTTTAAACAAATTGAAGTTTTGTGATCTCCAGAACAATATCCAAAAATGAAATTCTACGTTTTGAAAAGTCAAAACAGTTTGTTTAGATATAAACTTTGAAAAGATTTCTATTGTATAAGATAAACAAAAATATTAGATTTAAAAAAATAAGTTTTCCAAAAGATGGAATTTTCATTTAAGACATTGTTCTGAAGATCAGAAAACTTTTATTTTTTGAAAATCGGTCAAAAATTGTAGGAAATTGTAAGTCAGCAAAGATTTTAAAAACTAAAAACAATTGTTTTTTTAAATCTGGTTTTTTGAAAATTTGCGCGCCAACAAATTTGAAAAAATTAACCTTCGTTCGCATATGGGCGTGAAAGCCCAGTTTGCTGAAGTTTACTCTGAATATACTTATATTCACATTACAAAATATTCTCATTTCAAAATGAAAAATACATGTTTCGCCTTTCAAACATAATACTTTTTGGCGCGCAAACGGTGTTTTCGATTGTTCCACAAATTTTCCATACGGCTTGCCACAAAACGTTTGAAGAATTTTACTACACTTTCTGTGTTTTTTCAAAACACACCCTACTGCATTGGCTGCATTCATTTAAATATTCCTTAAGTTAGCTGCAAATAAAACTCTTTGTCTGTTGCTTGTTATCTAAGTAATAATAATATAACTTGATCGTCAGTTTCTGTGGTTTTAATAAGAAAGTCTTATTTGCTCTTACTTTTGTAATACTTTTATTCAATGATAATTTCGAATGGTGAGTTTCAATCCAATTATTACAAAGATAATAACCAACTCTGTTGGGATCTGAATTGAGACTAAATTATAATATTCCATATTGTATTTTCTAATCGTCGTATCATTGCTATTACACAATAATAGCAACAATCCACGTCGCTTCATTCTAATCTCGGGCAATTTCAACACAAATTTATTGTCCAAATCTGAAACAATTCGCAATTATTGAATTTATTGCAAAAATTATCATCTCCTTTCCTGCTTTTAGTTCCAATTTTAATTTCCTTTAAATTAAAGCCAAACTCACATAAATCTTTACATATTAAGACCTTGTGTGATTTTCAACCTGAGATTCATTTCAATTAATTTTATCAAACGCCTAATTAATGTAAAATTGCATAAATGTGTGCTACTAGTTGCTATATCAGTTTTGTTAGTTATAATAGACATTTTAGGTGATATTATATTAATTTATTGATTAAGTGTTTTATTTTTGTTCTTTTCTTCGATTATATTTAAATGTTGCTAACTGCTAAAATTGATTTTGTATTGTGCTTCATGTTTTATGTTTTAATAGTGTAATATTTATATTTTTGTAAAACATTACTTCGTATTGCCAGTGTTTAGTTGAAATCGACCTGTACTTCGATTTACATAGAAAATTATCAATTTTGGTCTTTTTCTTAATCTATACATTGTACGTAAAGTCGGCCATATCAGCTGACTCCAATTCTATTCCTAGGTTTAACTCATAAGTTCCTTTAATACCTCAGCTTTCAACTTATGTTTTCACCAAATTCTAAAATTATTTACCGTTTCAATTTATCTGGCTGACCGAAGTCAGCCTTGATATCAACAACCACGTTTAGTCCACGTTGACTCTAGAGTCATACTATACTATTATAAGATACATAATTTTGTAAGGTTCAACTGTGTACTACGGGCCATACCTACCCGTTTTAGTTGCTATAAAATAGCAATCAAATCCTAAACTCCCTGACTTTAGCTTTAACTACCTCGTGACTAAATACTTTGTCCTTTTTCAGTCTCTGTATCTTTAACTAATGACTATTTGTAAAGTATACACTTAACTTACTATTTAACAGTATAAAAGTAATTAGTTATTTTGTAGAAGCGAGTTTAATGCCGCTTATTGAATTTAAGTCCTCCAGTAGATATAAGAATCCACGTGTAGCAGAACTACAGATATTTTCATCCGCCAATATCGCTCATTTTGCATCAATCATTCAGAGTATTGAGAGTCAAGCATTACGACCTCGACCTCTCCTCTCATGTATGTACATATTATTACATTTTATGCAGTGTATGCAATAAGTGAGGTGTTTATTCTCTGTGTAATGGTGATGAAGAAGTGTGTTTAATTGTGAATGCAAAACAATTTACAAACTTTTGAATGACATCATTACATTATAATTATATTGCTGAGGCTGTTAAAGTGCTTAATTTTCAAACTGCGAAGGTTAGGCGAAAAATGTGGTAAGTAAAAGTAAAGTGCGTAAGGTGAGATACACATATAATAGTAAAAATAGGGATAGTAAGGACTCACCAGAAGTTTAAAGATGTTTACGTTGTAGTCTAAATAACTATCTGTCGAACTTTAATATTTGTCGTGACGCGTTCCGGATTTTGATCTTTTTTAAGCGAAATAATTTTGGAATGAACAATTTATTAGTACGATTGTTGTTTACACTTGTTTGAAATTTGGTGGAATAGTAGTAGGACGGATTAGTGAGAGGAGCCGGATTAAATTATGTAGCTGTTTTGCCAACGAGCAAAACAGAGTGGCTAAGATTCCCAGGGACGCCACTTCCCGTCAGTTTGTAAACAAACTGCTGAGGTTTAGCAAAAAATGCAATGAAAGAGAAGCAACTGTTTAACCCTTGAAGTGTTTGCGCAGCAGATCGAAATATTATTTGTTTGGTGTTCTTCTTGTTTTGACGCAGTAATTAAAGCGGTAATTTTGATGTTATGAAGTGAATGAAGTGGTAAGTTAAAATGTTGAGCTACTTTAGATGTAAAAAGTTTGTTGCGAACAGCAGATAGGTGTTTGCCAAAACGATCTTTTAAACGTCTAGAAGTCTAGCCAATATATATTACTCGCGGGCAAATTTTACAAGCATTCAGATTTATAGTCAAAGTAACATTTAATTTGAAAATTATGACTAACATTGTTTACTTTGGACAATTTTAAGGTATGGGGACAGGTAACACAACAGGGACCGTGACATGGAAACGTGCCAGGGTTTTTGTGGGGGGAGTGGTAGTTTAGATTTCAACTATTAGACCTTCGTATTGTTTTTCCTAAACATATTTATATTTGGAATATCATAAGCAAGACTATTTAAACATAAATGTAGAAAGAAAATATGCAGTAGAAACGATAGGACATTTAGTAATATATAGGCATCGAATATAATTTAATATTTATGATACAGACAGTGATGAGACTTAAAAACGTCACAAATAGGTCACATGCTTTTTGTACAGAACTCTTTTGTAACCTGTACTTTAGATATATACGATGGAATGCATCGCAGCTGACGAGGAGCCATATAGATAGGGAAAAGAATATACTATAGTAAATCAAAAATGGTATGTACTTAAAGTTTAGGTTGATGTGGTAGCTACAGCACTAATACAATATGAATATGAATGGAAAAATAGATAAGGTTCATCTCCGTCCAATTATGATATCTAAATAATGTCATTTATGGACAATCGGTTGCCATTAGGGCATCCACTAGCGATACCTTTGCGATACTTTTATCGCAAGTATCGCATAATATAGCTGACGCAATACCAATGCGATAAAAAATCGTGTATCGCAAGTATCGCATGAATAAAAAAATTAGTTTATTAACATCTAGTGAACAAAAATAAAGTTATGAATTTACTACATTCATTATTATGGGCTATTTTATACATAAATTACAGTTCAAATTAAAAGATGACACACTATCCTGGCAAGATCGCCAATTTTTTTAGGTATGTTTATATCCTAAAGGTGCTCAGAAGGAGCGTAATACGATGTTGACCTGTTTACGTCTATCCCAATAGTCAGCAGCGGAAAACCGTCCGGTCGGATATTTATTCAAATATTTATATATGTACATACAACACATTCACAACGAAAATGAAAGTTATAAGAAAAACGTCGACGTGTATGGAGTATAGTGAGCCTATATCTCAAGACATTGGCCATTGTCTCGAGAGCCCACGTCGTCCTTCACAGAGAAAGAGAGAGAACAAGAAAGAATCATTGAATGATACTCTTATTACATACATAGCATAATTATATGCTAACCTATAATCAAGTATTTCTGCATGACTGCGGTCTCGCCTCAGTGAGAGCGAAAATGAGGTCAGCAGGTTTTTTACAATTGCTTTTGACTCTTTTGTTGATGTGAATGCAAAGTTAAAATACAAATAGTAAATTATGTAAGTACAAGGTATCTATAAAATAATCTAACAATAGAATCATTGTAACCTTTTTATATCTAAAGTTATTATTTCTTTCATCTATACTTAGTATTAAAAAAAGGCACACATCTTTTTTAAGGCTATTTATACCCCATTCTTGATGAAAATTGGTACACTGCAATAAACTATTATTGTTTTATCATTTGTTTCAAACAAAATTAAAATTGTCACCCAATTCTTGAATTTTTCATTTCCAAGATTGTACCCATCCATACTTATATTATCAATAAATATCAATTTAATAGATAAAGGATATTTAGATAAATTACCTAAGTACTTTAAGGCAAGTTATACAAATATATATTTAAAAAAAAACAATTGTGGAACATTTTTATTTGCAAAATGTTCACCTTTTTCCTCTTGAGCAGAGTGATTTGCTAAAGCTAGATATTCTAAAAATTAGTCGTTTTTTTCTTATATTTATTAAATTTATTGTACTAGTGTTGTGCTTCATTTTTTAAATGTGTATTTTTAGCACATAAATCTTTTTAAAAAAGAGCTAATTATTCTGAAGCAGAAATTGCTTTGTTTACAACTGTATCTGTAATATTTTGCGCAGTTATTATTATCAGTGCATATTTTTTTTGTTTTAATGTAAAACCATCATCGCCTTGATACTCAATAATAAATTGTTTTCTTAATTCTCCATTACTTTCAATTTTTTCATTAGCCTTATTTGGTGTTCAATTTGTTCTGCTTCACTCATTCATATATGTTGATTTTATGAATTAATTTTCTTTTGCTACATCTCTTTTTACACGTGGTTTTATCATATTTTGTTTTATTTTAGGTTTGTGTTTTCCATATTCAGAACTTTTTATCTCTTCTGGTTCTGGATTTAACAATTAACCCAAAAATTAAAATTATTAAAATACCCTTTCTATCCTACTGAAGCTTATTTAATATTTGGATCGTTTGTTTTCTTTATTTTGATAATATATTCATATTTAAAATCTTCTTGTTTGTTATACTTTGTTATTTCATTCAAACAATAGGTTTCTTTAATTTCTTTATCATGAAAGTCTACAAGTTTATAAGTTATAGGATTTGTAGGTAAAACTTTATTCATATACATGATTTCTTTAGCAAATTTGAGTTTATACTCTATATAAAATTTAGTTCTAAATAAATGTGCTCTTACTCTTTGACCAATTTTTAAATTTGTATCTGTATTATTTGTATCATCTAACTCTCCTAATCTATATTTTCAGCTATAAAGATTTGAATATTCTTTTAATTCATTTTCTGTTTTACTTGCATCAATAAGTGTCATTTTAATACTACTATGCTTTGAATTATTTTAATATGTAATAGGATATTGCAAAACATCAACCCATCTAGTTGTTTCTTGTTCAATCATATATTTATACATCTTTTGTTGTATTGTTGCTGAAAATCGTTCAACAATCATTGCTTTTGTTTTATTTTCCGTTGTATACTAAGTAATTTTATATTTTTAAAAAAGGTGTTTGGTCTTTTGACTAGTGTTTAGTTACTTTATCAGAATAAAGTTTTTCAGGAGCCCTCTCAAGTTTTATTACAACTTCAAAACTATTTACAACTTCATTTACATTTTTAGTTCTTACACGTATAGCCCATAAATAATAGAAAATGTATCAATAATCAAATTAATATATCTTTAACAATATTCCTTGCAAATAAATCATATAGTGAAAGACTAGAAGTGCTCCAAATTCTTACTCTTCACGAAAGAAGACCACGAGGAGACCTAATTAAAACCTATAAAGTTATTAACGGTTTATACAACATTAACCCACTGGTTTTTTTCGAAGTAAACAAAGAAGGACGTTTTGCCTCATTCTTGAAATATTTACCGTACAATAACACCGCAAGGCGAATGCAGTTCTTCACCAATCGTGTTGTGCCAGAATAGAACAAATTACGTAGTCATGTAAAAAACAGCAGAACTAACAAGGAACAATCATTGTCGATTCGTTTAAGAACAATCCAGATGAGTACATGGGCAGGAACTTTAAAGACAACGCCAAAGATTCGAGTTGCTCAGAGTGAAATAAAGTGGTGTCGCGCAAACTATAGATTTATCTTTTATCCACCAGGATTCGACCAGGAAACCAATATTATTATTATTATTATCAAGCTCAATCGTACAAGGACCGCACGTGTCCTGTCCATTCGTACCTGCAAAACTCGTACCTAACCTGCTTTTACGGGCGCTAACTGCGATGGTTTTATGTTAGCGATAATACATAAATATTGTTTTCCAGTGATCAGAACTTTTTCGCTTTAAGCTCAGCATCTACTTGGGCCCCACGGTGGCAAAAACGCGCCAGATTTTTCGTAGTTATTTCGTAATACACTTTTAACTTCATTACCCAACTCGTTCTTAACTAACATTGACCAGGTTTACATGCACCAAAATGTGGAGTTAAATGTGGAGTTTAGCCTTATTCCACTTTTCTTATTCCCCATTGGAAGCTCATGTAAACGCGCAGGAATGTGCAGTAATAGCAAATGTGGAATATGACGTCACATGTGGAGTAAAATGAGGAATAGCTTAATTCACTTGTTATAGGTAGATTATAGGCAAAAAAGAGGAATAAGGGCAAAATCTCAAAATCCGCGCTGCCATTATGGGCGCCATATTCAAATATTGGGGGAACTTGAACCTTTTTATTTCTAAATGTCTCAGGTCAGAACTTTTTGATGTTTTCATTATTTTTAAAAGGTCAAGGTATTCAGTTCAAATTGTCCAAAATGTCTGGAAATGAAAATTTCCAAGAAACGAAAACAAATTCAGCAAAGAATTTAAGAATAAGAGTTTCGTGGAAGCCAGCTGATAGCACTTCTGTCATTAGCATTGTGAACGAATTCTAGTTTTAAGTCGTCTTGATTATAAATTTCGACTTTTGTTTTTTTCGAAAATTTTCTAACAATAATGCATTGCAATCATTCATTTCTTCCATATTTTCTTCATGATTAATTAATACCAATGCAATACAGCAACTGTAATCTCGCAACTTAGTGATGGTTTTATAATAATAATAAATTTTTCCCAGGAAGAATCTTTTCACAGATTTGAGACTTTGTCCCTTGTAGGCTCGGTTGTCACTTTAGTTCAACAAACTATATTCACTGAGAGACTAAGGGAGATGGACTTAACTAAAAATTCTATTCCTTAAACTTGTTGGTAGAATCCATTTATAAAAATATGTATATAATAGTCCAAATGTGTACTTGTTACTACGACTAAATAGTTAACTGTAATCCCCCAAAAGAAAAGTAGAATGAGTTGCAAGTTCAGATTGCGCGCCATTTTTATTTCACATTTTGAAAGTGCATGTAAACGGTCCGAAAATGTGGTGTAAGAAAATGTGGAGTAAAATTACCCCACATTTAAAATCGAGAATAGTGAAATCCGGATTTAGTGTTTGCATGTAAACCTGGTCATTAAGTGGTGAATACGGATTTCATAGCCAACCCTACTAAATTCGAGCCCTACTTTATGTGTATCACGGTTCCGCATTGCCTCAGTTAGATTCCTTTAAATATGTAAATACTGGTTTGTAAATTAAAGTGCCTCAAAATTTATTCAATTTTCAGCATCTCTATCAAGCCTGTAGGGTGTGTGATATTCCTTTATATTTTGTACCTACCAACTATGTACACATATGTAATTATACTACACTCATTCTCCTTATTATTTGTAACAGGATCTATATATCAGGTATAACTAATAGCCAACAACTTGTGTGTTAAAATTCATACACACAAGTTGCATTCCATTATGTTTTTTCTCAGACCTCGAAACTCAACTACTTTTTGCCCATGAGCGTGATCAGCATAAAAAACTGGTCCTAATTAATATTCACCTTCCTCACTGACTTTTGGTTCTGCGAACACAAAAGTCAGCCTTTCTAATCTATATGAAAAAGTTTATAACAGTTCTATTTTTCATGTCATGTACATATTCTCAAAATTGAATAAATACTCCAAGTGTGCCCAGCGCACACATGAAGAGATACTGCATCACACCTATGGACTACTGACCAAGTTTCATACACACTCTTCATCCTTTTGTCACTGTAGTACGGACATGACAAAATTGGGGGCTCAACCGGGATATTTTCAAAAATTTTTCGTAAACCCTACAAAATTCTTTTTATCAAATTCATCACCTTTTGTTTAGTAGTAAACTGTATCGTTTACTACATTCTTTTAAAACTTTAATTCTAATAGTCACACGCGTTCGCGCCTCTGCGACTTTTTAATTTTCAACACCTTTTCAAAATTTTAATGATAAAATTCATCCTTTTATTATTCCTTCGTATTATCCCATACACTATAATTCCCATGAATAAGTTCCGCCTTACTACCACAGAAATCGAAGTAAACAAATTGCCCCAACTGCAAAAACAATTGAAAATAGTAAAAGAAAACGATAGCAAATATTTCAAACAACAAATAGAGTGGTATACAGGTCAACGAGTAGCCAAAGCTGGAGTAACAGAATTTGCTGGATCACTACGTACCTGGCAAGAAGTACAAGCCCTATACAACGAACAAACAGACGACCTATTAGTTCTGCTCCAAATTAAAGCAGAGACTTTACCAAAAAAGAAGATTTCCTCAGTGCAAAGATTATTCGAAGAATTCTACTCACTACTCCTCAATAACAAATACAAGCTTCCCAAAAGATTATACTTTGACGACTATCAAAAACAATCGCCAACCCGACATTTAGAAGTAACCGCCCCACAACAACCTCCAGTGCAACCCTCAGCTCCACCATTATCATTACTCGAACCAGAACAACCGAAATCCGACGTAGCATCTACATCACAGAAAAAAGACGATTCCCAACATTCAGAAGAATTCCACGACACAGAGGAAGACGACAAAGAAGTTTTTCAAGCAGCCGAACAACTATCAAATTCTCATTTCAATATATCAGTAAGAACAGTCACAGGAAAACACCCACTTTTATCCGAATCCTCCACCTCATCCTTATCACCAGTCCACACAAACACAGATCCATTAGTTCCAGTATTATCAACATTTCCTGACATAGTTCCAGAACCTCCACAAAATTCTAACCCACAACCTGGAAATTCACTCCCTCTAATTATTCCTAAAATTTCTGAAAATCCTGAAAATTCACAAAATTTTGTTAATCCACCCATCAATACTGAAAATCTTGAAAATTTAGATAATCCAGACAATTTAGTCAATTTAGATAATTCCAATAATTTCGACGACTCCATTCCTGCAAATCCTGAAAATCCATCCGATTTCATAATGTTATCTTATAGTCTCCTTCCCAGATTATCCCTTGCAACTGATCCATAGAACTACATCGACTTATTTTCTACGTGGGCATCCACCGCAAATTTGGATACCGCCACAAAACAGAAACAAAATTTTTCATTAGGGCTTGACACAGACACAGGAAGATTCTGGTCTAGCTTAAATCGTGCCAAAATTGACGACTCTGTAACTTCATTCGAACAACTTAAAACACTCTTCCAGGAAGAATTCTCTACTCACAGAGGACTATCTAGACAAGACGTTTTATCACTCACACAGACACCACAAGAATCAGCTTCCAGTTTCCTCATAAAAATCCGATACTACCTAGAAGCACATTTGAAATCCTTAGATGAAAAACCAAAGTGCAAATTGCTGTGGACAAACTTCAAATCCCAATCCAAAATTTCATAAAAGCTCAGACACCACCCACTACTTGGAAAGAACTCACCACCTTAATTCGAAATTATGAAGCAGGCTCCACTACTTACAACCATGGAATTTTAGCACCAACTCCCTATATCAAACCAGAAATTAACAGTATTCAAAATTCAGAAATGCAACTCCTAGTGCATCAGATGACTGCACTCTCCACTGAAATTCAACAAATGAAAAATCAACCAAATTATCAAGGACAAAGAAATAACAGCAACCATAATACAAGAGGACGTGGAAGATCAAGTTACAGAGGTACTTCCAACAACAATCGAAATTCTCCCAATCCACCCACTTGCTTTAATTGTCAAAGACGTGGTCATCTCAAGTTTGAATGTCGATCTCCCGGCGGAGGAAAATTCAGAGGTACATCAAGATATCCCCAGCAACGTAATAATCAAGTAAGATATGCACAACCAGTAAGAATGAATCAAGTCACAACGGAAAACGACAACGGCCTGGCTCCAATGTATCTGCTCCCCAGCCAATAAGTCCAACCCTCATCCCTGTCCAACTCAACAATCTTAATTCAGACATAAGTGTAAAAGTTAAAATATTCAATGTACCTACATCTGCACAGATCGACTCCGGAGCGACAGTCTCCGTCATCAGCAACAATCTTCTACCAAAAGATACCCCACTCAGAATCATCCCAAATCAAGTAATTTCCCTCATTGCATACGGTGGTACGAAGATACCAGACAACGGATTTCTCCTCGTTCCCCTTACCATAGGCTTCCTCAACATTCAATACCCTTTCCTCATAACCCATACCAATAATAGAAGAATATTATTAGGAAATGACTTTCTTGAACATTTTAAAGTAGACATCAGTCAACAAAATCGAGAATTAAAATCATCCCACTTTGGTCCCGTTCCCTTTTCCACTCCCCCAGCAAACATCTTGCAGAAGATTGGAATCCAGCCCCTAACAACACCATGCAATATCATAGTAAACAAAGCACGAAGACGAGTTATAAACACCACCAGGAAACTTTGGCCTGTACACCCAAAGGTATCCTCATCAACTCCCACATCTTCACCTTCCTCACGAAAATATTCCATATCTAATGTTCGACTCGCGACGGACACTAATATACCGGCTAGATCCAAGATTACCCTTCCAATCACAATAGACAAGGAATTCTATCAGGACGTCATGATGATTCCTTCACCTCGCGTCTACAACAATCACCGCCTCCTTCTCCCTCGACTTCTCCTTCCCCATCACTCACAATACATCATCGCTACTAATCCCTTACCTACCCCAATACAACTACCTAAAAATATGAAACTTGGCACAATACAACCCATTCTACCTGGTCCCCTACACATTGAACCTTACCCCATACATAACATTGAGCAAACGAAGAAAAAGAAAATTGCAGAATTTAAGTATATAGATATATCCACAACCTTACAAGAAGAAAAAAAAAGAAGAATAATTCAACTCATAGAAGAGTATACAGACATATTTTCCTTTGATGGAAGTATGGGACTCACTGACTTAATAGAATTTGAAATCAACACAGGCAATACAGAACCTATCAAGCAACGACCTTATCGTACATCAGACTTCCAAAACCAGATCTTGAAAAAACACATAGACAAGTTACTCAAAGAAGACGTGATAGAATTATCAAATTCACCATGGAGCTCACCAGTGGTGATAGTCAAGAAAAAACTCGATGCCAGCAACGAGCAAGAATACAGAGTATGCATAGATATGCGCGGAGTCAACTCTGTCACCAAATCCTTTGTATGGCCCATTCCTCCCATTAATTCAATACTGTAAAGATTAAAGAACACGAAATATTTTACAACCCTCGACGCTGCCTCCGGCTTTCATCAAATCAAAATAAAAGATGAAGATAAGGAAAAAACAGCATTCATATCCACTCATGGTTTATATCAATATAAGCGTATGTGCTTTGGAGCCAAGAATGCTCCTTCTACTTTCCAACGACTCATTGACCTCATACTTGCGGAAGACAAGTATGAAATGGCTGTCGCCTACATAGATGATGTACTAATATATTCAGACAACTTCGAGAATCACCTCTTACACTTACGAAGAATCTTTGAACGATTTCGCAAAGCCAACATAAAGCTCAAACCAAGTAAATGCAGATTCGCCTTCAAAAAACTTTCAATTTTTGGACACGACGTCTCCGCAGCAGGCGTCACTCCCAACAATAAAAATGTGAAAGTAATCCTCAACCTACCCCAACCCACGAAAATAAAGGAGTTACAGTCAGTTCTCGCCTCATTTAACTACTTCAGAAAATTCATACGTAATTTCAGTTTAAGAGTCGCCCCATTAAGAAGACTATTACAAAAAGACGTACCATATGTATGGACAGATGCATGCCAGAAATCTTACGAAGACCTGAAACATGCACTCACAACTTCCCCTGTTTTAGCACATTTTGACTCATCACTACCTACAACCCTCATCACAGACGCATCCACCTCGGGCCTTGGAGCTGTATTACTTCAACGACACAATGGACAAGACCGCCCTATCGCGTACATCAGCCGCTCATTAACACCTGCTGAAAGTAAATGGAATACTACCGAGATAGAAATGCTGGCTATGACGTGGTCAACCCACAAATTGAAGGAATATCTTATAGGCTTGCCCTTCACTCTTAAAACAGACCATTGCAGTCTTTGCAGTTTACTTCGTTCTAAGAAAATTGAGATGAGTCCAAAAATGACACGCTTAGTGCTCAAATTGACTGAATTTGACATCATTTCTATACAGCACATAAAAGGAGCTACAAATCACACGCCGGATTTACTATCTCGACTTGGACGCACACCCGAACGCGCTATGGTGGAAATCTCTTCATTGCACGTTGACCACACCAATAATCAAGATAGCACTCCATGGATAGTAACCATCAAAAATAAGTTACGCACACACACGACAACTCTTAGAGAACAGAAAAAATATTTACTTGTGAACGAACAATTATTTCGAAAAAATGACCGTGAAGGATCTGACTATCTTTACTGTGTACCTACAGTTGACGTTCCTACTCTTCTCACCTCCTTTCACGATGATCCTCTTTCTGGTCATTACGGAATGGAAAAAACTTACAAGAGGTTAAGATCACGCTATTACTGGCCTAATATGAAGCACGACGTTTACACCTACATACAGACTTGTGATAAGTGCCAGGGTAAGAAAACCCCGAAGCGAAAACCTTACGGACAGTTTACTCATATTCCAATCCCACATCAACCTCGTCTTCATTGGCAAATCGACATGGTTGGTCCATTTCCCCGCTCATCATCAGGCAAAGTTTACATACTTTCCGCTCAAGATTATCAGTCTAAGTGGATCGAACTTCGTGCTGTCACCGATGGCACCGCACTTCAAGTAGCCAAATTTGTAATGGAGGATATCATCTGCCGTCATGGTATCCCTGAAATCATCCAGACCGACCACGGCACCAATTTTACGTCTTCCCTATTTGAAAACCTCAACCGTATGCTTGGGTCCAAACATCACCTATCCAGCGCCTACCGCCCATAGTCACAAGGCTCTTTGGAAAGAGCTCACGGTCCACTTAAAGCCGTACTTAGTATGTACGTAAATGTGACGCATCGTGATTGGGACACTTACATTCCCTATGCTAAATTCGCTATGAACACAATCCATAATTCCAGCACCCAGTTGTCCCCTTTCTTTATAATGACAGGACGTCACCCTCGCCTTTTATCTGACGTAATTTTTCCTAAAATTGAAGACACGCACATAGCAGATTATCAAAAACACTTTGATTCCATATTCACGACGGTTCAACACAATCTTGGCAAAGCACAAGCAAAGGACGAGAAAAAAGTTGCTACGCAATATTCCCCACACGTTTTTGAACTTGACGATCTTGTACTATACTACCATCCACAGCGTATACCTGGACTTACACCTGCATTGCTCAGACCCTGGTGTGGCCCGTATAGAGTTGTTCAACGACTCACTGCTGTCAACTACATAATCGAACATACACAGGATCCTCGCCAACGTGAATCCGTACATGTCTCCAAACTCAAGAGATATTATTCACGACAACCTCAGCTCTCACATGATGTGCCCATTCCTCCTTCAACACTTTCACCTTCAACATGCACCGTTACTTCACCTGCTGTAGCCGTAGCTTCACCACATCCACATCCCGATTTACCTGCCCCACGTCGCCGTGGACGGCCCCGCAAGGATCGCATCATTCCACCTGCTTTACCTCCATTGATGCCTCAGGACGATGAACGCATTCCTCGCTACAATCTCCGTAGTCAAGCTACTATACAACGTTGAAAATGAAGCGTGATATTGTATTCTATATAATAATATTTTACATTTATTTTATCACATGTAATAATTTTTGCATGCTACTCTCCATTTGATTTTCATTATGTACCCTTTTTGTTTTGATTTTAGACTACTTCATATGCGAACTTGTATTGGCACACTGTAATTCAACTTTATATTTTTTTTTTGTCATACTCCACTATGTACTTTATTTTTTTTGTATAGACTGCGGGACGCAGTCATTTTTTGAAAGTGAAGTGTGATATTCCTTTATATTTTGTACCTACCAACTATGTACACATATGTAATTATACTACACTCATTCTCCTTATTATTTGTAACAGGATCTATATATCAGGTATAACTAATAGCCAACAACTTGTGTGTTAATATTCATACACACAAGTTGCATTCCATTATGTTTTTTCTCAGACCTCGAAACTCAACTACTTTTTGCCCATGAGCGTGATCAGCATAAAAAACTGGTCCTAATTAATATTCACCTTCCTCACTGACTTTTGGTTCTGCGAACACAAAAGTCAGCCTTTCTAATCTATATGAAAAAGTTTATAACAATTCTATTTTTCATGTCATGTACATATTCTCAAAATTGAATAAATACTCCAAGTGTGCCCAGCGCACACATGAAGAGATACTGCATCACACCTATGGACTACTGACCAAGTTTCATACACACTCTTCATCCTTTTGTCACTGTAGTAGGGACATGACAAAATTTGGGGCTCAACCGGGATATTTTCAAAAATTTTTCGTAAACCCTACAAAATTTTTTTTATCAAATTCATCACCTTTTGTTTAGTAGTAAACTGTATCGTTTACTACATTCTTTTAAAACTTTCATTCTAATAGTCACACGCGTTCGCGCCTCTGCGACTTTTTAATTTTCAACACCTTTTCAAAATTTTAATGATAAAATTCATCCTTTTATTATTCCTTCGTATTATCCCATACACTATAATTCCCATGAATAAGTTCCGCCTTACTACCACAGAAATCGAAGTAAACAAATTGCCCCAACTGCAAAAACAATTGAAAATAGTAAAAGAAAACGATAGCAAATATTTCAAACAACAAATAGAGTGGTATACAGGTCAACGAGTAGCCAAAGCTGGAGTAACAGAATTTGCTGGATCACTACGTACCTGGCAAGAAGTACAAGCCCTATACAACGAACAAACAGACGACCTATTAGTTCTGCTCCAAATTAAAGCAGAGACTTTACCAAAAAAGACGATTTCCTCAGTGCAAAGATTATTCGAAGAATTCTACTCACTACTCCTCAATAACAAATACAAGCTTCCCAAAAGATTATACTTTGACGACTATCAAAAACAATCGCCAACCCGACATTTAGAAGTAACCGCCCCACAACAACCTCCAGTGCAACCCTCAGCTCCACCATTATCATTACTCGAACCAGAACAACCGAAATCCGACGTAGCATCTACATCACAGAAAAAAGACGATTCCCAACATTCAGAAGAATTCCACGACACAGAGGAAGACGACAAAGAAGTTTTTCAAGCAGCCGAACAACTATCAAATTCTCATTTCAATATATCAGTAAGAACAGTCACAGGAAAACACCCACTTTTATCCGAATCCTCCACCTCATCCTTATCACCAGTCCACACAAACACAGATCCATTAGTTCCAGTATTACCAACATTTCCTGACATAGTTCCAGAACCTCCACAAAATTCTAACCCACAACCTGGAAATTCACTACCTCTAATTATTCCTAAAATTTCTGAAAATCCTGAAAATTCACAAAATTTTGTTAATCCACCCATCAATACTGAAAATCTTGAAAATTTAGATAATCCAGACAATTTAGTCAATTTAGATAATTCCAATAATTTCGACGACTCCATTCCTGCAAATCCTGAAAATCCATCCGATTTCATAATGTTATCTTATAGTCTCCTTCCCAGATTATCCCTTGCAACTGATCCATAGAACTACATCGACTTATTTTCTACGTGGGCATCCACCGCAAATTTGGATACCGCCACAAAACAGAAACAAAATTTTTCATTAGGGCTTGACACAGACACAGGAAGATTCTGGTCTAGCTTAAATCGTGCCAAAATTGACGACTCTGTAACTTCATTCGAACAACTTAAAACACTCTTCCAGGAAGAATTCTCTACTCACAGAGGACTATCTAGACAAGACGTTTTATCACTCACACAGACACCACAAGAATCAGCTTCCAGTTTCCTCATAAAAATCCGATACTACCTAGAAGCACATTTGAAATCCTTAGATGAAAAGACCAAAGTGCAAATTGCTGTGGACAAACTTCAAATCCCAATCCAAAATTTCATAAAAGCTCAGACACCACCCACTACTTGGAAAGAACTCACCACCTTAATTCGAAATTATGAAGCAGGCTCCACTACTTACAACCATGGAATTTTAGCACCAACTCCCTATATCAAACCAGAAATTAACAGTATTCAAAATTCAGAAATGCAACTCCTAGTGCATCAGATGACTGCACTCTCCACTGAAATTCAACAAATGAAAAATCAACCAAATTATCAAGGACAAAGAAATAACAGCAACCATAATACAAGAGGACGTGGAAGATCAAGTTACAGAGGTACTTCCAACAACAATCGAAATTCTCCCAATCCACCCACTTGCTTTAATTGTCAAAGACGTGGTCATCTCAAGTTTGAATGTCGATCTCCCGGCGGAGGAAAATTCAGAGGTACATCAAGATATCCCCAGCAACGTAATAATCAAGTAAGATATGCACAACCAGTAAGAATGAATCAAGTCACAACGGAAAACGACAACGGCCTGGCTCCAATGTATCTGCTCCCCAGCCAATAAGTCCAACCCTCATCCCTGTCCAACTCAACAATCTTAATTCAGACATAAGTGTAAAAGTTAAAATATTCAATGTACCTACATCTGCACAGATCGACTCCGGAGCGACAGTCTCCGTCATCAGCAACAATCTTCTACCAAAAGATACCCCACTCAGAATCATCCCAAATCAAGTAATTTCCCTCATTGCATACGGTGGTACGAAGATACCAGACAACGGATTTCTCCTCGTTCCCCTTACCATAGGCTTCCTCAACATTCAATACCCTTTCCTCATAACCCATACCAATAATAGAAGAATATTATTAGGAAATGACTTTCTTGAACATTTTAAAGTAGACATCAGTCAACAAAATCGAGAATTAAAATCATCCCACTTTGGTCCCGTTCCCTTTTCCACTCCCCCAGCAAACATCTTGCAGAAGATTGGAATCCAGCCCCTAACAACACCATGCAATATCATAGTAAACAAAGCACGAAGACGAGTTATAAACACCACCAGGAAACTTTGGCCTGTACACCCAAAGGTATCCTCATCAACTCCCACATCTTCACCTTCCTCACGAAAATATTCCATATCTAATGTTCGACTCGCGACGGACACTAATATACCGGCTAGATCCAAGATTACCCTTCCAATCACAATAGACAAGGAATTCTATCAGGACGTCATGATGATTCCTTCACCTCGCGTCTACAACAATCACCGCCTCCTTCTCCCTCGACTTCTCCTTCCCCATCACTCACAATACATCATCGCTACTAATCCCTTACCTACCCCAATACAACTACCTAAAAATATGAAACTTGGCACAATACAACCCATTCTACCTGGTCCCCTACACATTGAACCTTACCCCATACATAACATTGAGCAAACGAAGAAAAAAAAAATTGCAGAATTCAAGTATATATATATATCCACAACCTTACAAGAAGAAGAAAAAAGAAGAATAATTCAACTCATAGAAGAGTATACAGACATATTTTCCTTTAATGGAAGTATGGGACTCACTGACTTAATAGAATTTGAAATCAACACAGGCAATACAGAACCTATCAAGCAACGACCTTATCGTACATCAGACTTCCAAAACCAGATCTTGAAAAAACACATAGACAAGTTACTCAAAGAAGACGTGATAGAATTATCAAATTCACCATGGAGCTCACCAGTGGTGATAGTCAAGAAAAAACTCGATGCCAGCAACGAGCAAGAATACAGAGTATGCATAGATATGCGCGGAGTCAACTCTGTCACCAAATCCTTTGTATGGCCCATTCCTCCCATTAATTCAATACTGTCAAGATTAAAGAACACGAAATATTTTACAACCCTCGACGCTGCCTCCGGCTTTCATCAAATCAAAATAAAAGATGAAGATAAGGAAAAAACAGCATTCATATCCACTCATGGTTTATATCAATATAAGCGTATGTGCTTTGGAGCCAAGAATGCTCCTTCTACTTTCCAACGACTCATTGACCTCATACTTGCGGAAGACAAGTATGAAATGGCTGTCGCCTACATAGATGATGTACTAATATATTCAGACAACTTCGAGAATCACCTCTTACACTTACGAAGAATCTTTGAACGATTTCGCAAAGCCAACATAAAGCTCAAACCAAGTAAATGCAGATTCGCCTTCAAAAAACTTTCAATTTTTGGACACGACGTCTCCGCAGCAGGCGTCACTCCCAACAATAAAAATGTGAAAGCAATCCTCAACCTACCCCAACCCACGAAAATAAAGGAGTTACAGTCAGTTCTCGCCTCATTTAACTACTTCAGAAAATTCATACGTAATTTCAGTTCAAGAGTCGCCCCATTAAGAAGACTATTACAAAAAGACGTACCATATGTATGGACAGATGCATGCCAGAAATCTTACGAAGACCTGAAACATGCACTCACAACTTCCCCTGTTTTAGCACATTTTGACTCATCACTACCTACAACCCTCATCACAGACGCATCCACCTCGGGCCTTGGAGCTGTATTACTTCAACGACACAATGGACAAGACCGCCCTATCGCGTACATCAGCCGCTCATTAACACCTGCTGAAAGTAAATGGAATACTACCGAGATAGAAATGCTGGCTATGACGTGGTCAACCCACAAATTGAAGGAATATCTTATAGGCTTGCCCTTCACTCTTAAAACAGACCATTGCAGTCTTTGCAGTTTACTTCGTTCTAAGAAAATTGAGATGAGTCCAAAAATGACACGCTTAGTGCTCAAATTGACTGAATTTGACATCATTTCTATACAGCACATAAAAGGAGCTACAAATCACACGCCGGATTTACTATCTCGACTTGGACGCACACCCGAACGCACTATGGTGGAAATCTCTTCATTGCACGTTGACCACACCAATAATCGAGATAGCACTCCATGGATAGTAACCATCAAAAATAAGTTACGCACACACACGACAACTCTTAGAGAACAGAAAAAATATTTACTTGTGAACGAACAATTATTTCGAAAAAATGACCGTGAAGGATCTGACTATCTTTACTGTGTACCTACAGTTGACGTTCCTACTCTTCTCACCTCCTTTCACGATGATCCTCTTTCTGGTCATTACGGAATGGAAAAAACTTACAAGAGGTTAAGATCACGCTATTACTGGCCTAATATGAAGCACGACGTTTACACCTACATACAGACTTGTGATAAGTGCCAGGGTAAGAAAACCCCGAAGCGAAAACCTTACGGACAGTTTACTCATATTCCAATCCCACATCAACCTCGTCTTCATTGGCAAATCGACATGGTTGGTCCATTTCCCCGCTCATCATCAGGCAAAGTTTACATACTTTCCGCTCAAGATTATCAGTCTAAGTGGATCGAACTTCGTGCTGTCACCGATGGCACCGCACTTCAAGTAGCCAAATTTGTAATGGAGGATATCATCTGCCGTCATGGTATCCCTGAAATCATCCAGACCGACCACGGCACCAATTTTACGTCTTCCCTATTTGAAAACCTCAACCGTATGCTTGGGTCCAAACATCACCTATCCAGCGCCTACCGCCCATAGTCACAAGGCTCTTTGGAAAGAGCTCACGGTCCACTTAAAGCCGTACTTAGTATGTACGTAAATGTGACGCATCGTGATTGGGACACTTACATTCCCTATGCTAAATTCGCTATGAACACAATCCATAATTCCAGCACCCAGTTGTCCCCTTTCTTTATAATGACAGGACGTCACCCTCGCCTTTTATCTGACGTAATTTTTCCTAAAATTGAAGACACGCACATAGCAGATTATCAAAAACACTTTGATTCCATATTCACGACGGTTCAACACAATCTTGGCAAAGCACAAGCAAAGGACGAGAAAAAAGTTGCTACGCAATATTCCCCACACGTTTTTGAACTTGACGATCTTGTACTATACTACCATCCACAGCGTATACCTGGACTCACACCTGCATTGCTCAGACCCTGGTGTGGCCCGTATAGAGTTGTTCAACGACTCACTGCTGTCAACTACATAATCGAACATACACAGGATCCTCGCCAACGTGAATCCGTACATGTCTCCAAACTCAAGAGATATTATTCACGACAACCTCAGCTCTCACATGATGTGCCCATTCCTCCTTCAACACTTTCACCTTCAACATGCACCGTTACTTCACCTGCTGTAGCCGTAGCTTCACCACATCCACATCCCGATTTACCTGCCCCACGTCGCCGTGGACGGCCCCGCAAGGATCGCATCATTCCACCTGCTTTACCTCCATTGATGCCTCAGGACGATGAACGCATTCCTCGCTACAATCTCCGTAGTCAAGCTACTATACAACGTTGAAAATGAAGCGTGATATTGTATTCTATATAATAATATTTTACATTTATTTTATCACATGTAATAATTTTTGCATGCTACTCTCCATTTGATTTTCATTATGTACCCTTTTTGTTTTGATTTTAGACTACTTAATATGCGAACTTGTATTGGCACACTGTAATTCAACTTTATATTTTTTTTTTGTCATACTCCACTATGTACTTTATTTTTTTTGTATAGACTGCGGGACGCAGTCATTTTTTGAAAGTGAAGTGTGATATTCCTTTATATTTTGTACCTACCAACTATGTACACATATATAATTATACTACACTCATTCTCCTTATTATTTGTAACAGGATCTATATATCAGGTATAACTAATAGCCAACAACTTGTGTGTTAATATTCATACACACAAGTTGCATTCCATTATGTTTTTTCTCAGACCTCGAAACTCAACTACTTTTTGCCCATGAGCGTGATCAGCATAAAAAACTGGTCCTAATTAATATTCACCTTCCTCACTGACTTTTGGTTCTGCGAACACAAAAGTCAGCCTTTCTAATCTATATGAAAAAGTTTATAACAATTCTATTTTTCATGTCATGTACATATTCTCAAAATTGAATAAATACTCCAAGTGTGCCCAGCGCACACATGAAGAGATACTGCATCACACCTATGGACTACTGACCAAGTTTCATACACACTCTTCATCCTTTTGTCACTGTAGTAGGGACATGACAAAATTGGGGGCTCAACCGGGATATTTTCAAAAATTTTTCGTAAACCCTACAAAATTCTTTTTATCAAATTCATCACCTTTTGTTTAGTAGTAAACTGTATCGTTTACTACATTCTTTTAAAACTTTCATTCTAATAGTCACACGCGTTCGCGCCTCTGCGACTTTTTAATTTTCAACACCTTTTCAAAATTTTAATGATAAAATTCATCCTTTTATTATTCCTTCGTATTATCCCATACACTATAATTCCCATGAATAAGTTCCGCCTTACTACCACAGAAATCGAAGTAAACAAATTGCCCCAACTGCAAAAACAATTGAAAATAGTAAAAGAAAACGATAGCAAATATTTCAAACAACAAATAGAGTGGTATACAGGTCAACGAGTAGCCAAAGCTGGAGTAACAGAATTTGCTGGATCACTACGTACCTGGCAAGAAGTACAAGCCCTATACAACGAACAAACAGACGACCTATTAGTTCTGCTCCAAATTAAAGCAGAGACTTTACCAAAAAAGAAGATTTCCTCAGTGCAAAGATTATTCGAAGAATTCTACTCACTACTCCTCAATAACAAATACAAGCTTCCCAAAAGATTATACTTTGACGACTATCAAAAACAATCGCCAACCCGACATTTAGAAGTAACCGCCCCACAACAACCTCCAGTGCAACCCTCAGCTCCACCATTATCATTACTCGAACCAGAACAACCGAAATCCGACGTAGCATCTACATCACAGAAAAAAGACGATTCCCAACATTCAGAAGAATTCCACGACACAGAGGAAGACGACAAAGAAGTTTTTCAAGCAGCCGAACAACTATCAAATTCTCATTTCAATATATCAGTAAGAACAGTCACAGGAAAACACCCACTTTTATCCGAATCCTCCACCTCATCCTTATCACCAGTCCACACAAACACAGATCCATTAGTTCCAGTATTACCAACATTTCCTGACATAGTTGCAGAACCTCCACAAAATTCTAACCCACAACCTGGAAATTCACTACCTCTAATTATTCCTAAAATTTCTGAAAATCCTGAAAATTCACAAAATTTTGTTAATCCACCCATCAATACTGAAAATCTTGAAAATTTAGATAATCCAGACAATTTAGTCAATTTAGATAATTCCAATAATTTCGACGACTCCATTCCTGCAAATCCTGAAAATCCATCCGATTTCATAATGTTATCTTATAGTCTCCTTCCCAGATTATCCCTTGCAACTGATCCATAGAACTACATCGACTTATTTTCTACGTGGGCATCCACCGCAAATTTGGATACCGCCACAAAACAGAAACAAAATTTTTCATTAGGGCTTGACACAGACACAGGAAGATTCTGGTCTAGCTTAAATCGTGCCAAAATTGACGACTCTGTAACTTCATTCGAACAACTTAAAACACTCTTCCAGGAAGAATTCTCTACTCACAGAGGACTATCTAGACAAGACGTTTTATCACTCACACAGACACCACAAGAATCAGCTTCCAGTTTCCTCATAAAAATCCGATACTACCTAGAAGCACATTTGAAATCCTTAGATGAAAAACCAAAGTGCAAATTGCTGTGGACAAACTTCAAATCCCAATCCAAAATTTCATAAAAGCTCAGACACCACCCACTACTTGGAAAGAACTCACCACCTTAATTCGAAATTATGAAGCAGGCTCCACTACTTACAACCATGGAATTTTAGCACCAACTCCCTATATCAAACCAGAAATTAACAGTATTCAAAATTCAGAAATGCAACTCCTAGTGCATCAGATGACTGCACTCTCCACTGAAATTCAACAAATGAAAAATCAACCAAATTATCAAGGACAAAGAAATAACAGCAACCATAATACAAGAGGACGTGGAAGATCAAGTTACAGAGGTACTTCCAACAACAATCGAAATTCTCCCAATCCACCCACTTGCTTCAATTGTCAAAGACGTGGTCATCTCAAGTTTGAATGTCGATCTCCCGGCGGAGGAAAATTCAGAGGTACATCAAGATATCCCCAGCAACGTAATAATCAAGTAAGATATGCACAACCAGTAAGAATGAATCAAGTCACAACGGAAAACGACAACGGCCTGGCTCCAATGTATCTGCTCCCCAGCCAATAAGTCCAACCCTCATCCCTGTCCAACTCAACAATCTTAATTCAGACATAAGTGTAAAAGTTAAAATATTCAATGTACCTACATCTGCACAGATCGACTCCGGAGCGACAGTCTCCGTCATCAGCAACAATCTTCTACCAAAAGATACCCCACTCAGAATCATCCCAAATCAAGTAATTTCCCTCATTGCATACGGTGGTACGAAGATACCAGACAACGGATTTCTCCTCGTTCCCCTTACCATAGGCTTCCTCAACATTCAATACCCTTTCCTCATAACCCATACCAATAATAGAAGAATATTATTAGGAAATGACTTTCTTGAACATTTTAAAGTAGACATCAGTCAACAAAATCGAGAATTAAAATCATCCCACTTTGGTCCCGTTCCCTTTTCCACTCCCCCAGCAAACATCTTGCAGAAGATTGGAATCCAGCCCCTAACAACACCATGCAATATCATAGTAAACAAAGCACGAAGACGAGTTATAAACACCACCAGGAAACTTTGGCCTGTACACCCAAAGGTATCCTCATCAACTCCCACATCTTCACCTTCCTCACGAAAATATTCCATATCTAATGTTCGACTCGCGACGGACACTAATATACCGGCTAGATCCAAGATTACCCTTCCAATCACAATAGACAAGGAATTCTATCAGGACGTCATGATGATTCCTTCACCTCGCGTCTACAACAATCACCGCCTCCTTCTCCCTCGACTTCTCCTTCCCCATCACTCACAATACATCATCGCTACTAATCCCTTACCTACCCCAATACAACTACCTAAAAATATGAAACTTGGCACAATACAACCCATTCTACCTGGTCCCCTACACATTGAACCTTACCCCATACATAACATTGAGCAAACGAAGAAAAAGAAAATTGCAGAATTCAAGTATATAGATATATCCACAACCTTACAAGAAGAAGAAAAAAGAAGAATAATTCAACTCATAGAAGAGTATACAGACATATTTTCCTTTGATGGAAGTATGGGACTCACTGACTTAATAGAATTTGAAATCAACACAGGCAATACAGAACCTATCAAGCAACGACCTTATCGTACATCAGACTTCCAAAACCAGATCTTGAAAAAACACATAGACAAGTTACTCAAAAAAGACGTGATAGAATTATCAAATTCACCATGGAGCTCACCAGTGGTGATAGTCAAGAAAAAACTCGATGCCAGCAACGAGCAAGAATACAGAGTATGCATAGATATGCGCGGAGTCAACTCTGTCACCAAATCCTTTGTATGGCCCATTCCTCCCATTAATTCAATACTGTCAAGATTAAAGAACACGAAATATTTTACAACCCTCGACGCTGCCTCCGGCTTTCATCAAATCAAAATAAAAGATGAAGATAAGGAAAAAACAGCATTCATATCCACTCATGGTTTATATCAATATAAGCGTATGTGCTTTGGAGCCAAGAATGCTCCTTCTACTTTCCAACGACTCATTGACCTCATACTTGCGGAAGACAAGTATGAAATGGCTGTCGCCTACATAGATGATGTACTAATATATTCAGACAACTTCGAGAATCACCTCTTACACTTACGAAGAATCTTTGAACGATTTCGCAAAGCCAACATAAAGCTCAAACCAAGTAAATGCAGATTCGCCTTCAAAAAACTTTCAATTTTTGGACACGACGTCTCCGCAGCAGGCGTCACTCCCAACAATAAAAATGTGAAAGCAATCCTCAACCTACCCCAACCCACGAAAATAAAGGAGTTACAGTCAGTTCTCGCCTCATTTAACTACTTCAGAAAATTCATACGTAATTTCAGTTCAAGAGTCGCCCCATTAAGAAGACTATTACAAAAAGACGTACCATATGTATGGACAGATGCATGCCAGAAATCTTACGAAGACCTGAAACATGCACTCACAACTTCCCCTGTTTTAGCACATTTTGACTCATCACTACCTACAACCCTCATCACAGACGCATCCACCTCGGGCCTTGGAGCTGTATTACTTCAACGACACAATGGACAAGACCGCCCTATCGCGTACATCAGCCGCTCATTAACACCTGCTGAAAGTAAATGGAATACTACCGAGATAGAAATGCTGGCTATGACGTGGTCAACCCACAAATTGAAGGAATATCTTATAGGCTTGCCCTTCACTCTTAAAACAGACCATTGCAGTCTTTGCAGTTTACTTCGTTCTAAGAAAATTGAGATGAGTCCAAAAATGACACGCTTAGTGCTCAAATTGACTGAATTTGACATCATTTCTATACAGCACATAAAAGGAGCTACAAATCACACGCCGGATTTACTATCTCGACTTGGACGCACACCCGAACGCGCTATGGTGGAAATCTCTTCATTGCACGTTGACCACACCAATAATCAAGATAGCACTCCATGGATAGTAACCATCAAAAATAAGTTACGCACACACACGACAACTCTTAGAGAACAGAAAAAATATTTACTTGTGAACGAACAATTATTTCGAAAAAATGACCGTGAAGGATCTGACTATCTTTACTGTGTACCTACAGTTGACGTTCCTACTCTTCTCACCTCCTTTCACGATGATCCTCTTTCTGGTCATTACGGAATGGAAAAAACTTACAAGAGGTTAAGATCACGCTATTACTGGCCTAATATGAAGCACGACGTTTACACCTACATACAGACTTGTGATAAGTGCCAGGGTAAGAAAACCCCGAAGCGAAAACCTTACGGACAGTTTACTCATATTCCAATCCCACATCAACCTCGTCTTCATTGGCAAATCGACATGGTTGGTCCATTTCCCCGCTCATCATCAGGCAAAGTTTACATACTTTCCGCTCAAGATTATCAGTCTAAGTGGATCGAACTTCGTGCTGTCACCGATGGCACCGCACTTCAAGTAGCCAAATTTGTAATGGAGGATATCATCTGCCGTCATGGTATCCCTGAAATCATCCAGACCGACCACGGCACCAATTTTACGTCTTCCCTATTTGAAAACCTCAACCGTATGCTTGGGTCCAAACATCACCTATCCAGCGCCTACCGCCCATAGTCACAAGGCTCTTTGGAAAGAGCTCACGGTCCACTTAAAGCCGTACTTAGTATGTACGTAAATGTGACGCATCGTGATTGGGACACTTACATTCCCTATGCTAAATTCGCTATGAACACAATCCATAATTCCAGCACCCAGTTGTCCCCTTTCTTTATAATGACAGGACGTCACCCTCGCCTTTTATCTGACGTAATTTTTCCTAAAATTGAAGACACGCACATAGCAGATTATCAAAAACACTTTGATTCCATATTCACGACGGTTCAACACAATCTTGGCAAAGCACAAGCAAAGGACGAGAAAAAAGTTGCTACGCAATATTCCCCACACGTTTTTGAACTTGACGATCTTGTACTATACTACCATCCACAGCGTATACCTGGACTCACACCTGCATTGCTCAGACCCTGGTGTGGCCCGTATAGAGTTGTTCAACGACTCACTGCTGTCAACTACATAATCGAACATACACAGGATCCTCGCCAACGTGAATCCGTACATGTCTCCAAACTCAAGAGATATTATTCACGACAACCTCAGCTCTCACATGATGTGCCCATTCCTCCTTCAACACTTTCACCTTCAACATGCACCGTTACTTCACCTGCTGTAGCCGTAGCTTCACCACATCCACATCCCGATTTACCTGCCCCACGTCGCCGTGGACGGCCCCGCAAGGATCGCATCATTCCACCTGCTTTACCTCCATTGATGCCTCAGGACGATGAACGCATTCCTCGCTACAATCTCCGTAGTCAAGCTACTATACAACGTTGAAAATGAAGCGTGATATTGTATTCTATATAATAATATTTTACATTTATTTTATCACATGTAATAATTTTTGCATGCTACTCTCCATTTGATTTTCATTATGTACCCTTTTTGTTTTGATTTTAGACTACTTAATATGCGAACTTGTATTGGCACACTGTAATTCAACTTTATATTTTTTTTTTGTCATACTCCACTATGTACTTTATTTTTTTTGTATAGACTGCGGGACGCAGTCATTTTTTGAAAGTGAAGTGTGATATTCCTTTATATTTTGTACCTACCAACTATGTACACATATGTAATTATACTACACTCATTCTCCTTATTATTTGTAACAGGATCTATATATCAGGTATAACTAATAGCCAACAACTTGTGTGTTAATATTCATACACACAAGTTGCATTCCATTATGTTTTTTCTCAGACCTCGAAACTCAACTACTTTTTGCCCATGAGCGTGATCAGCATAAAAAACTGGTCCTAATTAATATTCACCTTCCTCACTGACTTTTGGTTCTGCGAACACAAAAGTCAGCCTTTCTAATCTATATGAAAAAGTTTATAACAATTCTATTTTTCATGTCATGTACATATTCTCAAAATTGAATAAATACTCCAAGTGTGCCCAGCGCACACATGAAGAGATACTGCATCACACCTATGGACTACTGACCAAGTTTCATACACACTCTTCATCCTTTTGTCACTGTAGTAGGGACATGACAAAATTGGGGGCTCAACCGGGATATTTTCAAAAATTTTTCGTAAACCCTACAAAATTCTTTTTATCAAATTCATCACCTTTTGTTTAGTAGTAAACTGTATCGTTTACTACATTCTTTTAAAACTTTCATTCTAATAGTCACACGCGTTCGCGCCTCTGCGACTTTTTAATTTTCAACACCTTTTCAAAATTTTAATGATAAAATTCATCCTTTTATTATTCCTTCGTATTATCCCATACACTATAATTCCCATGAATAAGTTCCGCCTTACTACCACAGAAATCGAAGTAAACAAATTGCCCCAACTGCAAAAACAATTGAAAATAGTAAAAGAAAACGATAGCAAATATTTCAAACAACAAATAGAGTGGTATACAGGTCAACGAGTAGCCAAAGCTGGAGTAACAGAATTTGCTGGATCACTACGTACCTGGCAAGAAGTACAAGCCCTATACAACGAACAAACAGACGACCTATTAGTTCTGCTCCAAATTAAAGCAGAGACTTTACCAAAAAAGAAGATTTCCTCAGTGCAAAGATTATTCGAAGAATTCTACTCACTACTCCTCAATAACAAATACAAGCTTCCCAAAAGATTATACTTTGACGACTATCAAAAACAATCGCCAACCCGACATTTAGAAGTAACCGCCCCACAACAACCTCCAGTGCAACCCTCAGCTCCACCATTATCATTACTCGAACCAGAACAACCGAAATCCGACGTAGCATCTACATCACAGAAAAAAGACGATTCCCAACATTCAGAAGAATTCCACGACACAGAGGAAGACGACAAAGAAGTTTTTCAAGCAGCCGAACAACTATCAAATTCTCATTTCAATATATCAGTAAGAACAGTCACAGGAAAACACCCACTTTTATCCGAATCCTCCACCTCATCCTTATCACCAGTCCACACAAACACAGATCCATTAGTTCCAGTATTACCAACATTTCCTGACATAGTTGCAGAACCTCCACAAAATTCTAACCCACAACCTGGAAATTCACTACCTCTAATTATTCCTAAAATTTCTGAAAATCCTGAAAATTCACAAAATTTTGTTAATCCACCCATCAATACTGAAAATCTTGAAAATTTAGATAATCCAGACAATTTAGTCAATTTAGATAATTCCAATAATTTCGACGACTCCATTCCTGCAAATCCTGAAAATCCATCCGATTTCATAATGTTATCTTATAGTCTCCTTCCCAGATTATCCCTTGCAACTGATCCATAGAACTACATCGACTTATTTTCTACGTGGGCATCCACCGCAAATTTGGATACCGCCACAAAACAGAAACAAAATTTTTCATTAGGGCTTGACACAGACACAGGAAGATTCTGGTCTAGCTTAAATCGTGCCAAAATTGACGACTCTGTAACTTCATTCGAACAACTTAAAACACTCTTCCGGGAAGAATTCTCTACTCACAGAGGACTATCTAGACAAGACGTTTTATCACTCACACAGACACCACAAGAATCAGCTTCCAGTTTCCTCATAAAAATCCGATACTACCTAGAAGCACATTTGAAATCCTTAGATGAAAAACCAAAGTGCAAATTGCTGTGGACAAACTTCAAATCCCAATCCAAAATTTCATAAAAGCTCAGACACCACCCACTACTTGGAAAGAACTCACCACCTTAATTCGAAATTATGAAGCAGGCTCCACTACTTACAACCATGGAATTTTAGCACCAACTCCCTATATCAAACCAGAAATTAACAGTATTCAAAATTCAGAAATGCAACTCCTAGTGCATCAGATGACTGCACTCTCCACTGAAATTCAACAAATGAAAAATCAACCAAATTATCAAGGACAAAGAAATAACAGCAACCATAATACAAGAGGACGTGGAAGATCAAGTTACAGAGGTACTTCCAACAACAATCGAAATTCTCCCAATCCACCCACTTGCTTCAATTGTCAAAGACGTGGTCATCTCAAGTTTGAATGTCGATCTCCCGGCGGAGGAAAATTCAGAGGTACATCAAGATATCCCCAGCAACGTAATAATCAAGTAAGATATGCACAACCAGTAAGAATGAATCAAGTCACAACGGAAAACGACAACGGCCTGGCTCCAATGTATCTGCTCCCCAGCCAATAAGTCCAACCCTCATCCCTGTCCAACTCAACAATCTTAATTCAGACATAAGTGTAAAAGTTAAAATATTCAATGTACCTACATCTGCACAGATCGACTCCGGAGCGACAGTCTCCGTCATCAGCAACAATCTTCTACCAAAAGATACCCCACTCAGAATCATCCCAAATCAAGTAATTTCCCTCATTGCATACGGTGGTACGAAGATACCAGACAACGGATTTCTCCTCGTTCCCCTTACCATAGGCTTCCTCAACATTCAATACCCTTTCCTCATAACCCATACCAATAATAGAAGAATATTATTAGGAAATGACTTTCTTGAACATTTTAAAGTAGACATCAGTCAACAAAATCGAGAATTAAAATCATCCCACTTTGGTCCCGTTCCCTTTTCCACTCCCCCAGCAAACATCTTGCAGAAGATTGGAATCCAGCCCCTAACAACACCATGCAATATCATAGTAAACAAAGCACGAAGACGAGTTATAAACACCACCAGGAAACTTTGGCCTGTACACCCAAAGGTATCCTCATCAACTCCCACATCTTCACCTTCCTCACGAAAATATTCCATATCTAATGTTCGACTCGCGACGGACACTAATATACCGGCTAGATCCAAGATTACCCTTCCAATCACAATAGACAAGGAATTCTATCAGGACGTCATGATGATTCCTTCACCTCGCGTCTACAACAATCACCGCCTCCTTCTCCCTCGACTTCTCCTTCCCCATCACTCACAATACATCATCGCTACTAATCCCTTACCTACCCCAATACAACTACCTAAAAATATGAAACTTGGCACAATACAACCCATTCTACCTGGTCCCCTACACATTGAACCTTACCCCATACATAACATTGAGCAAACGAAGAAAAAGAAAATTGCAGAATTCAAGTATATAGATATATCCACAACCTTACAAGAAGAAGAAAAAAGAAGAATAATTCAACTCATAGAAGAGTATACAGACATATTTTCCTTTGATGGAAGTATGGGACTCACTGACTTAATAGAATTTGAAATCAACACAGGCAATACAGAACCTATCAAGCAACGACCTTATCGTACATCAGACTTCCAAAACCAGATCTTGAAAAAACACATAGACAAGTTACTCAAAAAAGACGTGATAGAATTATCAAATTCACCATGGAGCTCACCAGTGGTGATAGTCAAGAAAAAACTCGATGCCAGCAACGAGCAAGAATACAGAGTATGCATAGATATGCGCGGAGTCAACTCTGTCACCAAATCCTTTGTATGGCCCATTCCTCCCATTAATTCAATACTGTCAAGATTAAAGAACACGAAATATTTTACAACCCTTGACGCTGCCTCCGGCTTTCATCAAATCAAAATAAAAGATGAAGATAAGGAAAAAACAGCATTCATATCCACTCATGGTTTATATCAATATAAGCGTATGTGCTTTGGAGCCAAGAATGCACCTTCTACTTTCCAACGACTCATTGACCTCATACTTGCGGAAGACAAGTATGAAATGGCTGTCGCCTACATAGATGATGTACTAATATATTCAGACAACTTCGAGAATCACCTCTTACACTTACGAAGAATCTTTGAACGATTTCGCAAAGCCAACATAAAGCTCAAACCAAGTAAATGCAGATTCGCCTTCAAAAAACTTTCAATTTTTGGACACGACGTCTCCGCAGCAGGCGTCACTCCCAACAATAAAAATGTGAAAGCAATCCTCAACCTACCCCAACCCACGAAAATAAAGGAGTTACAGTCAGTTCTCGCCTCATTTAACTACTTCAGAAAATTCATACGTAATTTCAGTTCAAGAGTCGCCCCATTAAGAAGACTATTACAAAAAGACGTACCATATGTATGGACAGATGCATGCCAGAAATCTTACGAAGACCTGAAACATGCACTCACAACTTCCCCTGTTTTAGCACATTTTGACTCATCACTACCTACAACCCTCATCACAGACGCATCCACCTCGGGCCTTGGAGCTGTATTACTTCAACGACACAATGGACAAGACCGCCCTATCGCGTACATCAGCCGCTCATTAACACCTGCTGAAAGTAAATGGAATACTACCGAGATAGAAATGCTGGCTATGACGTGGTCAACCCACAAATTGAAGGAATATCTTATAGGCTTGCCCTTCACTCTTAAAACAGACCATTGCAGTCTTTGCAGTTTACTTCGTTCTAAGAAAATTGAGATGAGTCCAAAAATGACACGCTTAGTGCTCAAATTGACTGAATTTGACATCATTTCTATACAGCACATAAAAGGAGCTACAAATCACACGCCGGATTTACTATCTCGACTTGGACGCACACCCGAACGCGCTATGGTGGAAATCTCTTCATTGCACGTTGACCACACCAATAATCAAGATAGCACTCCATGGATAGTAACCATCAAAAATAAGTTACGCACACACACGACAACTCTTAGAGAACAGAAAAAATATTTACTTGTGAACGAACAATTATTTCGAAAAAATGACCGTGAAGGATCTGACTATCTTTACTGTGTACCTACAGTTGACGTTCCTACTCTTCTCACCTCCTTTCACGATGATCCTCTTTCTGGTCATTACGGAATGGAAAAAACTTACAAGAGGTTAAGATCACGCTATTACTGGCCTAATATGAAGCACGACGTTTACACCTACATACAGACTTGTGATAAGTGCCAGGGTAAGAAAACCCCGAAGCGAAAACCTTACGGACAGTTTACTCATATTCCAATCCCACATCAACCTCGTCTTCATTGGCAAATCGACATGGTTGGTCCATTTCCCCGCTCATCATCAGGCAAAGTTTACATACTTTCCGCTCAAGATTATCAGTCTAAGTGGATCGAACTTCGTGCTGTCACCGATGGCACCGCACTTCAAGTAGCCAAATTTGTAATGGAGGATATCATCTGCCGTCATGGTATCCCTGAAATCATCCAGACCGACCACGGCACCAATTTTACGTCTTCCCTATTTGAAAACCTCAACCGTATGCTTGGGTCCAAACATCACCTATCCAGCGCCTACCGCCCATAGTCACAAGGCTCTTTGGAAAGAGCTCACGGTCCACTTAAAGCCGTACTTAGTATGTACGTAAATGTGACGCATCGTGATTGGGACACTTACATTCCCTATGCTAAATTCGCTATGAACACAATCCATAATTCCAGCACCCAGTTGTCCCCTTTCTTTATAATGACAGGACGTCACCCTCGCCTTTTATCTGACGTAATTTTTCCTAAAATTGAAGACACGCACATAGCAGATTATCAAAAACACTTTGATTCCATATTCACGACGGTTCAACACAATCTTGGCAAAGCACAAGCAAAGGACGAGAAAAAAGTTGCTACGCAATATTCCCCACACGTTTTTGAACTTGACGATCTTGTACTATACTACCATCCACAGCGTATACCTGGACTCACACCTGCATTGCTCAGACCCTGGTGTGGCCCGTATAGAGTTGTTCAACGACTCACTGCTGTCAACTACATAATCGAACATACACAGGATCCTCGCCAACGTGAATCCGTACATGTCTCCAAACTCAAGAGATATTATTCACGACAACCTCAGCTCTCACATGATGTGCCCATTCCTCCTTCAACACTTTCACCTTCAACATGCACCGTTACTTCACCTGCTGTAGCCGTAGCTTCACCACATCCACATCCCGATTTACCTGCCCCACGTCGCCGTGGACGACCCCGCAAGGATCGCATCATTCCACCTGCTTTACCTCCATTGATGCCTCAGGACGATGAACGCATTCCTCGCTACAATCTCCGTAGTCAAGCTACTATACAACGTTGAAAATGAAGCGTGATATTGTATTCTATATAATAATATTTTACATTTATTTTATCACATGTAATAATTTTTGCATGCTACTCTCCATTTGATTTTCATTATGTACCCTTTTTGTTTTGATTTTAGACTACTTAATATGCGAACTTGTATTGGCACACTGTAATTCAACTTTATATTTTTTTTTTGTCATACTCCACTATGTACTTTATTTTTTTTGTATAGACTGCGGGACGCAGTCATTTTTTGAAAGTGAAGTGTGATATTCCTTTATATTTTGTACCTACCAACTATGTACACATATGTAATTATACTACACTCATTCTCCTTATTATTTGTAACAGGATCTATATATCAGGTATAACTAATAGCCAACAACTTGTGTGTTAATATTCATACACACAAGTTGCATTCCATTATGTTTTTTCTCAGACCTCGAAACTCAACTACTTTTTGCCCATGAGCGTGATCAGCATAAAAAACTGGTCCTAATTAATATTCACCTTCCTCACTGACTTTTGGTTCTGCGAACACAAAAGTCAGCCTTTCTAATCTATATGAAAAAGTTTATAACAATTCTATTTTTCATGTCATGTACATATTCTCAAAATTGAATAAATACTCCAAGTGTGCCCAGCGCACACATGAAGAGATACTGCATCACACCTATGGACTACTGACCAAGTTTCATACACACTCTTCATCCTTTTGTCACTGTAGTAGGGACATGACAAAATTGGGGGCTCAACCGGGATATTTTCAAAAATTTTTCGTAAACCCTACAAAATTCTTTTTATCAAATTCATCACCTTTTGTTTAGTAGTAAACTGTATCGTTTACTACATTCTTTTAAAACTTTCATTCTAATAGTCACACGCGTTCGCGCCTCTGCGACTTTTTAATTTTCAACACCTTTTCAAAATTTTAATGATAAAATTCATCCTTTTATTATTCCTTCGTATTATCCCATACACTATAATTCCCATGAATAAGTTCCGCCTTACTACCACAGAAATCGAAGTAAACAAATTGCCCCAACTGCAAAAACAATTGAAAATAGTAAAAGAAAACGATAGCAAATATTTCAAACAACAAATAGAGTGGTATACAGGTCAACGAGTAGCCAAAGCTGGAGTAACAGAATTTGCTGGATCACTACGTACCTGGCAAGAAGTACAAGCCCTATACAACGAACAAACAGACGACCTATTAGTTCTGCTCCAAATTAAAGCAGAGACTTTACCAAAAAAGAAGATTTCCTCAGTGCAAAGATTATTCGAAGAATTCTACTCACTACTCCTCAATAACAAATACAAGCTTCCCAAAAGATTATACTTTGACGACTATCAAAAACAATCGCCAACCCGACATTTAGAAGTAACCGCACCACAACAACCTTCAGTGCAACCCTCAGCTTCACCATTATCATTACTCGAACCAGAACAACCGAAATCCGACGTAGCATCTACATCACAGAAAAAAGACGATTCCCAACATTCAGAAGAATTCCACGACACAGAGGAAGACGACAAAGAAGTTTTTCAAGCAGCCGAACAACTATCAAATTCTCATTTCAATATATCAGTAAGAACAGTCACAGGAAAACACCCACTTTTATCCGAATCCTCCACCTCATCCTTATCACCAGTCCACACAAACACAGATCCATTAGTTCCAGTATTACCAACATTTCCTGACATAGTTGCAGAACCTCCACAAAATTCTAACCCACAACCTGGAAATTCACTACCTCTAATTATTCCTAAAATTTCTGAAAATCCTGAAAATTCACAAAATTTTGTTAATCCACCCATCAATACTGAAAATCTTGAAAATTTAGATAATCCAGACAATTTAGTCAATTTAGATAATTCCAATAATTTCGACGACTCCATTCCTGCAAATCCTGAAAATCCATCCGATTTCATAATGTTATCTTATAGTCTCCTTCCCAGATTATCCCTTGCAACTGATCCATAGAACTACATCGACTTATTTTCTACGTGGGCATCCACCGCAAATTTGGATACCGCCACAAAACAGAAACAAAATTTTTCATTAGGGCTTGACACAGACACAGGAAGATTCTGGTCTAGCTTAAATCGTGCCAAAATTGACGACTCTGTAACTTCATTCGAACAACTTAAAACACTCTTCCAGGAAGAATTCTCTACTCACAGAGGACTATCTAGACAAGACGTTTTATCACTCACACAGACACCACAAGAATCAGCTTCCAGTTTCCTCATAAAAATCCGATACTACCTAGAAGCACATTTGAAATCCTTAGATGAAAAACCAAAGTGCAAATTGCTGTGGACAAACTTCAAATCCCAATCCAAAATTTCATAAAAGCTCAGACACCACCCACTACTTGGAAAGAACTCACCACCTTAATTCGAAATTATGAAGCAGGCTCCACTACTTACAACCATGGAATTTTAGCACCAACTCCCTATATCAAACCAGAAATTAACAGTATTCAAAATTCAGAAATGCAACTCCTAGTGCATCAGGTGACTGCACTCTTCACTGAAATTCAACAAATGAAAAATCAACCAAATTATCAAGGACAAAGAAATAACAGCAACCATAATACAAGAGGACGTGGAAGATCAAGTTACAGAGGTACTTCCAACAACAATCGAAATTCTCCCAATCCACCCACTTGCTTCAATTGTCAAAGACGTGGTCATCTCAAGTTTGAATGTCGATCTCCCGGCGGAGGAAAATTCAGAGGTACATCAAGATATCCCCAGCAACGTAATAATCAAGTAAGATATGCACAACCAGTAAGAATGAATCAAGTCACAACGGAAAACGACAACGGCCTGGCTCCAATGTATCTGCTCCCCAGCCAATAAGTCCAACCCTCATCCCTGTCCAACTCAACAATCTTAATTCAGACATAAGTGTAAAAGTTAAAATATTCAATGTACCTACATCTGCACAGATCGACTCCGGAGCGACAGTCTCCGTCATCAGCAACAATCTTCTACCAAAAGATACCCCACTCAGAATCATCCCAAATCAAGTAATTTCCCTCATTGCATACGGTGGTACGAAGATACCAGACAACGGATTTCTCCTCGTTCCCCTTACCATAGGCTTCCTCAACATTCAATACCCTTTCCTCATAACCCATACCAATAATAGAAGAATATTATTAGGAAATGACTTTCTTGAACATTTTAAAGTAGACATCAGTCAACAAAATCGAGAATTAAAATCATCCCACTTTGGTCCCGTTCCCTTTTCCACTCCCCCAGCAAACATCTTGCAGAAGATTGGAATCCAGCCCCTAACAACACCATGCAATATCATAGTAAACAAAGCACGAAGACGAGTTATAAACACCACCAGGAAACTTTGGCCTGTACACCCAAAGGTATCCTCATCAACTCCCACATCTTCACCTTCCTCACGAAAATATTCCATATCTAATGTTCGACTCGCGACGGACACTAATATACCGGCTAGATCCAAGATTACCCTTCCAATCACAATAGACAAGGAATTCTATCAGGACGTCATGATGATTCCTTCACCTCGCGTCTACAACAATCACCGCCTCCTTCTCCCTCGACTTCTCCTTCCCCATCACTCACAATACATCATCGCTACTAATCCCTTACCTACCCCAATACAACTACCTAAAAATATGAAACTTGGCACAATACAACCCATTCTACCTGGTCCCCTACACATTGAACCTTACCCCATACATAACATTGAGCAAACGAAGAAAAAGAAAATTGCAGAATTCAAGTATATAGATATATCCACAACCTTACAAGAAGAAGAAAAAAGAAGAATAATTCAACTCATAGAAGAGTATACAGACATATTTTCCTTTAATGGAAGTATGGGACTCACTGACTTAATAGAATTTGAAATCAACACAGGCAATACAGAACCTATCAAGCAACGACCTTATCGTACATCAGACTTCCAAAACCAGATCTTGAAAAAACACATAGACAAGTTACTCAAAGAAGACGTGATAGAATTATCAAATTCACCATGGAGCTCACCAGTGGTGATAGTCAAGAAAAAACTCGATGCCAGCAACGAGCAAGAATACAGAGTATGCATAGATATGCGCGGAGTCAACTCTGTCACCAAATCCTTTGTATGGCCCATTCCTCCCATTAATTCAATACTGTCAAGATTAAAGAACACGAAATATTTTACAACCCTCGACGCTGCCTCCGGCTTTCATCAAATCAAAATAAAAGATGAAGATAAGGAAAAAACAGCATTCATATCCACTCATGGTTTATATCAATATAAGCGTATGTGCTTTGGAGCCAAGAATGCTCCTTCTACTTTCCAACGACTCATTGACCTCATACTTGCGGAAGACAAGTATGAAATGGCTGTCGCCTACATAGATGATGTACTAATATATTCAGACAACTTCGAGAATCACCTCTTACACTTACGAAGAATCTTTGAACGATTTCGCAAAGCCAACATAAAGCTCAAACCAAGTAAATGCAGATTCGCCTTCAAAAAACTTTCAATTTTTGGACACGACGTCTCCGCAGCAGGCGTCACTCCCAACAATAAAAATGTGAAAGCAATCCTCAACCTACCCCAACCCACGAAAATAAAGGAGTTACAGTCAGTTCTCGCCTCATTTAACTACTTCAGAAAATTCATACGTAATTTCAGTTCAAGAGTCGCCCCATTAAGAAGACTATTACAAAAAGACGTACCATATGTATGGACAGATGCATGCCAGAAATCTTACGAAGACCTGGAACATGCACTCACAACTTCCCCTGTTTTAGCACATTTTGACTCATCACTACCTACAACCCTCATCACAGACGCATCCACCTCGGGCCTTGGAGCTGTATTACTTCAACGACACAATGGACAAGACCGCCCTATCGCGTACATCAGCCGCTCATTAACACCTGCTGAAAGTAAATGGAATACTACCGAGATAGAAATGCTGGCTATGACGTGGTCAACCCACAAATTGAAGGAATATTTTATAGGCTTGCCCTTCACTCTTAAAACAGACCATTGCAGTCTTTGCAGTTTACTTCGTTCTAAGAAAATTGAGATGAGTCCAAAAATGACACGCTTAGTGCTCAAATTGACTGAATTTGACATCATTTCTATACAGCACATAAAAGGAGCTACAAATCACACGCCGGATTTACTATCTCGACTTGGACGCACACCCGAACGCGCTATGGTGGAAATCTCTTCATTGCACGTTGACCACACCAATAATCAAGATAGCACTCCATGGATAGTAACCATCAAAAATAAGTTACGCACACACACGACAACTCTTAGAGAACAGAAAAAATATTTACTTGTGAACGAACAATTATTTCGAAAAAATGACCGTGAAGGATCTGACTATCTTTACTGTGTACCTACAGTTGACGTTCCTACTCTTCTCACCTCCTTTCACGATGATCCTCTTTCTGGTCATTACGGAATGGAAAAAACTTACAAGAGGTTAAGATCACGCTATTACTGGCCTAATATGAAGCACGACGTTTACACCTACATACAGACTTGTGATAAGTGCCAGGGTAAGAAAACCCCGAAGCGAAAACCTTACGGACAGTTTACTCATATTCCAATCCCACATCAACCTCGTCTTCATTGGCAAATCGACATGGTTGGTCCATTTCCCCGCTCATCATCAGGCAAAGTTTACATACTTTCCGCTCAAGATTATCAGTCTAAGTGGATCGAACTTCGTGCTGTCACCGATGGCACCGCACTTCAAGTAGCCAAATTTGTAATGGAGGATATCATCTGCCGTCATGGTATCCCTGAAATCATCCAGACCGACCACGGCACCAATTTTACGTCTTCCCTATTTGAAAACCTCAACCGTATGCTTGGGTCCAAACATCACCTATCCAGCGCCTACCGCCCATAGTCACAAGGCTCTTTGGAAAGAGCTCACGGTCCACTTAAAGCCGTACTTAGTATGTACGTAAATGTGACGCATCGTGATTGGGACACTTACATTCCCTATGCTAAATTCGCTATGAACACAATCCATAATTCCAGCACCCAGTTGTCCCCTTTCTTTATAATGACAGGACGTCACCCTCGCCTTTTATCTGACGTAATTTTTCCTAAAATTGAAGACACGCACATAGCAGATTATCAAAAACACTTTGATTCCATATTCACGACGGTTCAACACAATCTTGGCAAAGCACAAGCAAAGGACGAGAAAAAAGTTGCTACGCAATATTCCCCACACGTTTTTGAACTTGACGATCTTGTACTATACTACCATCCACAGCGTATACCTGGACTCACACCTGCATTGCTCAGACCCTGGTGTGGCCCGTATAGAGTTGTTCAACGACTCACTGCTGTCAACTACATAATCGAACATACACAGGATCCTCGCCAACGTGAATCCGTACATGTCTCCAAACTCAAGAGATATTATTCACGACAACCTCAGCTCTCACATGATGTGCCCATTCCTCCTTCAACACTTTCACCTTCAACATGCACCGTTACTTCACCTGCTGTAGCCGTAGCTTCACCACATCCACATCCCGATTTACCTGCCCCACGTCGCCGTGGACGACCCCGCAAGGATCGCATCATTCCACCTGCTTTACCTCCATTGATGCCTCAGGACGATGAACGCATTCCTCGCTACAATCTCCGTAGTCAAGCTACTATACAACGTTGAAAATGAAGCGTGATATTGTATTCTATATAATAATATTTTACATTTATTTTATCACATGTAATAATTTTTGCATGCTACTCTCCATTTGATTTTCATTATGTACCCTTTTTGTTTTGATTATAGACTACTTAATATGCGAACTTGTATTGGCACACTGTAATTCAACTTTATATTTTTTTTTTGTCATACTCCACTATGTACTTTATTTTTTTTGTATAGACTGCGGGACGCAGTCATTTTTTGAAAGTGAAGTGTGATATTCCTTTATATTTTGTACCTACCAACTATGTACACATATGTAATTATACTACACTCATTCTCCTTATTATTTGTAACAGGATCTATATATCAGGTATAACTAATAGCCAACAACTTGTGTGTTAATATTCATACACACAAGTTGCATTCCATTATGTTTTTTCTCAGACCTCGAAACTCAACTACTTTTTGCCCATGAGCGTGATCAGCATAAAAAACTGGTCCTAATTAATATTCACCTTCCTCACTGACTTTTGGTTCTGCGAACACAAAAGTCAGCCTTTCTAATCTATATGAAAAAGTTTATAACAATTCTATTTTTCATGTCATGTACATATTCTCAAAATTGAATAAATACTCCAAGTGTGCCCAGCGCACACATGAAGAGATACTGCATCACACCTATGGACTACTGACCAAGTTTCATACACACTCTTCATCCTTTTGTCACTGTAGTAGGGACATGACAGGTGTAAATCTTGTTTGATGCGCTGTACCTATGTTTATTATCACTAAATCATCCATTTATTACTCGGTTCTCCGAGTAATGTATTCACGCAAAACTTTTATCGGCCGTGGTCGTACTCAGAGAAGAGCAATGTGAGGTATAGGAGAAGACGCAACTAGGGCTAAATATTCTGCCGGGGTTATTTTTTAAAAGCCAATAAGCACCAACAAGTGCAGTCGAAGTCCCAATTACCATTTAGTAGTGCAATAGGCCACTCCCCAAGTTACATTTGCCGTAAAGTGGTCGGCAGAATATTTAGCCCTAGTTTCGTCTTTTCCTATACCTCACATTGCTCTTCTCTGGTTCGTACTTTTAGTATGCACGTAGTATGTTTACAGCTGTGAGAAATAACAATGAGATTTTTGTACTATAACAACTATAACTGCACCGTAGTGTGATCAGTATTAATTTGTATGAGTGAAATCATGTAGGATTGTACGACTGTATTCGCGTTGTCGAGCCAATGTTATTTTCTATCGGCTGTGTTCGTAGTTGCATTTTGCATTCGAATAAAGGCAACCCGGACTTGAATGTTTTTTTTCTGCCGCGCTGGCCAAGAGTAATTTGGAAGACGACAATGGCCGTCGCAGTTTTCCTGTCGTATTTTTTTCACCAAAACACACAGTAACGTTTAATTGTTTTGACGGCATCTTACGTGCGCACTGCTGGAGAGGTCGACGAGCGTGTAATTTCTCTACTTTATTTCCAGCCCCGCTCCAGTCTGTCTAATATGAGTCTATCTCATACAATGACAAACACATCTTAACAGTAAGGGGTAGTCCATAAATGATGTCATCTAAATTCTTACCCTTTTGAGACCCACCCACCCTCTATTCCATCGATTTAACATTCCAGAAACGGCTATCTTTAACAAGGAGTGTCATCAATACATGACTAGTCCCACTGACTCCAGCCGTGACGTCATTTATGGACGATCTCTAAAGGAGCTTGAAGGAGATTTGATTTGACTTTACAATTATTAATATTATTTTCCAATTACCAATTCAGCAGCTTTAGCACATCGGTGTGTATCGATTATTTACTATACAATATAGGAAATAAATGCAGGTTCACCGTCAGTTTGCGAATGCACGGCTATCTTTATTAAATAAACGTCAAGTGGCTGTAACCTTTCAGTCTTTTAATACTGTCATATTTAAAATCTAAATATGTGTGTAAAACTCACATTACTACATTAGTATATTAGTTAAAAAATCATATAGCGCCACAAGTAACTAGTAAGCTGTAAGTTATACTTTAATGTATTATTTATCATTTGTATGTGAAACCTAAAGTAAGATCATCAGATAAATGAAGATGTGTTGTGAAAAATATAAGATTTGGGAATGAATAATATTGGGCAGAAATGTTTCCTTTTGGCTTGGCCAGGAGATGAGTTTCAATTCCAATTGCTACTCGTGGCAATAAACACACTTTTTGATACCATTCGTGTCTAAACTTTATGTGGCAGCTTTGAAAATCAACACAAATTCAAACTTTGAACTGTCAACAATAAAGACCTTTTCTTTTACCAACACTAAGTAACATTACACATTATGTCATATTAACAATTAATTACTACATGTTACAGGTAGTTAGTATGTAGTTAACCAAAGTTACGATTAAATATAATCTACATGATATGGTCAGTGTTAATCTTCAGATGTTAAAAACTTTGAAGTTGTGAAATGTAACGAAGGATTTGGCAATTACTCCCAATGTGCTGTTAATGAAATGTTAAACTAACCAAAGCGGACTGCGTCTTCCGTACGGTCAACGGTACGTTTTATCCAAACTATTACTCGGTTCTCCGAGTAATGTATTCACGCAAAACTTTTTTCGTTCGTGGTCGTACTTGTTTGTATAACTATGTAAGTATACAGCTGTGAGAAATAACAGTGAGATTTTACTATGTAACAAAACCGTCATGATATTCAATGTACGCAATGTCTATGTCTATGACAACAGAGACAGAGTGGTGGATGGCAATGGAAGCAGTAGTAATAAAAACTACTCTACTTCCAAATCAATGCGGACTATAGTACAACAATGTTAAAGCCATAGCAACCACACGCACTCAACTCCACAACTCCTCACACAGTTCCACTGTCACAACAATTTGCAGCTGGCGGATGAAGTTGAGAAGCGATGTGCGTAGATGCGAATGGATTTGCGCGCCAAATCAAATTAGCCGATATAAACGTATACAAACGAAAAGGAACGAGACGCTTGAAGTTCATTTAGTAGGTTTACTAAAGGCAATACTAATAATGGATGTAATTTTTATTACTGCTTCGATCAACTACTTATACTCACGTGTCCACTGCATTCTCACACTGTGTTGTCATTGTCATAACCATTGCAGACATTTGAAGTACACAATTTGCCAGTCCATGATTTACATGGTATTTTGAGCTGACAACCACAACGAGTTTACATGCAAAATAAACTTTACAAATCTTCACGAATTTTCCACATTGATTTTCTTCTTTCATACTTTTGTTTATTGAATTTTGTAGTGCATTTTTACGTTGGCTACATATTAGTTCGCCGTATTGCACATTGCACCGTAAAGTCCACACAAGAACTGCATCTCACTACAAACTGAAGCCGACATCTTATTAGGCAATTATTATTTTGTTAAGTAAGTAGTAGGTATGTCACCTCAAAGCCTCAAATTAAGGCCACAGCTAAAAACATATTCGACTAAACACTAAAGCCTACAGCTGTCTAAAACTAGTTAATTGCTTAACAATCAGCGACTCGGTACAAGAAGATTATCTTTCACTTTTAATGAATTAAAAAAATAGCTTTGATTTTAACACGTATTGTAATGTTGCAGTTAGGGAAAACAAACAGTATTAGGTGGGTTATGGTTATTTATGGATTTGACAAGGACAAGAGAAACACAGTGTAGTTAATTTTTTGTACTTTAGCGAGTAAAAACAAAGTGGTTGGAGATTATTTGTGGGTTTTAAGAGCACAAAAAAGTTTGTTAACAGGACGTTATTACGTAACTCGAGGATAACCGAGTCTTTCCGGGTTTTCCCGGGTTTGGTTTTTAATATTGCATAAGCATTAAATCATGCATTGCTTCGTCACGTGTTGCTTCATTTGAACGAGGGAGGGGATAAAAGTTTGTAGCGATGAAAATTTCAATACTGACGTTGTAGTCAGTCTTTAGAAGTTTAGACTGTAATAACAAATAACGAAGAATGGAAGAGAAAGTGTTTTACGTTCAGTTTAACCAGGACTTTTCGTCACTGGGTGTCGGGACGGGTCATGGTTGGTCACTGGAATCTGTGGTTAGTGTAGACAAATTAGAAAGAATCCATGAGGCCCTAGCCCCTGAAGGTGTTCGAATTGTTGAAAGACTGTTTTCCTCTTCTTTAGTGGCTATCGTTTCATCACAAAGCCCACGAAAGCTTCGAGTTTGTCACTTTAAGAAAGGAAATGAAATATGTAACTACTCATACGCGAATACAATTCTGGCAGTCCGACTTAACCGTGCAGTAAGTTTAAGATTTCAAAATTTAATTTGCTTCAAGAAACTACTATAAAATCTGATTGATTATCTGAGCTGTTGTAATGAATTAACTGAATGACAGGAAATCTATTAAGTTGCAAGAAATAGAGAACTCAGATCTTCGGATTTCTTCGATAATTGTGTTATTGGTATATTATTCGATAAAACCCACAACTTTTTCACTATGCATGGTTGTTTGTCATTAGTATTGGTACTAATAAAAAGTGTGCAAATGTAAATTGGTTGCGTGTAAATGTTAAATAGATCTATGTTTTATATTTAGCTTTTATTGGGTTTTAATTTCACATTGAGGTATTCCCACATAACATTGTTCTTGACATTCTGACTTTTACTGTATAAGTGTTATATTTGTGCACGATATGTCCGAGCTTCAAGTTTCTTATATACCTATTAAAATGCAAGATGTGAAATAGAAGACACAAAATACAACACAAGACTTACATAATATAATGGCTTAAACGCCACAAACAATAAAAAAATAGGACTTTCAAAAGAGGGTTATAGGACAACTTCCTCCTGACAGAATTTTGAGAATTTCTACAAATACATGCATTATCTGACAAGAAGCACTCGTTTATTGTGATCATATTAATCTCGATGCTGGGAGGAAAATGTCCTCCGTATGTTGTATGTGTTTGGGAGGAAAATGTCCGGGAGGAAAATGTCCAGGAGGAAGTTGTCCGTATACCTCAAAAGAGTGATACGTAAGTAGTTTGTTTACAAAGGAAAGGTTGTTCGAGCGAAACATACGGAGATTGGCAGTTTGCACAATTCTTTCGTCTATCTGCATGTTTAATTTATTAGTTATTTTTTGTTTTTCTTTTTACCTATTGTAACCTCCGGACCTGATGGTCTTTTTCAACGGATAATAAATACAAATTTCGAGGTATTGTTAGTCTGAAATAAATTGAGCGAACAAATTTTTATCTAAATTATTATATGACGATAACACTCAATGTCAAATGTTGCTTCGACTCTCCAACCTAATTTACCTAATAATCCAGTTGCTCTCGATCAGCCAGGACTAAGAATTGCTTCGACAAACATCCAGCTCATAGGATCTGAAAAGAGAATGCAATATTGCATTAAAATAAATATCGCAAATATCGCTATCGCATTGTTTTTCTAACAGCAATTATCAATTATTAATTTGATGATTAAATGAACTCTTTGTAAATGAGACTGGCATCCGGTTTTGTATTTCTTCCTGTGCGAGATACTAAAACAGGGGGTATACCCTAACAAAGTTGACACCACCACGCCATTAAACCCGCTTTCCTCATGAAAAAGTGAAACCAAACTTTGGACTTCGTCTTATGAGAAGCTTCAACTTTGGAATAGTCAGTTGGATCAAAGTCAGCCATTATTCTTAAATTAAGTAAATAATTACTTAGCTTAGTGTGCTGTACCACAAAGTTTTAAGTCACAGTCACAGTCTGTACCTTTGTGTCTATTGCGTATTGCGGGAGTAAAATACTAACTGCTCTATACTGACAACTGACACTGATGGATGATAAAATGCAAAGTACACAGCACATAACACAGTTACCCTTACAATGCCGTTTTTGCCTTATGTGCTAACTAAAATAAAAAGTGTTCGTGGGGAAAATGTCCTACAACCTATCTGAATTCTAAATCTGAAAAGGAAGTTGGTACTATCGACTGGCTAACGAAAATTTTTCCGCGAGGGTTCCCCACTCCCCCTTAACCTATGACTGCAATAGGCCATGCCATAATTATAAAGGCCTCGACGGCGTTGGTCTCTTTGGGACCGAACCCCTGTCATATAATAATAATAACCTACGACATTTTCCCCCCACCCCCAACCTCTTTTTCAGAATGATTAAGCGCCCCTTCGCACGTGGTCTCAAAAATTCGAATCATGAAGTAGGGGTTTCTTCGGTAAGTCATGCCCAGGCCGGTAAGTCATGCCCATTTCGGTAAGTCATGCCCAACTTCGGTAAGTCATGCCCCATTTCACTTCGGTAAGTCATGCCCCATTTCACTTCAGTAAGTCATGCCCCACTTCGGTAAGTCATGCCCTATTTCACTTCGGTAAGTCATGCCCGACTTCGGTAAGTCATGCCCCATTTTTTTTTGTTTAAAACACTGAACCAGGCTCCTAAAGCTGCCTGAAAACGGATAGGTTATATTTTCTTTAACCGCCGAGGGAAAATTATAACCTAACCGTTTCCAGTCAGTTTTTCCTACCCCCCCCCCCCCTCCAGCCCCCCCCCCAACCTAACCTAACCCTAAATATAACAAACCTCGAGGAGAAACCATAACTGAAAAATTAGCATTAACAGCAATCAAGCAATAAATGTTGGTTTTACAGAGCTGGGTTTAGGATTTCGTGCAAAGAAATATTTATTAGGCAACAGTTACTACGATATGAATAACAGCAAAATTATATTATTATTTTATTATATATTATTATTATATTATTATATATTAGTATTATATTATTATATATTATTAAATTATATATTATACTATAATATAATGTCAATAACAATAATTACTTTGTGTTAATTATGTGTATGTACTCTATAATTAGCAACTGTCAATAAAACCCCTAATAAATCTCATTTTGCAATACTGAACACCTGGGCATGACTTACCGAAGTGGGGCATGACTTACTGAAGTTGGGCATGACTTACCGGCCTTACCGGAAGTGTCCCTCTTCTATCGGGACAGCCATTTTCAGTTTTTAATTAATTTCATGAGAACTACTTGACCCCTGGAGGTCAACTAAAGTTTACATATACATGCTTACTAGTTAACATATAAAAATAATTACCTCGTTCCAGATAAGCGAGTGTTCCCTTAGGTAAAATTTTTATTCGTAGATATTTTCATAAGCATGCTATAGTCCTCAACTGAAGTACTAAAATGATTCTTTTCCGCATTTTTGTGAATTGATGGTAACGTAAAAATTTATTAACCAATAAAGCAACGAATGTAATGCCAAATTGGCAAGCACTTCGCACGTTGAATTTAGATTTTTGTTTCAACTGTAAATCTCTTCACAGAACTAGTTGTGACAGAAATTCTTACAGAGTTTTGTCTTGGCGATTTTCAAGTTTTGGTGGAGCTCAAGTTTTACATTTGCTATCGTTAAAGTTGCGCGTTGCAGAGCTCCCTTATATAAAAATCACACAATAGTAGTTAACAGACGCATAAATATAGGCATGTTTGTTGATACTCCTAAAGAAAAATTTACGTGAAACCATTTATGCCAAACCCCTAAGCCGTTTATCTAATGTTAATGTGATTGTAGGTTAGTGGGGGGCGTCCTGAAGTAAATATTACGTGACATAACTTGTACCAAACCCCTAAGCTGTTAACATAACGTTTCCTGAGCTGTGCTCTTGTAATTTATTTTCGTGAGTTGTGGTTCCTGGCTACCTGAAGCCACGGTTGAATGGCTTTAACACATCTGTAAGTGCTGTTAGGTACCTGGCGCCACAAATGCCACGGCTGGAAGCCCATCTGTATCCTGTGATGGTGGGTTGCTGTTGCTGCTGTGCTGTTTATTTTCCAGTCTAAATTTCTGAGCAGTTTCGAGTTTCCAAGTTTTTCAAAATCAAGTATTAAGTCGATCTTAACTACAATTATTACTGAAAATATTTGTATTCTGTTTTTGATTTTATTTAACAAGTGCTGTCATATTGTGTTGACCTGTGATGACTTGTAGTTGTAGTTTTTGTGATAGTGCGAAAGGAGGAAGTAAGTTTTAAATTTATATCTACATAGTACTATATTGTATAAGTCTGTAACTTAGGGTGTATACCGCTATATTGTACTAACTATTCAGCGTAGTGTTTGTATACCAACATAGCATTTTACGGCAACTATCATATAACAGCTGTCGCGAATGTCATTCTTCCAGAGCGTCACTTGTGGTTCCGTGTGGCAATCGATGGGTGAAGAGTCGGCGTTCATTGGTTCGAATCCAGGCTAGGGCTAGTGGGGTGAGCCAACTACTACTACTTCTTTGCATCTCTTCGCTTCCCTTTTTAACTTTTTTCATTCAACAATTGGCTCACCTCGACCACCTATTTTGCTTCGATTTTGTTATTACAATTTTTTTCTAATATTTTTGCTTTTTATTGAATTTATTTTTTGGGGGGGGGAGATTGATTATATTTTCCGCCCAGCATTTCTCATTTGTAGTACTGCATAGCTAATAATAACTCAGTAACTTTAGTATGTACGTATATTATTATTATTTACATAATTATATAATTAATAATGACGTACTATAAGGCAGGGAAAAATGAAATTTGTTACGTTTGCAACCGTGCGGATGGTAGAAAGTTAGCAATCAGGTGCATAGTGTAAAACAATCTTTATCACAACACAAATTGCTTGAAGCTTCCTATTTCGAATGCAGAATTTAAAACTCTAATATTATCAAAGACCTGGAAATGCAATCTGTGTGATGGCAGTAATTGCAATAGTTGGGATTCAGAATCAGTATTTCTTCAACACTTAGGTAGTAATAATGATTCTTTTTTCGTTCCTGGTGACTCTTGTCCTGACGTCAACTCAGTCTTTATCCAACCATTATGCAAAGGATTTTCTGTAATGCATCTGAACATATGTAGCCTACGTCTTAAAATAGATCAACTTTCAGTCATCATGTTTTAATATAATGTAGATATACTATGTATCACAGAGTCATGGCTGAACACTAACGTGACTGATAGTGAGCTAGCTGTGCCTGGCTACTATTTTCTTAGAAAAGATAGAGGCTCAGCAGAGGTGGGTTAGTAATATATTTAAAAGAAAGCATTGTGTCTGAGCTTGTACCCACTAATACTTACTCAATGGAATCTTAAGCATTCTAATTAAGCTGCCTAGTACTAAACCGTTTGCTGTTACTAAAATTTACAGACCCCCTAGTCACTGGGTTTATGATGACAACTTTTTGTATGAGTTATCAGATCTAATTTCCCTTCTCCAAACTCGATGTATTGATATGTATATTGTAGGGGATTTTAATGTTGACTTGCTTTCTAAATGTAATAATTCTCGATACTTATCACAATGTACAAAGAGACTGAATCTTAACCAAATTATCAATCATGCAACCAGAACTACTTTGACCACTAAAACATTAATATACCATATATATACTAATAATGTAGGGTATGTTTCCGATTTTGGTGTTATAGATTGTGGTTTATCGGACCACAATATTACATTTTTTGTCTGTAAAAAACCTAAAATACATATAACCTCTAAAACTATTGTGAGCCGTAATTATAATACCAATACGAATGAACTAAATAATCAACTACTGAATACAAAATGGTCTATTTTAAATAGCTTTAACTTAATTGAGGAAAAGGTTGATGTATTAGAAATACTGACTCATTGTGTTTTAAAGAAATGTGCTCCCACTATTACTAAAAGGATTAAGGCAAAACCTAATGCATGGCTCAGTAGTAAAATTAAGAAACTTATTCATAGGAAAAATTATTTAATGAAAAAGGCGATTAAAAACAAAACACCTGTAATTTGGGCTGAATATAAAGCCTGTCGTATTATGGTTACCTCTGCTGTAAGATATGCTAAACTTAGTTTTTATCGCTCTAAATTTGAACAATGCAAAACACCTAAGGAGTCCTGTGATGCATTTAAACTTTTGCTTGGGAATACAGTTAGTTTCACTAATATTTCAGAACTCAATATAAATAACTCGATTGTTACCTACGAGCAAATTATAACTGATAGTCTTGCTGAATCATTTGTTGTTTATCACAATAATAAAGATTTTGAACTTATGAATATAGCTAAAACAGTTGGAACTGATAATTTAAGTTTTCCTTTAGTCACAGTTAAGGAAGTAACTGACCTAATTAAAGACACTAAAGGTAGTTCGTCTTTAGGAATGAAAAATATTCCATCTATAGTTATCAAACTCTTTCCTGATGTATTTGCTCCTATACTTACAAATATTTTTAACCATGCTCTAAAAACAGGTCAGGTTTCTAATAACTGGAAGAAACATGTAACGCCTCTGCTCAAACCAAAATGTAATAAGCTTTTGCCTACCTCAATTAAACCCATTTTAATACTTCCATTCCTTTTAACGCTTCTTGAAGCAGTCATTGCTTCTCGATTTATGCATTCTGTAGAAGATAATAAGTTACTTTCTGATATACAATTTGGTTCTCGCAGAGGCAAATCACGTCTACACGCACTTATTGAAATGACACATAAAATTTACTCAGCTCTGAAAAATAAACAATTATGTGCAGTACTTTTTATTGACCTTCGTAAAGCCTTCAACACAGTTAAATATGTAAAACTGATTCGAAATCTGCATGACAGATATAATTTACCCAGCTGTTTAATTAGAATTGTATGTAATTATCTGTCTGGCCGGAAGTTCCATATAAAACTGGGTGATTTTATGTCTAAACCATACCCATTAAATGGTGAGGTTCCCCAAGGAAGTGTTCTTCGACCCGTTCTGTTTATATTATTTTTTGACAACATGTCACATGTACTAAAGGACTCTGCACTTTATGCGGACGATATTGAATTGGTATGTAGGGCTGACACATCCATACAATTAAAGGCTGAACTTAAAAATGTCTTAAGAAATGTACACAATTTGTGCAGCTCCAATGATATGGAAATAAGCTTTGTCAAAACAGAGTTTATGGAATTTTCAAATTTTAAGTCCAGATAGCAATGTAATTTTAATTCTATTATGTGTGATTATAACGTAGTGAAGAAAGTGAATAGTTTTAAATATTCAGGGATTGCTGCAGCAAGATTTAAACGTTAGATTTTTCCTGATGTTATGCATTACGCAGATAGCTGTGGAGACTCTTTTCTTAACGTAAACACTGTGTTCGTTAAAATTTAAATGTAAGTCAAATATAATACCTAAGGACTTAAAACTATTTACTTGTTCCAGAGTAACACTATTGGACGACAGACTTACTAAGCAATGTGAAACAACATCATGCGATTTATGAAGTACCATAAATTTCATTTTACTTACGTTTATTTTTAACTTAATGTTATCGAACCAATTATTGACACTATTTAGCGCTACTTGAATTGTAGACTAAAGTTTAAAAAGACTCGTGTCAGCACAGTAGATAACAAAATCATCAGCTTACAATACGTACTGAAGTAAAGAATCTATTGCCTCAGATATATCGTAAATGAATAAAATAAATAGTAGCAGTCCAAGTATAAGTCCATGCGGGACACCACTTAGCAAATCTTAGTCAACGGAAACATACCTACCGTTTTGAATACAGAATTTTCTATTTCCTAGGTAATCAGCTCACAGCTTTAGAGTGTGCATATCGATGCCAAATTTATTTTTTAACTTTAAATATAATAAAGTATGGTCTACGGAGTCAAAAACTTAGGTGAAATCTATGAATAACGCTAAGCAGCAAACACAACGAGAATTTATAGAATTAAAAACGCATTGTGTGAATCGTACAACTGCCAACAGGCAACAACGTCCCGGTCGGAACCCATATTGATTAGCATTCAACAACCCAGCTGTCTGAACTTTATCTATTATTCTTTGCTGAAGCATCTTTTCAAATAATTTATTTGGTAATAACAGTTTTGATATCGGTCTATACGAGTTAAGATCTAATTTGCTTTCCTTTTCTTTAAATACTGGAATTACAGTTGCGTGTTTGAATGCCACAGGGAAAACAGCAAGTAAGAGAAACTGAGTATACATAATCGCTAGTGGGAGAGCTAGTGTATTAATACAGTTTCTAAGTACAATGTAGGTCTGATCCTGCGTTGAGCCTGAGTTTTTTGGCTTAATTTTCCTTAACGCACGAATGACTTCTGTGGTAGTGAATGGAATTACATCATTAACATTTTTTGACAGTTGTATTATAGAACTCCTCCAGGTCATTCGAAGGTACACTGTACTACAAATGCATTAGCCAGATTTTGTGCAATTTCACTCTGAGTGCAAATGACCTCGTTCTTAAGCCTTAGTTTAGTTATCTGTCATGTACCTTTATTTTTACCAGTCAGTGAGTTCACTCTGTCCCATAAACTGGACGAAGTTGGTAAATATTTTAGTTTACTTTTGTAGTGACTAATATTTGACTGCTTTATAACGTTAGAAAGAAAGTTACGTATAGCTTTATATTCACTTCATGCTTCTGCACTGCCTGTTTTTTTACTTAAGGATTCAAAGTGATGCCTTTTATGCATTAGACGCTTGATGTCGCCCGTAAGAAATTCTGAAGCTTTATTTTTGGTCGTGCGTTTAACTTCTGGGTATGTGCAAGTTGAGAACAGTATTCACATTTAGATTAAATGAGCTAAGGATATCGTTAGCATCACCTACGCATTCCAGTGCCTTCCATGCTATGTTGCTGAGGTCTTTGCTAATTTTTTCCCAGTTAGCTCGATTATAATTTCGGTTACTAATGATATTGTTACTGTAGATTCCAGACTTACTGGTTTTATTAACTACATACACTAGGTCATGGTCAGAGCAGCCAAGCCTATGTACCCCTGAGGAAACGACTGCGTTAATGTTACTTACATAAACATGATCTACAAGTTTATTTGTCTTATCAGTCACCCTGGGCCCTGTTGCATAAACATTTACAAGTTCACAATTACAACTTATAATTTACAAGTTACATTTCACAAGTACAAGTAAATTTGGTTGCATAAACATTTCAATGATTTTTCTCACAAGTCACGAGTACTTGTAAAACTTGTAACGCACGAATTAAAATAATCAGGAAATTCAAATTAATTGAATAAAATCTAATTGAAACTGCTGACGTCAGAGGCTACCGATTTGGTACATTATTAATTCTGAATTAAATAATTAACTGCAAATTAGCAAGTAGTAAAATATGGCTACAGTTTTTATATTGACAATAATTTATTATAAGCAAATTTGGCTGTCACTATGCTTTAACCTATCGTTTTGTAAAACTAATTGGACCTAATTATTGAATATAAATGCAAAATGCAATGGTTCTTTCTACCTATTTTGATTTGGAAATCTTAAATTCAATTGTTTGCCACGTCGTATAACAGTATTCCACACACATTCTATCAACTGTTAGTTTGTTATAACTCTGGGGAATTGCCAGAAATAATAAATGTAATGCTGGCTAGCATAAGTAGGAAAAAGAATCAATCTTTTTATTGTATAAATGCTCTGCGACTGTCAACATGGATATTTGAGTACAGCCTCGCAGCAAAGAAAAATAAAATTTTACAAATGTGTAGAATGTTTGGACGTTTATGCAACACACACTGGTAATTTTGCTTGTAATTACATGTTCAAGTACCTGTAACTTTACAAGTTTACAATTTTTATATGCAACCAAATCGGTGCACTTGTGATTACAAGTTTGTAAACTTGTGAACTTGTGAGCACTTGTAAGTTTTATGCCATAGGTGCCTGGTGTCGTCCGTTATGAGTTTATACAGGCCATAGCTACTTGCTATGTTCACAACTTCGAGTGCATCTGTAGTGTTGTCATTCAAATTGATATTAAAATCGCCCATAACAGTTCTGTCACCTTTATTGTCGACTTGAGCTAATAGGACTTCCCATCTTTCTATAAACTCCTGCACTTTGGCTTGTGGGGGTTTGTAAACAGAAATTAACGTAAAAGGTGCAGCAAATTCTTTAAAAACTTTTAGGCAATTGAATTCTAGCTCATTGTGTATGCGCAGTACACTTACCGAGTATTCTACAAACTCCAGGTGGTTCTTTAAATAAACAACAGTGCCACCACCACCTCTGTGTTCCCTACCTTTTCTAAAGTAATTGTATTCGTTTACTACATAGGGTCCAAACAACATAGTTGGTTGCAGCTTACTTTCAGTAATGCATAAAATGTCAAGCTAATAGGATTCTAAGAGGTTATGTATATCTTCAATTTCAGAAATATTAAAACCATTTAAGTTTAAGTGAGCTACTTTAAAGCCCTTAGTACCTAGCTCAGTTTTAAATATGTATGTATGTATGTATGTATTGATTTATTGCATTTACGGCCATTAAGGTCTATACACAAATCTAATTTACAGAGTTAATCGAATAATAGTTAAACAAATACTAATCGGATCAGCCATCCTCCGAGTGTGTTTTAGCTGTTTTCTTTTTTCGTGTAACTTGCCGATTTAACATCACATAATTACGTTTCATTTGGTTATAATAACAATAATTTTTGTTTTCTACATATCTCAATTACGATGTATTTATATCTAATGTAGTTACTTAATCAAATCACATATTACTTATAGAACGCATAATGTTAACTAGTCTTGAAAAGTACAATCCACTAGTGGGTATATTATTGTTTGCATAAAATTAATAAATACCTTAAATATTTTACTACTTTTTAGCACATTTCATTTACATGCATAATTCATTTATGAACACATTTCAGATATCTTTATAGATAAATGCTTGCATAATATTTATACCTTATTTCATCAAAAGTTGAACTGCGTTAACTATAGCTTGAGTGGAGCTTCATATCCCCATAAACATGAAAGTCCACACCCACCAATCTCCATTATCGTTTTGATGAAAAAAAGTCAGTTTACAAACCGGTATGCTCCGAGTAAATTGGAAATATATTTTGAACTGATTTAGCCAGGATTACATCCCCACTCGACTAGTTGAGTTCCGTTGCTTCTGTACTGCTTTCCATCCACAGCAATGCCGAATCTTCCGATGAACTGTACCACTGCCGTCGGTTGCTGCTGTTTGAACTGCCAAAACAATTCTCTGGTATGTCTGTACATTGCTTGCTCTGATAAATTGAGGTAGGGGTAAATGCGAACATCCCTTGATAAGCGTTTTAAATCGGACTTTTTCTTCATAATTAGCGAGACTTGACTACTGTCCTTCAGCTTCACGAATAACAAGGGGGGTTTGCCTGGTGTTGACACGGTGGCTCTTCTAGCATCCTCAACCTCTTTCATTGTAACGCAGATTCGAAGTTTATATACTAAGAGGTCTAGGGTGTCTTCTTGAGCTGACTTGTTGACTTTCAGGCCCGAAATCACGAATTCTTTACTTCTGTTCCTTTTTTCTATCCCTAATATTCTACTCTGCAGACCTGCCAGCTGGTTTTTAGCTCCCAAACACTAAGATTGTTCCACTTCCACCGGGATTCTAGTGCAGAAATTTTATGGTTTAAGTGAGCAACCTTACTGTTAATTGAGTCTTCCAGTTTATCAGTGAGTTCAATATCTTTTCTTTCATGTTGTAGGTAAGTATTGTTTTTTATTAATCTAATTAGCTGGTCCTTTAGACAAGATTTCTGCCTCCCTGTCGTCACTCCGCATTTTTACTTTTGCAACAATTTAATTCAACGTGGTTACTTTACTGTTGACATTGTTTTCTAGGATTTCCATTTCCTCGGTTATTTTGTTCTTCAGTTTTTGAATCATCATGTTAACCGTGTGTAGAATTGCGTTTGCGGCGATTGAAGATATTTGTTGTGTCATCATCTGCATTTGCTGATTCATACGAGTTCTATACGAGAACTGATCCGTTAGTTAGGTTGTTGTCTTGTTTTTTTCTTTCGGCATCTTCAAAACCTATCAAAATATACAGTTTGCTAGTATCTTAAGACCTACAAGTAGGAAAAATATGGGAATAGTGCCTTGCAGCCTACGTAATAATTAAATGGAACCTAGCTCTTAGTATTTAAGTTTAATCCAGTTTAATCCGGTGAGAGTTGAGTCCAGGGGTTGAGTTTCTTTGGATTCGTCTCTGCCTCCTTTTCCTATTATGTGCACCGTGTAGGATGGGATAGCGTTCAGCGTGGTGGAAACAAATACACTCCCAAAAAATAGTCTAAACTTATTAAAGTTTACTATCTTTGATCTATTTCTAATGTAACTAGATTAGTTAAGCACAGTGTGGTTGTTAAAACAACTGAAAATATGATTTTAACTGTAAAAATCGACAAGCTAAATAAAAAAAATTTCAACTTTTTCTAGATTGATTTAGGCCGTTATGTTCCTCCGGCGAGCGCCAGATGGCTTTCCAGTTTTAATTATGTTGTTACCTAAGCTCTTAGTAATATCAGTAGCCGTAATATTATGCAAATCAGGACTTGAAAAAATACAGTTCATGCAATACCAACTACTACTATCAGCTTGATTGCATAGGACGACATCGTTGTTATAACCCAAGCAAGCACAACTAAAGTATTTTTACAATTTTTACAGTACCATAAATCTGTATTACAGCTATATGTATTTGAAGGAATGTCTTGAAACACGCAGGATAGATTGAAATCCGACTTGCAGTTGCAGCAGATGTTGGTGTCTTCCAAATCTGCTTTGACATAGTTTACATTTTCTGATTTTTGCCATGATAAATTAAGGAAAATTCCAAGCTTCACGAGTTCAGTACCGCTTCTTATCCCTCCCAAGCACGAATAAACGGTCTCGCTAAGTCGATATAGGCTGATCTTAAAGGTAAATCTTTAATTCCCGAGTCACAGCAGAAATTTCCCGCAAATCTCCATCTCACGACACACACATAGGCTGTTGTCGGGTTTACTCCAGACTCCACAAGAATGTGTGCATACATATGCATATATAATTATTTAAAACTAATTTCACCAAAATTGGGTGGTTGCAATGAGCCAGCGTTTTCGGAAATTGGTAAACAGCGAAGAGGAAAGTGGAAGACGTCGTTGCAGTTGGCTCATTCCATACGCCCTAGCCTGGATTCAAACCCACGAACTCCAGAACTCTTTACCAAGGATCACTGCCCCGAACCAGAGGTAGTGAACTGAAGAGATGAGCTTTCCAACAAGAGTTGTACGAAGGATACTAAAACTGTTACTTCCAGATTAAGTTGGCAGGACAGATATTAGTGTTTAGCATTCACTTGTGTAACCTTTTGTTAGTCCCTTTCCAGCACTAAAACTATTACTGTGACAGTATATTCTGTAGAAAAGAAATGATGGCGCACTTTTTTGTATATTATTTTAGTAATAAAATATTATTTATTGCTGTAATTCACTTTTGAAGATGTGCTCAAATCACAGATTTTAAGGCTTGAAATTCGGATGTAGAATTTTTTTCCCCTTAAACTACTAAATGCAGATATATTGCTACTTTTCGTGCACTAATACCCTAGCTATGTCATATATACTTTATACTTTATGGGGGGCAAGGTAGTCTCATGTGCCAATGGGCGGCAACGAGATAGGGGTTTTCAAGGATCGAGTCCACATGCTTGCATGTTGTACAGTGAGATATACTAATACCTTGCTCTTACAGGGAGGCACCCTACTGTGTGGTCTCGTGCTGTGGATGGGGGTGGAGGGGGGGAGGCGATGGGGGGGCGTGTGGTCGGTGGAGGGAGGTTGGGGAGTGGGGGCAGCTGTGGGTGATCGATCAACAGACGTAATCTGCTGATTCTCCCCATCGCTGAGTGCTCACGTAGCTTTGCTACCTGCTCCTACTCTCTCTCCTTCGTCCACTGATCTCATGCGTTCTCACTCGCCACCTAACCTGACGCTTTTCATCCACCATTGCACGACCAAGACCCTCGTCAATATGGGCTGGCTCTCTATATAGGAATGGTAAGCAGGAGTGACTATCATTCTCGCAGATGTCGTTGGCGCTTCATCTGCGTGAGTGGAACTACACAGACTGAACGCCAAAAGAGGGTACATGGAGAAGTCCAATTTAATCCACTGCTGTAAAGAGGTCGACATGTAACATGTCACTATCCATAGTTAAGCTTAGCATTTAAGCATATTATTTAAAAATTACTGACAGCAGTCTCACATGAGCACATCTAGGAAGCTAACCATCGCGAGGACTCTTCCTTCTAATGGTGTGTCTCTAGAGCAGTCTGGGCTACAGTAAAAATTCGTGGTGTGCGATAGGCAGCTTGCCTGAAAGTACAATACCACTATACATACATACATACTATGTCATATATACTTTTCAACTAAATTACACGAATTGCCACTTGGCAGAGTTGATGCTTCTGCCTATGCTGCTAGACAGGAACTTCTCAGACTCTACATCTATACGTAGATGCAAAACCTGAAAGGGCTGTTCACCCTTCGTAATCAGCCTCCAAGACATTGGCAACCAAGACAGAAAACCACCTTTACTATTCGTAAAATTAGGAGAACCATCTCAAGTAAGGACAGTCATGACGAACAAATCAAAGTTACAAGATTCCATAAGCAAAGTAAGAATCCATTCTTGCCTAAGCAAAGAAGAACAGAAAAGATACCAACACACAAATGAGATGTACCGAAAATCCAAAAATAATTTCTATTGCAACAGTAAAATACCGGGGTAAATTTGGCATTGAAGTGGACGGAAAGAAGTTTGAGCTGGCAACTTCTTTGTGTCTGCCGCCGACGCCTATTTCTGATTTACAATTTTAGACTAATGTGGACGTCGGGGATTTGAATATTGGAGTGGCATTTCCACTCGCTCTCAAAATGGCTACACTAATGAAAGAGGAATACTCAAAATGATATTTAAATGACGCTATTTATGTACGACACGTCACCGTCTATAACTCTTATACGTATAGTGACGTATACGCATGGAGCAAAATTCTGGTCAGGCAGATGAAGTTAATACTGAAAAACAATGTCATTACAATCCATGTATTCTCTACTTTTTGGAAAAATACCAACTCAAGAAGTTAGAAGTTATTGGTTTGCTGGTGGAAGCTCGTGGCACAATTCCGGATTTTTTTTTTGTCTTTTAGGAAACAGATGCGACTTTCTTCTAAATTAGTAGAAGAAATTGTGATTGCTACTATCAGAGGCTCTTGTCGAATAGCCCACAATCATTTATATAACATGAATTTATCTAACAGTTAGTGTAGAATTAATAAGTATGAAACATTTTCGTTATATTTCTAAAGCATTTTTCTTATTCCTATAACTGTGTATTGTTCTTACTGTGTCTTTACGGCAAGCGTTATTGTGACATCAGTTGTAAATAAATATTTACTTTCTCTCTCATGACATGTAATTAAAATAGGTTGTAAATAATTTGAAAGTTCTTTTATTTAATTAAATTCTTCCCATGTTTCTATTCTTGCCATTTATGCCATTTAAGGGCGATTCCTCACAACCTATTTGTTTAAGCTTTATTCAAGCGTCAGAAATATACAGTGCATACATAGTACTGATTTCCAATATACGACACAATATTGGTTAAAAATTAAAAGTTCCAGTAAACAAATCCAAAATCAATACATTAGGCATAGTTGTATTATTATTATTATTAAATGACAGGGGTTCGGTCCCAAGGAGACCAACGCCGCCGAGGCCTTTAGGCAGGCATTTAGGCATAGTTGTAAGGCAGATACATGTTTTTTAGTTAAAACTATCTAGGTATGTACAGACTAAAATATTTACATTTTCTGTTTGAATAAAGTGGTTACTTAGTTCTATTTTAAAATTAGTTAGGTTCAAATCAGTAGTACGCAGGTGAGGTGGAAGCTAGTTCCAGAAGTTCACAGCTCTGCACATAAAGGATCTTTCATAGGTTGCAGTAGTAGATTTTATAGGATTTTCAAGTAATAAACTATCAGTTGACCTCAACATTCTCACAAATTCCTTAAATCTAAAAAACTCATTTAAATATTCAATGCCTGAACCAAACTTCAAAGGTTTGAATACAATAATTAAAATAACATTATTAAAACGTTCTGTAATAGACAATATGTTAGCTTTCTCCATCACAACAAATTCATCAATTGTACTTTATTTTTTCTTTGCTTTTTAACCCACAATAGTGTTCGACGTTACAATACTCCTATGTGAGTTGACTGGTATACAGTTTCTTTACCTATAGCCCAAATTGAAGAACATTTATCTACGATCGACAGTACATACGCATTAATTAAAAGTAGTCGTTTAAGTATTTTTAAAGTATGGCAAAAGAGTAATAATTTAAGTGACTTTATTCACGGACCATCGCTGATAAATTACATTGTTAAGTACACACGCCCGTAAATAAAATTTTTCCATGTGTAAAGTAATTTAAAAACAGTAAATAAAAGGGAAACATTGAGTGTCGCTCACAAATGGCGACACTTTAAATTTTCCAAAATTGTTGAATCACCCGCCTGTCATATAACTCACTAAAGGAATTTGTAAATGACAAATATATTTTTTAGAGTGTCTGTTTTTGAAGTGCCGCACCCTCAACTCGAATGACGTCATTTTGTTCTAGCCTCTAAACGACGTTTTACTTACGTACAACGTACCTAGGCACTCAAGTCGATATTCCTGCCTATCTACATAATTTACCGGAATTTTGAAACTTTTGCAATACTGGACCAATTTCATCGAGCCATATATCATTTACAAGGCAATTACTAGTAGAATTTAAATAACGCAATGCGCCTCCATTATAACAAAACGTTTTCAAGATAACGGTCTTTTAATTTGTAAATGCCGCCTAAAATGTGTTGTATGGGCCACAAACTAAAAACAAAAAAAAGGGGTGTGCTTATTTTTTAAGAGCTTTTAAATGATATATCACTCGAAAAAATCCGTTCAATTTCTTTAATTTTCAATTATGTTTTTTCCAAGCCATTTAAAAACTAATAACTATCGTGCGTGCACACTCAGTTATTTAGATTTGCCTAATCGTTACCGTTTGAATGGTGTATCATAATATCATGTTTGTGTAAGTTTACTGAGTTACCGGTCAAAATCTTCCTTTAACACATTATTTAAAGTTTTGGCGGGAAATTCAAAAATTTCAATATTAAATTTTTGGATTTATTGAGAATATAAAAATGCCTGTGCGTAAATAGTCACAGCTAACCCGTTTACTGCTTCTTCTCTTTAATTTACAACCTGTTAATTGACAACTAAAATTTGGCGGCAAATTCAAAATTTTAATTTCGCTGTTAAGGCTGCCATTAAACAAGGGCTTTAGCCCTTGTTTTAAATGAATTATTTCGCATTTCACTGTTCCTGCACGTCATTAAATTCATATAGTGACATTGCGATAACATTACGTAAACGAATGTAGTAACTCCACCAATGACATCATTTATTAATAACTTTAGATATGGACGATCCTTAACCATGCGCTTAATAAAATACGAACAACTTTAAATAGTATCACAGCAGCTAATTATGGTATTTTGTGAATAATAGAGATAATCTATTCTAGTGTGATATGGAGATAGTCAGATTTGATCTTTCGCCTACGATATATGAAATGAAGTTAAGTAATATATGAATATAATAATAATAATAATAATAATTTATTCATTGGGTCGATTTAACTGAAGTTCATACAACCGGACTCAACCAGTCACTGTGGGTGAGGAAATAGGAGGCTACCGCATCATTTTTGTCTCGGTCAAATTACCCTTTCACCTATCCCCGTCTTCTTCTACACAGTAGAGGAGTCTCATTCCCTAGGCCCCTACAGTAAGTAGTGGTCACTAAGGAGCACCGAAGGAGATTGGCTTTCAATCCACCATCCAGTGATGTTTACCGTACAACACCGAGCCGTAAACGATTAGCAGTGGCCGAGGATTGAAGCCGGGTCTGAGACTGTAAATTTCGTTACAGTCTGCAGTCCTAACCGCTCACCCAAGCACGCCTGCTTAATACATGAATATAAGGACTCGCAGGAACAGTAAAATGCGAAATAACACATTTAATTATGGAGTCCATGTAATTAATATGGACAATTTATTATTTTCAAAAAAATCTTTTAGCGAGCAAAGATGCCCATTCGACACAAGCTCTTAAGCTATTCGTACTTTCTTCCCATGTTCTTTTCAAAACAAAAACTAGGTGAAGATTTGAACTTATAGGTTGTGGGTGGCCATTTCCTCGTAAGTAGGACCAGACATATGGTCTTGTCCGGTTGAGTCCAACCAGACGAGACCATGCCGACCAATAGGAGATACCTGTGTTTATGATTGATGTTCGTGTTTTTTTACATAGAGGTTGGTCGTCTGCTTAGAAGAGATGCTGTATATTCATAACATTCGTGACATGAAAATATTACACACGATTCGGGATACTCCAGCAAATCCAAATGGAATCTTGGGGCTTTCTGTTAACGCCGATAACTCTTATTTGGCATACCCAGGTTCTGCCACAACTGGCCAGGTGCAAGTTTTTGATGCATTCAACTTACAGGCAAAAATAGTTATTCATGCACACGCCTCAACCCTAGCTTCTCTAGTTTTCAACATGGCGGGTACATTGTTGGCAACTGCTTCCGAGAAAGGAACCGTCATACGAATTTTTAGTACGGATGATGGAATCCGTCTTTTTGAATTTCGTCGGGGAATGAGGCGATATGCTTCTATTTGTTCGATTGCTTTTTCACCAGACAATGCCTTTCTAGCCGTTTCTTCGAACACCGAAACTGTTCACGTATTTCTACTCCAACAGCCACAGTAAGACAACGAATCGTAGTTGTTTAATTATAATAATTATCATTTTAACGATTTGGTAACGCGAGTAACGCTGAATTAATTAAACTAAAGAGATCCAAAGGAAGAAGCAACAACCAACTCATGGGTGGAATGGATGAAAGCATCTCTACCATCCCAAGTAACCGACGTTTGGGCTCAAGGTCGAGCTTATGCCACTATTACGACTCCATTTCACGGAACTCAAAGTGTGGTTGCAGTGACAAATATTCAAGGAGCCGATGGTCCTAAAGTTCGAGTTCTGGTGGCCTCTTACGATGGTTTTCTTTACATTTATGGCTTAAATACACAAGAAGGGGGCGAATGTCCTCTCCTGAAACAGCATAGGTACGTGAATTTCTAGTTATCAACTTTGATCGTAAAACTATTCAATGAAACGTTAATTAAATAGTTTTGTCAGTACTCAAAGATATAGTGCATAGAATTATATCAACCGGTGAGCTCAGGTGATTGTACAAGAAACATTTCTCCAGTCTCCAGTAGTAGAAAATTAATGTACCGTAAATCTTATAAAATGACTATCACTCCAAAAAATGTAATAAGCGCAGGGTTATAGATTGCGCCTAGATATATTACAGCTTGTCCCACTGAAACAGACTGAATAACTTTTTAAGGATAACCCTACAGGATTAATCTAAGGGCCATGCAGGTGTATGCTAAATGCAGGCGGTATTTAAGTAGTGTGTATGAGCTTATCATTCAATTTATAATTAATATACCTAATGTAATTTAATTACTTTTAGTTTAGACAAATTGTATTGTATTGAGTCCATTCCCGGAAATCAGCAGTTCTGCTGTGAGAATTTCACAATTTTAAAGCAATTACTTACTTAACCTAACTGTCATACAGGTGTATGGGATTAGGGAGCGTGAATAAATTACGTGGTAGGTCGAGGGGTGTTAGGGGTCCAAGTTGCATATCCTTTTACATCGGCGCTCATAACCGTAAAATCCAGCGCTTCGCGCCGGATTTGGCCACCATGGGCTCGAAGTAGATGCTGAGCTTACAGCAAATTGACTTGATCTTTGGTAAACAATACTTTTGTAGGAAGGCTAACATGAAGCTCTCGTATTCAGCGCCGGTAAAAGTAGGCTAAATACAAGTTTTGCTGGTAAAAATAAGCTGGATGGTAATATTTGAATGACCCAATTTAAGAACGATGCCTTACCACATTTAAGCCACATAAGTATGTCCGTGATGTGTAGTAATAAAGAAGCATCCGTAAAATAGTGATATTTGAAAGACGTACGGACGAACCGTTACAATGTATGAGTCATACACTTATGTACGTAAAACGTAGTGAGGAAGTTGGGTGCCGAAAAGCTGAGCTGGTAATCGAGCCAGGCTTCGGTTTGAGCACCAAAGCCTAGTGCTCAAACCTGAGCATGGAGATCTTCGAATTTCATACTGCAATCCAAAATTCACGACCACAATACGACAATACTAGGCTGCCCTGTGAACGTACACATATAAGTATCTTTACTTGTAGTGTAAATTCGTGAAAAGATTCCACGTGTATTTTTAGTGGTAAAACTTGACAAGCTCACGCCTCCGTACCTACCTCCATGAATTGTCGCCTCTTGTTTTACCTTAAAAAATGATTTGAACTTTGGTCAAATCAAATTTAATTGTGGCTAGATGTCTAACCAGATTCTAACCAAAAACTATACAGCACTTCTTCCTCGCATTTGTGGACAATAGACAGTGTTTTTAATATAATCAGTTCAAAAAGCTTGCACAACAGCATTTAGGAGGCACTTAAAAAACGGTTTAAAAATGCATTCAAAAATTTGTTGTCCATAATTGACCTTACAGGTAGAGTCATTGGGTCTCTTTGAATATTGTATGTATCTTTAGGGTCTTGAATACCGTAGTCATAACAGCACCAAGTTAGCGCAGGCCATTACTGACCCATTGCTGTCCCTGTTTAAGACTTAACCTAATAAATAATATAACCTCTGTCGAATCGACCTGTAGCAATTAAATATGCTAACACGTCTTCTCTAGGGGCTTCTGTGATTATTTTATGCGAGTCCTTCCTGGGACCGAAGAACCAGTTTAAGCTTTGCATGCGATGATACATATGAATACGACACCTCACCAGATAATTTAATTTAACTAATTTAACTTTCTTTTCGACAGGCCTTCAATAGTACTACTAGTCAGTAGAAGGTACCTACTAGTCAGTAGAGCTACAGTAGCCCAGACTTACTCCGAATAGTATTTCTGGATGCGAGGGAGAGTACAAACACCTCTGCTCTATTTCGGCCAATGCTCAGGGCGAGTAATCCCTTCAAATTACTCAATTTTGCCGCCAGAAACACTCTTTCTCTATTCACAAACCATGGGTGACTATAGAGAGCACAGATACTAGTATCTGCGGCCCGGTCCGTACTAATTTAATACACAGAGCCAACCAGGACTAGCCTACCAGAGCTGGTGATCGAATCGGAGACGGTCTGAGTCTGGAAGTCGTCAAACTCCAAACTGCAGACCCCGAACCTCTCGACCAACCTGGCAGGTTTAATAATAATGTAGTACCGTTTCGTTTTCCTCACCACACTCTCGGCATAGCGGAGAACTGACAACGCCCATACAGTGGAGGTGCTTTTCCAGCGGGCAGTGTCCTGAGTAAATGTACGTCAGTAACTGCATTGCCCGCCTTGATAGTGACACAAGTGAGATTGAGCCGATTGAGTAATTCGGCTTTACAGAAAGTAGCTTAGCAATTTTGCAGTCCTTTCTTTCTTCCCACCTGCGTAGATGTAGGGTGCGCTGCCATAAGCGAATTTTGCTATGCTTTACACTGTTTGATGCAGTAAGTATGGGTTCAGGCCCCATATGAGCCTTCTTTCTTTCTTCCTTCAACATGTACGCACCACGAGGTAGTTAATGGGCGACCTCATTGCCCTCAAAACTCATGTGAGCAGGTATCTAGATAAGTTTTACCTCATTTGTTAGTCTCAAGTCGTTACAACACTCCTTGAGAAGCTTAAGAGTGTATTTAGTTTGGTCAGAGATCTCAAGCGCTCTGACTGTCACTAAAGATAGTGACACATTTGTTACTGTAACTACGTTCAATTAACTCGTTTGCTGCCAAGGAAATCGCTACCACCTCGGCTTGGTAGACCGTGGCGTATCTTCCTAGTGATAGGAAGATTTCACATATCACACTTACGTTCTCTTACTGTCACCATCTTTAGAGCCATCAGTGAAGCATACAAAGCCCGTGTACACTGCTGAGAGATCTTGCTTCCAGAGTGCCTTATTCTGAATTTGTACAACTGAGGCCCTGCTCAGCTCATGCGTAGTATCATTATCCGAGGGCATTTGGAGAACCGGGACATTTTTGCCCAGCTATTGCTTAGCCTAACGTGATTTTTGATACCTTGACTTAATGAGTTGTTTTGCCAATGGCCTTGATCAATGAGCCTCTGTCTGGTCCTTAGTGCTAAACCCATTATTATTATTATTTACCCGGGGTTCAGCTTCTTACGAGACTGACGCCGCCGAGGCCTTATTTATAATGGCCTATTGCAGACTCCCCCTAAAAAATCCTTTATCCGAGTCAGTGTGTGAGCCTGCCCGTGGCACGTGCAAACGCTACGAGCTGACCCACAGATGCCTGACCCAACATTTCCATCGAGATAACGCAACCACCAAGGTAGAGGTTTCTCACTAATGCAAAGGCTGGGCATGTTGTCATGAAGTGAATCGAATCGGTGTATCATCCTCCTCCCCACAGTGTAAGCACAGCGGAGAGTCCAATACTCCTATCCTCCAGCCATGACTGCCCCAAGCCCCATGCCCAGTAAAAAGCCCAATCAACCACCTTAATTGATCCCTAGGATATCGTACGAGTGACGCTTTACCGTACAACGGTGCCGATATCCAGAGCTTGGCCATCCTACAATTGCTCAAGCCAGTCCAGTGTCTCTCACGCTCACGCCTTGCCCATCCCGCAATAGGGCAATATACAGCGGAGATTGGGACTGGTAGTATTGGCCGTGGGCCAAACTGCTTAACACACCTACCATCATGCGAAGCTTTTGCCAGCCTATCCGCCTCTTCATTACCCCTAAACCCCAAATGAGTAGGGACCCAAACCAATTCAACCTCGCAACCCCTATCAGCGAGTCTATTAAGGTACGAGTGGCAGTCCCCCACAACACTGGAGGCAGTTTAAGGCCTAGATAGGGCCTGCAAAGAGCTCTATCACTGAACACCCTGACCGGGAGATCCTGGTGTTCATTCTCCAACAGCCAAAAAGCTGCCAGAGAAATGCCAAAGATCTCACACTAGAAAACAGAGGCATCAGCTCCTAAATACACGGACACAGCCAGAAGGGTAGTAATTACCCCCTGACTTCTGTCCTAAATAAGAACCCCACAGGCAGCATTGTTGCCTTCCCTTGAGACGTCTGTGTAGCAGACAACACCCTCTACACCAATGGATAAATTCCGTACCCAATCAACCCGTGACCCAAGTTCCACAGTGAACCTGCGATACTCCAGGTTCTTATATGTCCAGTCCACTGACATCCTGAGAATTAGGTCACATGAGCCCCATCTTTTACAGATCACAGTGTGACTACCAAAACCCCCAAAAATAGGAGTAACCGTCCACAATCCCCTGGTTTTCAGCCTATGCATAGATCTTATGGCAGGTAGTATGTAGGTCCATTTCTCAACACTCGGTGAAAGCCCCCATTTTCTACCCACCATGCGTTTGCACCTAGCAAAAGTAACCTGCGTTCTGCTCACAACTGAATTACAGTGTGGCTTCCTCAGTTGTTCCTCAAAAATGTTTTTCTCAGTATTCTTCTGCGCTATAAAAAATTATGAAGTTTCTGTATCATTTCCTTAGATTCAGACACACTTGGAACTGACAGCAGTCCTCCTTCTTCTGTAATATCTTTATCAGATTCCTCTCCTATTCTCCCGCCTGTGACTTTAAATCCTGCCTTTCGTCCAGTGTTGACCAGGTGACCCCTCCACATGACTAATCCCATTTAAATACGAATATTAAATTTGAATTGGACAGGCGGACGGGCCTAGAGTTTCCATTTGTCACTTTTACTTCTCAATTCAATTTGGACTGCTTTTGAGTTTGCATCTCCAGTAAATTACCTACCTACCTAACTTTTTAAGCTCGTTTTTATGAGCGTGTTCGTTTTTGGAAATTATATTTCTTTCTCCTTTTGTTTTCGAATTCACTTTCAGAATTCTGTAATACTTATATTAATATTTTTGTGAGTAGTCTCGTTGAGTCTCCGAGCTACCACTACTTACCTACCTACAATATTATTTTGTTTTTGTTTACCTCGTGAGTTTTCCGAGTGGATTTAATTCGTTAACCGGCTTTTCCGTTATTATATAATATAATTAATCACCTGTAAGTTCCAGTCGAAGTCGTTGGATCCTGATTTTGGTACGTGAAATCCCCGGCGTCTTGGTTATTGATAACCAGACCATCTCCCGTATTTATTATAGGTATCTTTGTGTGATCATTTATTTTCCTTATATTTTATTCATTCCAATTTATTAATTATTTTCAGTTCTCCTGAGTTAGCCTGTTACTACTAATATTTTTGCCCCCTAATATTAACGTAACACTGCCGAATCAATGGATGCAGTTATTAGTTTTGATTTAATATTTAACTTTACATAGATACCTCGCTAAGGAAATAATGCACTCGAGCAAATATGAACAATATGTTGTTAATCACAATAACTCTAAAAATTATTTATAAGATGAATTTAAATCTGGATAGATCCTCTGCGATCATACAATCCAATTTATTTCATTAGTTTTGAAAACAAGTTAAACTTGGATATGAATTTTTGAAAAAACTTCGATAACGATCCTTCTGCCCCAATGTGAAGGCCAATTACTGCTCTATTTCTCAAACGATATTTTTCTTTGAAATAGGAAACACAGGGCTCGTAAATCTGTCTTTTTTTACATTGTCTCATTGGCTCATAACTATCGCCATATTCAAACTGTATATATTATTTTATAAAAAATCAAAGTATTGGTTAAATTTTAAGTACTTAATGTCTAATATATACGTTACTTACGGTATAATGTCAATCATGTCAATCTTTTAACCAAAGCGCTGTTATTGTGACGCGTGGGCTTCTTCATCTTTCCCAATTTAAATTACTATATACTTAACTTACTTCCCGTATGCATTACCCATATTGTCTATATTTGAACGCAATATCTTCGATGGTGACATGTAGTGTATACATTGATTTGTATCATGTTCGTGTATTGGATTAATGAAATAAAACCAACATAATAATAATAGAGTAATCCAGGGAATATCATCCATAGATAAGCTTAGGAATTAAGCATATTATTAATAATTATTGGCAATTGTCTCCATGTGTACATCAGTAAGAAACATGCGAGCCCTTGCTTCTATGGTGTATTTCAGGAAGAAGCTGGCCGCAAAGTAATCGCAATGTGCATAGGCTCAAGCCTTAAAGCGCTATACTGCTACACATACATACATTCATTTATTAAAATTCATGGCGACTGACAAATGTTAGTGGCTAATTACTGAACCAAGTCATGAAAATACCTATATGAATCAATGCTGAAGAAAGTTACACGATGTGGACCGGTTTTGTCCACTATCACTGCGGTTACTGTAACTCTGTGATCAAAGTGGATGTTTCCAGTCATGAGTAATGCAACTGATAGTGAGTACGCATTTTAAATTATTGTAGCAATCAAATCAAAACTTATTTAAGAAAACCATGTAATAACCATTTCATTTTTACTGGGATACCCATTTTTAGATGCTGAGCTTAAGCATCTATTGTAATTGTCATGTCCGTCCGTCTGTCCGTCTGTCGATGTGTGTTTTTTTGTCGTGCTCCACAGGTCACAATTTTCAACTGAGCTTTGTCAAACAACTTTTAAACAAAGGCAAATGCGATTGAAAAGAACCCTATTGTTTTTGGTGCTAATCAGATTTACCAGTTTTTTACAATCAACGATTTGATAGACCAACTTTTCAGCATTAAAATGAATGCAAGAAAAAACGGATGTCTGGCACGACTTTACATGCATTTCAATAATTGCCACTGAGCCTAAGTAGGTACATGTAGGTACATGCGCCGCACGTTCCACGCACCTGACATTCAGTAGATATTCCTACCATAGAAATCTTCAGAAATACATACCATAGAAAACCCAATGTCAGGAAAATTAGGTTGACATGTATCGTTAGTTCAGAAATTAGGTTGACATATCCTCAACCTAGAATTTTACTAGTATTCATATAAAGATCGTTCACAGATGAGGTTGTTTAGATATTACTATTTCAAGTATCCCGCCCCTGCCTAATATTAGTTTTTAAATTAGGGAAACGGGTACCCATATCATTGAATGCTTCCAGAATTTATGCTCGGATCTTCCATAAATGACGACATCTAAACATTACTATTTTAAGGATCCGCTTGGCATTTTTCGGTGTTATTAATTGTTTAGTAGCCAATTGACCCCAGCAGATCAACCAGAGTTTAAGAATAGTAACAAGCTAGGTGTCATCAGCAAAAATTCTGGCGCTTCGCGCCTGATTAGTCTACCGGGAGCCCGAAGTAGATGCTGAGCTTATACCACATATTCGCTTTAATAAAGAAGTCGACCCCTATTATAGCAGCGCTAAATTTACGACAGCGCCTTTTTCCCGTTCTAACTGTACTTCTTGAATTTCTTATTGTATTTAAAACTGTAGTCTCAGGCACAATTTGATTATTTTGGTGGGACGGGCAGCAAGCTGTAATTGTTGTTGGTACAAGTGGTCCGGGTGAGAATAGCGAGGGTACGGCTTGGCTTCAAAATCGTGGGCTTGTAACCTTTATAATAGTACGAATGATTGTGGTACAATTTTTGGTACTATTAGACCGGATACCAATCGTAAAGATACGAGGAATAAGGTACAATCGGAAACAAGAATCATACGGGTACGTGAAGTACAACTGCAAGTTGTACGGAAAGTCGGAAAGTCTTGTGCCAGTTCAAGTGGACTGAAGACGATTTGTGCAAATTTCAGGGGTCTCGGTACCAATGTGCCGGTACAAGGTTTTTGGTACTAGTGGTGCCGCAGCGAGCATTGCTGGTACAAGTTGCGCTGGTATGGATACGTGTGATATGAGTATGATAAGCACTTGTAGGAGTATGATCATTGCAAGCATGCTTGGTACGAGTGGTCCCGGCGCGAGTCGTGGTGACATAGTAGTGGGGCGGTACCAAATATGGACAGTTTTTAGATGCTTCAGCTCATTGAGCATCTAATAAAGTGGTTTTTTTATATGCTGAACTTTAGAGTTCAGCATCTAATAATTATCTCATTGAATTATTCGCGCGAGAGTATAAGTTACCCCAAGAATGTACTGACAAGGAAAGGTCGCGACATGGGCGCCGATTTTCAACTTAAGATCATATGTGTTAGATGGACCTATGGTAGCAAGCAAACGTACCACTAATCATTTTTGTCTCAGGTCAACTGTATTGAGGTCATAGGTCATTTCCCGAAAACGACCAACGTGTTCAATTTTATTTTGCATGTTAAATCCCGTAAGAAAATTTCATTTTTTTATTTCGCGAAGAAATTCAAAAAAAGCCACTAACGCTATAAACAAGGAGAAACCTACTTCGTAGGGACTGCTGTCATTAAAATAGTTTGGGGTCGTCCATAAATAACGTCATCAAAATATTTATATTTTTAGGCCTTGTAACGCCCCTTTCATTGTTTGAATGACTATCTTTAATATAGGTGAACAGCAATACCTAAGTACATAGACCCATTGGCCCTACCAACGCCATTTATGGACGATCCCGTTGCCATTACCACTTTTATTTGTTTTTCTCAAATTGTGTATACAAAATTCAAAATGTACAATATATTCCTTTAAAAGGAGCATTTTTGACCTGAGTGACCTCGTTGAATTTTTACCAAGTGATGCAACTATCATAGTGGAGCCGTCATGCAAGAAGAATTTGCAAACGATTAGAGATATTGCTGCACTAGCTCCGTTCGTCTGTGAACTTCATGATTTTTTCAAATTTTTTTAGTATTTTCTAAAAACTGGCTATAGGGTCTGGTAAAATTCAAATGTTTTCATTTTTTTTTAATTCTGACAACGAATAAAGTAATCGATTCGCTTCGAATAAGCGGGCGCCGGGTCGTTTTATAAGCGTCAGCAGGGCTCAAATAAACTCCGAGTATAAAACAAGTGCTGTGTTATGCATAACCGCTGAGTATTTTAGTATTATAGAAGCATTTGGGCCACGGCCTGTCGTACATGAATCAATAATAATCAATAATAATAACTATACAATGTACATACAATAGCGGAATTTTAGGTTCTCTTGTTGGTCAAAACTAATCTCTAATACATCCTATTTTGTCGCAGTCAATACGAAACAATACAAAAACTGTTGTTTTAGAGATATTGTTTTATGATTTAGTTTGGTTTTATGACTTTACTTCAAAAAATATGTTGAGGCGCTTATTTTAATACTTACGGTATATACATAGACACTTTATTTTATACAATTTTGTCATACAAATTAAAAATTTTGAATTTTACAATATTATATAGTGTTTGACAATTGAAGATGTTTCATTTATTAAGATATTGTTTTTTTTGTCCATATCCAAGGTTTGAAATTTTAATTTTTGAATGGGACTACGTGCTACGGACCAAACAAAGCAAAACTTAATTAGGTTATTTTAAATCTGTGCTATTCGTTTACAATTATACGAATTATGGTTGTTTAGGATTAGTGTTTTCGAAATCTCAGAGTTGCATGCCAAAACATTTTCAAGATAGGGTATTGTTTGATAAGTCATGGCAAAACTTTGTTTTCTTAAAACTTCCCCTGAGACGTTGCACAATTGTACAATGTAATCATTTATTTCGCCGGCGAATGACAAAGTTCAATCATCGTCATTTCCATCGAGAAGGAAATGTAACTATCTCAATTTTTTATTAAATACCACGAAAGTAATGAATGTGCGAGTGATATCTATTCATTTCATGCATAATATATCGTCAGCGAAGAAACTTGTTTCCATAAGTCCAGTCCACACCAAAATTGCCAAATTCATTGTTAGTCAAGTCCATACGTTTTTCAAAAGCATTTTTGCACAATTCCATGCAACCCTGTGAGGTACAAACCAGCTTATAGTACAATGTTGGATTTGCATAGACTTGGGGGAAAAAACTTGCTTCTTCACTGACGATATACTAGTATACTAGCAAGGGGTAGCCGTGCATAGCGCATATAATTGTATTAGTTCAAATAACGTTACCAAGTTGCTTTCACGCGCAGTTCAAACGTTCAATTTCTCACGATTTACCCACAGGGCGCTCTCCGTGAGTTGGGTGCGAGATTGCACTCAAGGGAGCAGAGCGAAACGCACCTTGACCTTGACTGCACTCAGAGTGCAACGATTTTTGAACTTCGTGCCACACCAAGGATGTGTGTTTAATGTTTGTTTAAAATTACAATAATCACTTGGTAAAAGTTCAACGAGGTCAAAAAAAAAAGGTCAAAGGATCTTTATTTGTAAGGGGTTTGGTGTTTCTAATCAATTGATCAGATCTTCCAACACGAACCCCCGTGTGGCTAGCTTACCCCGTACTAACACAGAACCAAGTAACTCAGGTCATAAATGCTCCTTTTAAAGGAATATATTGTACATTTTGAATTTTGTATACACAATTTGAGAAAAACAAATAAAAGTGGTAATGGCAACGGGATCGTCCATAAATGGCGTTGGTAGGGCCAATGGGTCTATGTACTGTGAGGCTGACACTGCGGCAGGGATGCTAAGCTTAAGCTAAATCCGAATCCAAAAGCTAAATTAAGCTGAATTCTTTAAAAAGCCTATTCCGAATCAAAAGCCGAAATAAAAAAATACTAAGCTGAATCCGAATCTGAATCTCTAAATTTTGAGAAAGCTAAATCGCTAAGCTGAAATTATATTGCTCTTAAATTTGGCTTTTTGTAGTCTGGCATATATTTCAAAATAAAGCAGTTGTATGCTTTCAGTGGGTTGCGTTTTCAATATGCTAGTTACAACTGTTTAAGAAAAGTTCTGAATTTTTTAAATTTTCAATCATAATGTGTAAGTGTAGAATCCAAAAATATTAGTTTGTGATCAGTAAGATGGTTTATTTTTAAGATGGTTTACACCATCTTAAATACTAAATGATTCTTATGCAACATTATATTGTGCCATGCGTCTTAAGTCCCAACTGTAGTAGTTACAAACTGTTTAGAACCTAGTAGCTTAATCTATTTGTTAGTTTTTATTTAAAAAAGTAATTTGTTTTTTTTTGGATTACTAAAATGTGAATCTCATTTATTTAGGTACTACTAGATTGTAGCATGTGTCATAACCAAATAATATTACGTTTTTACTATTAATGTGCTTTAAAACTATAGTTTTGTTTTTTCGGCTTTATTCAGCCTATTAGTAGTGAAAAACGTCTTCGTAAGTTTCTTAAAGTCAAAGTTGTTTTGCTACATCGATTGTCTCTAACTATTTTTAGCTTATTCAAATTAAATTCCTTTGATATTCGTGTTTGGCTTTTAAGCTAAAAGCCAAATCTAAAGCCAAATTTTTTTGGCTTTTTCAGCTAAGCTAAATCCGAATCTTTATTTTTAATTTCGACTTAAGCCAAATCCGAATCCAAATCCGAATTTTAAAAAACATGAAAGCTAAATCCAAATCCGAATCTTTTGTTTTTAACTTAACATCCCTGCACTGCGGCGGCAAGTGCCAGCAGCGAGCTCCTTGCGTCTTGGCTCGAGCTGACTGACACTTGCCATCTCCGTGCCATATGCATTCCCGCCGGATCCATTGGACTCGGTTCTGGAGATGGCTTGGCATTTTCTGGGCTGAGGACAGCCAGATTAAAAGAGAGACTCGACATTCTAAACTGAGAGCTTAACCTACCTGTACAACAACCTTCATTCATTCCACTCGCCATTCATTCATATTCGCATACATACGTAAGTAGGTATTTCCACAGTACTTAGGTCCTATATTAAAGATAGTCATTCAAACAATGAAAGGGGCGTTACAAGGCCCAAAAATATAAATATTTTGATGACGTCATTTATGGACGACCCCAAACTATTTTAATGACAGCAGTCCCTACGAAGTAGGTTTCTCCTTGTTTATAGCGTTAGTGTCTTTTTTTGAATTTCTTCGCGAAATACAAAAATTAAATTTTCTTACGTGATTTAACATGCAAAATAAAATTTAACACGTGGTCCCCCCTATGGTCGTTATTGGTTTACTAGTATGGAGAGCTTACAATTTAGATGATTGGAAGTGGTGATGGAAGTGAATCTTAGAAAGAATAGTTAGACCAAATTACAACCTTTGTTTTACTCAAATCTATATTTGAATATTTGATTCAAGGACCCAGTCCTGTCGAATAAGCACTTAGCTATTCGACCTAGATCTACAACTGGTGAAGTCATTCACAATAATTTGCTGATCGCATAAATTCATAGATTCCTCTTATTTGATCTCATATTGATATTGAAGTATCAAAACTAACTACATGCTCACGCCTATCGCATATTACAGCAGTAGTAATTGTAGGTAGGTCTCGTGAGAAAATAATTTGGTCAGGGCATATTAGCCCTATTCTATTTGGTTCATGTTATTGTATTAGTGTTAAAGTTGGTGAACAGATTTAAACAGTGTCTATAAGAGCTTATGTTTAATTGTAGTTTATGTTTTTTAATATTGAAGGTTGGTCGAAGATTCAGACTCGAAAAATAAATCGTCAGCCAACGTTGGATCTTCCGCAAGCTACGCGGGAGTTGTGAAAGGTGGCACTCCACAATGCATGTCAGGTGTCCCCTTAATCCCCCAACAATAATGCAATGATAACCCCGCTTGAAGATTGTACACATTATGATAATTTTAACGTAGCTCAAGTAATATATTTTATTTTTCTAGATTCCGATAAAGTAACAGAAATGAGGAACGCCGTCAATCAAAGTACAGCAAACACAAATGAGCATGATTTTCCAACACTCCAGTAATTAGAATTTACATTACCTCAGATATCTACTGTTTACAAACAACTGAAATGCTTTCCAGTCTGAAAATGTTTATGATGTTAATGTCATCGCCTCAAGCCATTTTGATCTGGATCTGCTGCAGAATATCTCAATTTTGGTACTAAAAGCTTCTCTGTATCAAACTAATTGAGGTGCTTACCTATTAAATACATCATAAATTCAAGACCATATTTTACAGCTCAATGGAATTATTAAATATGCATTGTAAGTTTTATTTCATTGATCCCAGTGAACTAATTTTAATAATAAATACAAAAATCAGGTACAAGTAGCAGTCTCTTGCATTGACGTAAACTAAATTCAGCTATGCAATAATAGTAATTATGTCGATTCGGCTGTGGCCCACATAGCCATTATATTGCTCACCGTTAACACAAGTGTCTAATTATTGATAAAATTCCGCATGTCATAACCCCGTTTTGTGAAACATACAACCAACTTTCTCCAGTTAAATTTGATGTAAGAAGAGTTTGAGTTTGAGTGATCTTTATTCTAGTGTCAAGTTCATCAGCACAAATGTACAGCTCTCAACCGACGGACCCTATTATAATTACACAATAAAATAAAATAAGTTTAAATTAAAAGAAATATTCACCATCCACAATTACATATTACCAAGTTATCAATCACAGTATTACATTCACACTCGGGGTAGCTGATAAACCGAATCCTCAATAGGAGTCCTTGAGCTAATTAAGTCTCAGTAAGTACTGATCTAAAAGTATATGATTCATCAATACATTTTACACTATCAGACAACTCATTCCACTCAGTAATACTTCTATACAGAAATGAATGTCTCAAAGCCTCAGTACTACAATTTACAGGGTATTCTAAAATTAAAGAGTTACTACACCTAGTTGTTCTTACACTATGCTTAAGCACAAACCAAGAATTAAAAATATTTATATCCGACCCAAATTTCAATATTTGATACACAAATGATAATGAATACAAACTCAATCTTTCCGACACAGACAAGATTTTTGCTTTCTGCAGTAGAACATTCTCTAATACTGTAGCTTTACATACATTTCTTTTCCGCTTACTATACAAAGATTTATCAGTAAATTGTACAATTAGACCATTGAATTTATTGTGTAATGCATGCAGCTCCCGCTTACCTTGTACACCATACACAATAATACAATAATCAATTATAGACAATACATAGGCATTTAACATAATTACGAAAACAGGAAACGTCAAAAATTGTTTTAAGTTGCTTCTCATGCCTATAGCCGAGTTCACTCTATTCTTGACGTGAACAAAGTGGCTTTTAAAATTAGGATTTGCATCTATAATAACACCTACGTACCTAAACGTCCATTTACGTTCAACCTCGTTACTATTACAGAATAATTTCACATTATCGGGCGCCTTGTAATCACGGGATTTATGTAAGATCATAAACTTGGTCTTACTCACATCTATTTTAGGACCCTGCGCCATATACTAATTATTCACATTATTTAAACAAACCTGCATTTGTTGTACAGCATCACAAAACAAAGGCGCATAATAATATAGTACAAGGTCATCAGCATATAGTAAGTAATTAATCCTATTTGCTATGACATCAGATATCTTGTCTATATAAATTATTAACAACAATGGCCCCAACACTGAACCTTGTGGAACCCCAATACCTAAATCATACGACTCCAAAACCACTGAACCAATTTTGATCCTAAATTTCCTATTCCGAAGGTAGTCAGTAAGAAGCTTAAGTAAATAGTTATCAATTCTATATACATCTCTAAGCTTGACTAAAAGTTCTAAATGAGGCACTGTATCAAAGGCTTTCTGCAGGTCAGTAAATACTGCTATAACTCTACCACACTTTTGGTCAATGTAAGTATACACATCCTGCACAAATGTGAGAGTAGCACTCTGGCATTACCGCCCGTTTCGGAAACCATGCTGTTGACTGCTTAACTCAATTTTATTCAAAAGTCTCTGATACAGCATTTTTTCCAAAACCTTATCAAGAATTAAAAGTGTAAAAATAGGGCGATATAACATAGCATCCAGTCTAAAGCCTTTTCCTTTATACAGTGGTGTTACAGTTGCATACTTAAGGTTTGATGAATATAAAGCTAGACAAAGAAACTGAGTAAACGTAAGCGTGTGGGCTTCTTAATATTTCCTAATAAAATTGTAAAATAAGAACTGTTGTTAAGTAGATTAAGCAAAAAAAACTATCTGTCAAATTTGCTGTTTTCGAGAATAGTAACATATTTGTGTTATTCTTGTGGATGTATAATTTAAATTGGTAAAAGAAAGATAATAAAACCCAGAATAATAATAATAATAAACAATAGCGCCAAAGGCAATGCTAATGATTTCATACAAATATTTAAAATTAGATATGACAACTTATTTGGATTAACCTCTTTCTTATATTTAAGTTTAGAAAAACTACACAAGACCTCATCAGGTGTAAAGGGCTAAAAACGTTATCTGTGATAATAGATTCATAAAAGTTATCAAATGCCTGTACCTTATCATTAGATACATTAACAGTAAATGCAGAAGCTAACGCACTACATAATTAAGCGACTCCAGTTGCCACATTAGAGTCCACTTTTAACTCCGTTACAATGCACACACCACCACCCTCTCCAATGAGCTTATTATATACTTGCCACACATTAGACAAGGTTGGAGCCTTTTTAACCTTTAACTAGTAGTGGCTGTACTTGGCCTTTGCAACCTCCCTATTGACATCATTTCGTTCCCTTTTATACTGACTATACAAAGCAGGGCCTCCAGTCTTTTTGCTTCAATGCTTTCGCGATGATGCATCTTCCTTTTGAACTCTACAGTCAGCTACGGTGATACTTTGCCTTTGACTCGTCGTGTAATAACAGGAGCATGCCTATTTATTACATCCATGACCGACTTCTCAAAGCAGTTAAGTGAATCATCAACGTCATCAAAAATATGTATCACAGACCATGGGATTACGCTAATATCATTAATAACAATTTCCTACTTAAAATTTAAATAGTTACTAGTTAATATTACTTTACAAGGATAATGACTCTTGTTGCTCTTGCGTACAGCAAGGATAGCACTATGATCAGATATACTCGTGATCAACACTCCATTTACAGTATACATACTTATATCACTAACATACATATGCTCTATGATATTCCAATAGTAGTTAATGTCCTACGTGTTGGATGCACAATTATCTGACGCATACCATTTTGATTTACAATATTCAATAACATTTTCGAGTTCTTCTCACAAACAGAAAAGTCAATATTGAAATCACCTGTAATCATTTCACAATTTAGCTTACCTAATTCAATGACGTACAACGCAAAGTAATCTAAAAATTCTACTCTACATAAATCAGGGGATTTATACACTTCTGTCAATAACCTGGGCTTACGAAATGGTACAAGTAATTTGATAGTGGTAACTTCAAACTTTGCAGGTCTCGGTGTCTCTTGAAGTACATTTCGTTGATGAAGAATGAAGTTTGATCATCTCCTTTTGGGGCTAAAATTAATTATGATCATCTCCATTCTGATTTAAAATTGGTTTTGATCATCTCCATTCTTCATGAATTTACAGCTAATGAGATATAGTAATGATTAGGTGAGGGTTTAGTGATTCAAAACTAAGTACACTAGGGGTCACCCATAAATGACGTCATCAAAATATCCCCATTTTAAGTCCCTATGACCCTCCTGTCATCAGATTACCCGTTGCGTAAATGGCTATCTTTAGCATGCTATATCATTATTATTTAAGTAGGCTGCTTGGCCATACTCATGACGTCATTTATGGGCGACTCTTGAATTTTTAAAAACTTTTAATAATGATTTATTGATGAATTAATTTAGTCAAATTAATAAATTAGTGCACCATTTATGAGATCAGGAATTAGTTCATCAATAAACAACTTTTGCAACTTCGACAAAATTAAGGGGTCGCCCATAAATGACGTTATCGGTATGGCTAAGCAGCCTACTAGGATATTCATGGTATCGCACTATCGGATGCTAAAGATGGTCATTTACCCAACGGGGGGATAATTCATTTTAGCATCAAAAGGAGATGATCAAACTTAATTCTTCATCGACGATTTATATTTACAAAAGAAATACCGTTTCTAATACAAATGACAATACCACTACCACGACACTTACAATTTGTCCTATCATATCTATGCATACTAAATCCATCAATGGCAACCAAACCCGAATGCACAACCTCAATAAGTTTTGACTCCGTTATGCATAAGACATCAACCTTGTATGTTTCAACTATAAGCTTTAGACTTTTGATTTTAGCTACATTTAATCCATTAACATTGATATGCAAAACTTTACAACCTTTTGAGCTAAGAAAATAAGCATTGATCTCATTTGTGCAATTGACATTTTCTACATCCTCATTCTTATCAGTTGTCAGATTACAATCAGCTCCAAGAAAAAGGCATTCTAAACAATACTCACCACTACCTGCAACCATCTCACTACTGCATGTTTTACGGAAAGCCACATCAGCTCGACTACTACAGCCTAAGCACACCCAATTTAAAATAACATCCTGCTAAACATTATTTAAAACTAGCGATGCTCATACTACATGAAATATCTTATTGCATGCACTACACTACTCGTGACTGATTCCGATTTTTTTTTCTACTACATTCAACACATTCATCCCTCATAATTACTCACATACAAATAAAACAATATGAGTTAATGAATAAAAATAAAATATCACCAATAAATTATTGACTTGTCACTATTATGAAAATGCGTTACGTACCTAATACATGAATGCAACAAGACAATACACTATATACTAAACACTATTACTTGCTAGTGTGCTGACACTTGATGCTTCCAATTCCAATTTGATTCCAAACTTGAACATTCCGGTTGACACAGCCGACATTGTAAAAATGGTGTGGAGTGATAGAAAAATGAACCACAGGACACACAGCTGTCAACACATTAATTCGGGAGTCACCCCAGCCGTCATCAGTAAAGCTGACACCGGCAATTTCTCCAAAAACGATAATCCCCCAAGTCCAGAGATGACCTTTCAGGGCGTCAAATACCCGGCCGCTTTACAGCTGGGCAACTCACTGCCGTGACTTCTCCGAGAGTCAGGACCCGAGCAGCGCACAGCTGGACAGAGGCCACTGTCGTGACTTTAAAAGGAGTCAGGGCCCAAGCGTAGCAAAGCAAACACACACAGCAAGCACAATAATCTACACAAATGCAGTACACCACACAAGCACCAGAACCAGAGGAGGAGCAGTTGTTTGCTCGTCCGAAGCTGACGAGAAACCACAACTTTGGCTCTAGGCATCACGGTAGCGTCCATTGTTGCACCCGTAAATGTTCCGCTCTCACCCCCACATTAGTCGCACCTAGGTATTACTCACCCCCGAATTAACTTGCACCCGTGTATTTCTTGCACCCGTTATATTCGCCCCCGTGATATATGCAAATAGTGATTATGTGAACTGCATGTGCAGATGATAACTGTTGTTAGTTTATTGGAAACATGTTTTAGAAATTGTAAAAAATATTAAAAAATAATGCCTCACATACGAAATATGTACATACTAAATGTAAATTTAGCATTCCTGTGTGAGTAAATTACACAATCTAGTTCGCTTTTCTTGCGGCTCGTTAGTCCGTGCTTGAACTTTTTTTGGACGTCCAGGTTTCCATTTTAGTGGGTTGGTGGTAGTAATTTGAATAGATGTAGGCTGTTGTACAGTGTTGACTACGGTTGTTATCATTGTTGAGCGGGTTCTGATGGCCCGGAGAATTGGCATTTTAAGTTCAGCTTGTGTGACACAGTTCGGGTGGTCGTCACATATATACACTCGACTCACTACCTACCTACACTTCACACTGGATCATGACTCTGCATCAGACTGCGTAGGATACACGATACATGACGTGTATGTGACATTGTGTATTTTTAGTTTCACCTTGTTACGATTACCTTTGTACCACAATTTGTGGGGCGAATATAACGGGTGCAAGTGATACACGGGTGCGCATTATTTCGGGGGTGAGTAATACCTGGATGCGACTAATGTATGGGTGAGAGCGGCGGGGACGACATTAATGGGTGCGACTATTACACGAACCGGAATCACACGTGCATTATATTGTACGTCGGCCCTTAAATTATTTCATCTCGACACGTTTCACAAACCACTTATAAAAGGTAAGTAGTAAGTAGGTTGGTTCCAAGTTAAGTTGGATTTTCCAATTGTTTCTTTCTGGATGTTCATGCAAGTCATTTAAAATAGGTTTGCCGTATCTTATATTATTATGGCTGTAACCATATTAGTTGTCATTTTGTGTATGTGGTAAACATTTAAAGTAATTTTAACTGGTTTAGTTTAGTTTGGTAAGGCCTAAATATCGCATGGGTTTAAAAGCGGTCTTCAGGAAACACATTGTTCTTTTGAAGTTTTTAAACATATGTATGCAACACATTATTTTGACACCTTCCGTATTTCTTTTAGGCTTGTATTCATCTAGAGTACAATTTAATAGACAACAGGAAGAAAGGCCCCCATCTAAATAAGGGTGGCTCTTACTTATTGACCGCACCTATTTATGGATATTATTTAGAGTACGCATTTATCAGACGACGCATTGGCTACAAACTAAAAGGTAGCATGCAGCAAGAAACATGTGGTTGTTATTTATATACACTAACAAGGAAATAGACACAAGACACAACCTATACGTTCTAAATTCCCCTCTGTATTTTTGTCTGAAAAAAGCATGTTAAAAATATAGGAATTGTCGAATTGGTCCTCTGACTTGCTACCAGATTTTTTGAAAAACAAACTTACTATTATTATAAAGTAGATCTGCATACATATTCTCCATGGTAAGGAGCGATATTATCATTATTATTAGGGCGCATTATGATACTACATAGATATGTGTATTTTTGACAGGAGTGCATTCCTATTTCATTGGTATTTAATCTATTATCATTTATTCATTGTTTATGCATGATTTTATTTCAACATGACAGTTATCTGCAAGATGCACATTGTGATATCTATTGTATTATTATCTTAACATCATAATGTAACATCTCCTTTAACATGGAGATTAACATATATTCTTATTTAGTTCACTTTAAAAGTTCAAAGTGTATGCCTTTGACTATTTAAAGCATTGGGCCATTGTTTTATATTTTTAAGCTGACGAAGGGAAATGTGACCCTCAGCCTACTTTTACTACTAACCACTTTTATTGCCTTGTTGATTGGACACATTATTTTCTCAAAACAGGATGTATTGACTTTTGTGTATCATTTCTAGTAGATGTCATATTGTGGTAAACGGACATTTGCTACCCGGACATTACCTACCCAAAACCCAACCTAGGACATTTGCTACCCAAGGCCAAATATAGGACATTTGCTGCCCATGGCTAATGTAAAAATAAATGGCATACACAATATGAGTACACCACATGGCATTGTTAAAATAGTTTATTAATGCTATTATTGCTAATGATAGAAGTTGGTGTAATTGTAGATGGTCGTTCAAAAATTATGTTTAAAATTTATATAGATATTAGAGAGAGAAAAACTTTATTAAGTCACTGTTGCACAATTGCAATAGCTATACAGCTCAGTATACATACCATCAGTTTCTGAATTAACAAGAATACATTTTTAAATAAGTAAGTTTATACAACTAAAGTTAAACATACAAATGATGATTATAAATCTGAATTGATCCTCTTAGGGCAAACAGTAAAATGTCAAAGTTAATGTTAATTTTTATAATTAATGTATATACCCTGCATATTAGGAATGATTGCCGTATAAATGTTAGAACCAGACAACAACAAGCCATTGCAGAAACGCTGAATGATATTTAAAAATAATATATATAATATCTTTACAATTAATTTTTCTAATTAATATATCCTGTATATAGGATTCAGCATTCAGCGTAGAATGCATAGAAAAATTCAGCGAATTGTAATGTTTTTGTACATGGGTACAAAATTGTATTTACGTGTAAGAATTGTTTTTTCTGAAATTATGGTAAAATGGCAGTTTCTATTTTTAAGGTTTACTTAGTATATTTACTTCTTAGGTTGCGTACTTACATTTAGACTCATATGGAGTTCTATTTATTTTATTAGGATAAGGATTACGTTATAATTTTATTGTTACCGTCTTTTGTCTTTTAGTAATATTGTATTGTTTTTGCAATGGCTTGTTGTTGTCTGGTTCTAACATTTATACAGCAATCAGTTTCTATATGCAGGATATATTAATTAGACCAATTAATTGTAAAGATATTATATACATTATTTTTAAATATCATTTTTGAACGACTATTTACAATTATACCATTTTTTATGATTAACAATAATAACATTAATAAACTATTTCAACGATGCAATGTGGTGTACTCATAAATATTGTCTATGCAATTTATTTCTGGATTAGCCATGGGTAGCAAATATCCTAGGTTTGGCCGTGGGTAGCAAATGTCCTAGGTTAAGGGTAGCAAATGTCCTAGGTTGGGTATTGGGTAGCAAATGTCCGGGTAGCAAATGTCCTACAACCCATATTGTAGACGCGAGACCTATAGTTCCCTGGAAGGGTTGGCTCGTCCCAACAACAAGTTCATCCCAAGAAGACTGAGTACCTGTCTACAATACGTATAAGTGGTACCGTATTCAATTGATAAAACTTTTACACTACATTGAGTAATTAAAAACACTGAATTGTGCCTACAAACCTAAATTAAATACATTTTTATGAGGAGAAACATTGAATTTTGACAAAGGCGAAAAATAAAGAGACAGATTCAAGACTGACTTGGAAGAGCAAGCACCTACTTTCATTTTCTCTTGCATCTTAACACTTATTGGATCGGAAATGTAGTCTATGTGTTTTCTAGTTTACTACACAAACTAAAGTCTTCATATAAGATTACACGTACTCAGAACGGGACACTCATAGCCCTGATTACTTTGAGCCACTAACTAACTATAAAACCGATGGCCAGCTTACCCACCCATCAGGCTCCGCTCCTGTGAGAAGTTCCAAAATCGACGAGTTCCTGATTTCTGAAGATTCTTTCAGTTTGCGAAAGAATAAAAGGCTGATTATTATTGGTATACGGACAACCTCCTCCCGGACATTTTCCTCCCGGACTTATTGACTTTTTCCTCCCAAACACACAAGGAGGACATTTTCCTCCCAGTATAGAAATGCATATGACCACAATAAACGAGTGCTTCTTGCCAGATAATGCATGCATTTGTAGATATTCTCGAAAGTATGCAAAATTCATAATGTGAAGTACCAAAATCGATCGTTTCCCCATCTTGCATGAGTGTGTAAATATTTATTAATCAAATGTAACGGATGTAATATGAACAGCATCGCACAAATAATGTCGACGTCTTTATTGTGGTCATATAAATTTCGATGCGGGGAGGAAAATGTCCGCCGTATGTGTTTGGGAGGAAAAAGTCCGGGAGAAAAATGTCCGGGAGGAAAATGTCCGGGAGGAAAATGTCCGGGACGAAGATGTCTGCGAGGAAAACGTCCAGGAGGAAGTTGTTCTACAACCATTATTATTGACTGTTAGTGAGGAGTATTATTATTGACTGTTTTGGAAACGTCAAATATTTAATAACGTTCATTTGATAAGTCCGACAAGGACTTTTATTAATCTTGGATTCACTTGAGCAGAAGTCTGGCTTCGGAGGAAATGAAGAAGAAAATCTCAAGAAACAAAAAGAAATTCCGAAGAGGTCACCAGCCACTCGTCACTTCTAAGTGCTGAGGAATTTCAGACTCCCACCACTCCGTGAAATGAAATTGTCGGAGTGGATTTACTACTGAAAAATCTGTTTTCAGAATTTGAAAATCCCAAAACCAAATAAGTAAAATTGTCCATGAGGACTGTCGCCGAGTACAGTAAGTGTTGGGGGAACTTGGGAAAATTTGAATGACTAGCGGGAACCGTAAATTGAGATTAAACTCTAATAGATAAGTTAGTTTAAAATCCTATGGTAGTATGTAGTAGTATAGCATAAAGACATAGTTTAAGTTAAGCCATAGAGAGAAGTAGGTATCTCAAATTTTCGGAAGAGGAACTTGAGGGATTAAAAGTTGCCAAACCAAAAACAAAGATCACATTAAAAATGAGGGAGACTTTGCGGGATAGAGAATTCCAAGAATGGTGTCAACTAAGACTAAGGAGATGGGGAGTAAGCCAATTTGCAGACAACACAAAAGGAAATAAGTCTTTAATGAATGAAGAAGGCATGACAACTTCAGAATACGTCACATTCATTAAAATTAATGCTAACGTTACGAGCGTGAGAGCCATTCCTGGCCGCAGCCTAGACGGTACCCATTGCAGACACTGACGAGAAAAAAGAAACACTTGGACACGTACTAGGCAGCTGCCACTTTGGGGAACTAATTCGTAACCAGGGATGCTAAGCTTAAGCTAAATCCGAATCCAAAAGCTAAATTAAGCTGAATTCTTTAAAAAGCCTAATCCGAATCAAAAGCCGAAATAAAAAAATACTAAGCTGAATCCGAATCTGAATCTCTAAATTTTGAAAAAGCCAAATCGCTAAGCTGAAATTATATGGCTTTTAAATTTGGCTTTTTGTAGTCTGGCATATATTTCAAAATAAAGCAGTTGTATGTTTTCAGTGGGTTGCGTTTTCAAGATGCTAGTTACAACTGTTTAAGAAAAGTTCTGAATTTTTTAAATTTTCAATCATAATGTGTAAGTGTAGAATCCAAAAATATAAGTTTGTGATCAGTAAGATGGTTTATTTTTAAGATGGTTTACACCATCTTAAATACTAAATGATTCTTATGCAACATTTTATTGTGCCATGCGTCTTAAGTCCCAACTGTAGTAGTTACAAACTGTTTAGAACCTAGTAGCCTAATCTATTTGTTAGTTTTTATTTAAAAAAGTAATTTGTTTTTTTTGGATTACTTAAATGTGAATCTTATTTATTTAAGTACTACCAGATTGTAGCATGTGTCATAACCAAATAATATTACGTTTTTACTATCAGTGTGCTTTAAAACTATAGTTTTGTTTTTTCGGCTTTATTCAGCCTATTAGTAGTGAAAAACGTCTTCGTAAGTTTCTTAAAGTCAAAGTTGTTTTGCTACATCGATTGTCTCTAACTATTTTTAGCTTATTCAAATTAAATTCCTTTGATATTCGTGTTTGGCTTTTAAACTAAAAGCCAAATCTAAAGCCAAATTTTTTTGGCTTTTTCAGCTAAGCTAAATCCGAATCTTTATTTTTAATTTCGACTTAAGCCAAATCCGAATCCAAATCCGAATTTTAAAAAACATGAAAGCTAAATCCAAATCCGAATCTTTTGTTTTTAACTTAGCATCCCTGCTCCAATGCCTCACCACCCGTCGCCTACTGGCTCACCTTCGTGGTGTACGGGCAGGCCAGCTCACCGTTCCTGGCTACTCGCACCGTCAACCAAGTAGCAGTTGCCAAGGCAGAAGAGTTCCTGGAAGCTTCTCGCGTAGTGCTGCGTGACCTATACGTAGACAACATAATCGGAGGAGCTTCCTCAACAGACCAAGCGATCCACCTAATTCGCGAAATTAGTCAGCTGCTCCAGAACGGACAGCTCCCACTGAAGAAATGGATGAGCAACAACGAAGCAGTTCTCTAATCCATACCACCAGAAAACCGAGAGACAGAGACACTACTCCACTTCACAATAAAGAGACTAGGGACGCAATGGAATCCCAGCTCCGATGACTTCTTGTTTGGTGTTTCTGCTCCTGATGGGCGTTCCAAAACCAAGAGGACAGTGCTATCAGACATTGCCAAGGTCTTTAACCCCTCGGGTGGGTGGCCCCAGTAACAGTTACAGCCAAACTGTTAATGCAATCACTCTGGGCAGAACAAGTTGGGTGGGATGAGGAACCCCCTAGCCCACTCCTTCAACAATGGACCAAGTATCGTGAGGACCTTCAAGAACTCAAATCAATTTGCATCCCACGGTGGGTGCTGCTTTCCGCCGAATCAACATTTAACCTTTACGGCTTCTCAGATGCATCGGAGAAAGCTTACGCAGCAGGAGTTTACGTATTGACAGCTCACTCCACTCTTTATCTACTCATTTCAAAGACTAAGGTGGCTTCAGTCAAGCGAACCACTTTTCCCCGACTGGAGCTATGCGGAGCCCTCCTTCTGGCGAAGCTCATCTCAAGGATATCAAAAACACTCACTTAATTGACTCCGGCACTCCGATGACCTACGCCTGGAAGGACTCTACCATAGTCCTAGCCTGGATTGCGTCCAACGCCAACTGATGGTCAACATTCGTTGGAAATCGAGTCGCCCAGATCCAGGAGCTCCTTCCTTCATCCAAATGGAACCATGTTCGAAGTGAGGACCACCCTGCCGACGCTGCCTCTTGCGGAATCACCTTAACGGCCCTCAAACACAATAACTTGTGGTGGCATGGTCCAAGTTGGTTGTCATCGGTGAACATTTTACAGTGCCACAAGCAACCAACTCAAACAACAGAAGAAGAACGCAAAATGACCCACCACAACGCGGTCACCCCTAAGTGCCCCACTACCAAGCTTCTGGAGTCAGTCTCCCTCTTTTCTAAATTGTTGAGGGTCACATCAAACCTACGAAGAGGACTGTCCAAGTCAAAAGGGACCACCAGTCCTACCGTACAAGAGCTCCGAGGAGCCCTCCTAGTGTGGATCAAGCAAGTCCAGAGTGTAGCTTTCTCTGTCGACATCGCCCAGCTGAACAAAACGGGCAACCTATCATCAACAAGCAAACTTGCTTCTCTCCACCCATTCTTAGACGAGGACGGATTTATTCGGGTCAATGGTCGAATTTAAAAATCCTCAGCTCCACTCGACTAGCGTCAACCCATCCTCCTCTCTAAGGACAGTCACCTCACGAAGTTGTTAATTCAACAAGAGCACCATCGCCTCCTCCATGCGGGACCAAAACAAGTCAGGGCGTCCCTCCAGCAAAACTATTGGATACCCTCTGGGCAAGGAGCAGTTTGAAAGGTCACAAGACAGTGCATCGTGTGTGCCAAAGCAAAAGCTATAACTCAACAGCAACTGATGGGAGATCTTCCTCCCCAACGTGTTACCGCCTCTCCTCCGTTCACCGTCACGGGGGTAGACTATGCTGGTCCGTTTGAGCTCCGAATACAGAAGCTTCGAGGGCAGGCAAGATACAAGGCTTACGCTTGTATCTATGTGTGTCTCTCTACAAAAGCAGTTCATCTGCAACTAGTGTCGGACTTGACCACCGAAGGATTCATAGGAGCTCTTTTCTGGTTCACGAGTCAACGAGGAAAACCTTCCCAAATTCACTGACAACGGGACCAACTTCCAGGGAGCGGCCAACACACTTAAAGAATGGTATCAGTGGCTGCATGAACCTCAGACATCAACAGAAATTTCAAGGCAACTCGCAAGCGATGGAATTGAGCGGAAATTCATTCCTCCGAGTGCACCACACATGGGAGGTTTGTGGGAAGCAGCCGTAAAGAAGATGAAGTACCACTTAACCCGAATCATTAAAGTCACCGGCCTCACCTACGAACAATTTTATACGGTACTCAAACGGGTGGAGGCCATCCTTAACTCTAGACCACTGTTGCCCGCCTCGACGGATCCACGGGATCCAGAACCTCTAACACCAGCTCACTTTCTCATTGGACGTCCGCTAACAGCATGGCCAGAAGGCGACCTGTCCAATTTCAACCTATTGCGTCTCAACCAGTGGCAACGAGTCCAACAAGTATCCCAACACTTCTGGAACCGATGGAGCAAAGCATACTTGTCCAGTCTACAGGCCCGTCCAAAGGGATGGACACAAGAAAAGGATATCCTACTGGAAGGGGATCTCGTCATCATAAAACAAGAAAACTTGCCACCCCTCCGATTGGAGATGGCCCGAGTCACTCAAGTTCACAAGGGAGAAGACGGCCTCGTCCGAGTCGTCACGGTGAGGACAGCTAATGGAAAGCTGTTCCAACGACCTATAGTGAAGCTCTGCCGACTACCGGTGGACACCCAACCACGATAATATAATGTAATAGTAATGTAGATCATGTTATCAATTTCACCTCCATAGTTGCTCCTATGGACCAAGGGGGGGTATATGTTCTGTGTAAAACAGAAGTTTCAGAGAAGTTAGTGTTAAGTAAAATATTATTTAATATTTATTCATATATGTATATGTAATGATGTAAATTTTGAGCTCCGCTAAAATCACCTTCCCTATCTTTTAGTATTAGCAACATCTTATCACTTCTGATAAGCATGTTTCCAAACTTCTAATCAGATAACTACCCAAGCCACATTCTAACATTCCCAAATCTGCCTCACTTCTCTTCTCAAGAAACTAGCTTACCGTGTGGTGGATCAGAAGGAAAAAGAGATCCAAACGAAGAACATCAAAGTTGTGTGCGTGTAAATAAAGTCCCAAGTAAATTGTAAATCATTAACGTGAAACCCTCAGCTACTTCATTTAACGCATCACTCCGAAACTCTAGTTTATCATCACTCACATACACCAAGCATCACGATCACAGAGACGCTAAGGCTCGGCATTTCACTCTGTCCCAACTCATCCTCAATTCATCAAATGTCACCTTACAACCACAGTTACCGGACTACCACAGATACCCGACCTTACCCTAGTTAAGTATTGGAGGATAGCTATGCATTGATGTCTTAACTTTTTAAATGAATTTGTGTGACGTCGTTTTTGGATTACCCTGAAGTTGTCAAACTGTCATTTAGAGTTTTGATTGGATGTAGAATTTTATTTGTGATATAGTCGAAAATTCTATATGCTTGTCATAGCACTGTGTTAAATGAAATATTGGAATTTAAAGATTTGATTCGGGATCGGAAGGACGGAAGACTCAAATTGGGATCAAAATATAATCCGAATTTAGAAGAATTATTGACAAGTGCTAATCCTCATATGGCAGAACAATACAGCCAACTTAAAATACATTTTTCTGGTATTATCTGTACAATGCTTCGACCGAACCAGGAACTGAAAGGCTCAATAAGCTCAATTAACTTCAAAACCACGGATGCATCAAAAAATTCGAAAAAAGAATACTACAAAAAATGGCCGGACCTAAAAATTTCGAAAACTAGGAGATATAACTAGTTTTTGCAAGATTTTTGATGACGTAATATGAGTCTCTCTTAATTTAATGGTATTTTGGCAGTACCCCGATTTCAAGCTTTTCAAATCTGGCATTCCTATACTCTAAAGTATAAGTAACATAAAACCAATAATGAACGTTCCTAACTGTCAAATACGATTTTCATAATTTTAGTTAAAAAAAAATAGATCAATTCGTCATAAATGAGAAATATCCTTTAATGGAGTACATTTTTGCCGAATTAGTCACGCTAGACACCTTGCCTGTTAGAAAAATAGCAAAATCTGAGGCACTGCGATGGTTGTTTTCGAAACCTGGACTTCCAGCCCTGCCTTCATCCAAGAAAACTACGGAATATGGTCATGAATTTTAGACGTAGGATTCGAAAGGACAAAATCCAGAAAATTGGTGCAAAAAAATGGAAGGACAGGAGTTTAGTATACCCACAGACGAATAGACTAACTTAAAGAATAATCGGTACGCTAACATTAACCTACACACTCAGGACAAAATATTTAATAATCTCGGGTTAGTCCCAAATAGTGGCAGCTTCAAAGGAGCAGCATGTCTATCATTAGTTTCAAATTATCTCAACGAGTTTGTAATTTCGATGGAAAAGGACATCATTTCTGTGACCAATGATAGGGCAAGTAACATGGTGAAGTTTCGAGGGATTTCAAAAACTCATTAACAGTTGTCTAAAGCGCACGCTATTCAATTTGGCGTCTTAGATGTTATGTATCCAAAACCTTCGAAAAATAAAGCTACAACAGCTTGAGCTAATATTATAGATTTAAATAATCCTGATCAAGTTGAGTGATCTTAGTCTAGCAAAAGTTAAAACGAAAGCGAAAAATAGCACGATTGATCTTCAGAAGTCGAAATTACCGAAACTGAAAGCAACGAATATAAGGATGAAATTGAGCAAACTGCTCCTAATTCTAAAGCATTCGAAGTTGAAGCCACTGCCACCTCAACCGTTGTTTCACACGCAAAACGTGGGCCTCTTATTAAAAAAATTAAAGCACTAGGTAAGTATGTTCAAAAAGTCACCTAGAAAAAATGAAATTTTAAGGAAGTACATTTTTTAAAAACTACTTTTATAAGCTAACCAATTTTTGATCCGTATACTGAGTCTCGTAGACTACCCTCGATGGAGGTCAGTGTTAAGTTTGTTCTTTTGAATAAAGTTTATCTTTCCCAGGATAAAAGCTTGTCAAAAGATGCACTTCGGCCCCGCTGGCTCCTCTATGATTTTAAGACCAGATGGTCTAGCATGCACAGAATGGTCCCTCGCTATAAACTTCTGTTAAGCTGCGTGGAAAAGGCTATTATTGATTGCCAAAAGGTTAAAATTAATTGCACAAAAAACTAAGATCACTGTTCTGACTGAAGAAAATAAGGAGCTTTTATTAAGTCTTGTCGACGGCTTGGAGCCAGTTAAATTGGCATTTGAATCGCTTTGGGACGAAAATGCAGACCTGCTAAGAGTGGATGCGATAATGAAGGTCTTGTTTAATAATTTAATCCCTCAAGGTACTGATTTCAGTCAGCTGATGTATGAAGCTTTGAAAAAACGACTGATCGATAGACAGTATACTCAAATTTGCTTCGACTTTTGGACTACGGACCTGACGGTGTTATTTAAACTGAATACGATGCAGATCTTGCATTAGATAGCGACGGCGAAGATACTTTTAAATTCAAAAAATTCCTATGTCTTTCATGAGAAACGAGATCATAACTACATCTAGGTCGTATAGTATAAGGGTAACAAGATTATACAGATTCACCCTTTGACATCTGTTTAGTGCTGATACGGGTCTAAAGACCTAGGACTCATTAACTCAGTGGTAATTGCAGAGAATTATGGTTACAAATTATGAATATCGTAGATATGAGTAAACACAAATGGAAATGAAAGTAAAAGGTATACGGATGAAATGATGACTTTAAAGTAAAGACAAAACTAAACCGTATGGGAAAGCTCTAATAATATCCTAGACGTCTCAAGTGATAAATTAGGCTTTTTAAGAAGAAGGCGAAAACACAACCTTTAATAAGCAGTAATTTATTCAATCTCTCTTTCATCATCCAATTCAATCCCTGATTTCAGCTTCACAGAACAAATTATAATTTAATAAATAATTGAAGAATTTTGTCGTGAATTACGCAATGATTACATAGTTGGTCATCGTCATTCAATAGTTGATCTACTTTTAAATTTAAATGAAATATCTCTGATTAGAATTTTTATAATATTATGAATCTCCAGAATATTATAGAATAATAAATTACTCTAGAATTAAATAACAGAATGACTAGTTGGTAGTGATTGGATTAAGCTCAACATGCAGTTTGTTGTTTACAAACAATCAGTGAACTAAATACTCGCATCAAACAAATATACACATGAATGCTGTAAGGATAAATTCATAGATCATAAAATGTACATGCATCATTATTCCACATGCTCATACTGGCATTTAACAAAAGCTTATGAAAGTATAATTACTTATAAATTAAACTAAAATTAGGTAATGCTTAACCTATGGTGGTACGTAGTTTGTGTGCGTTGAGACATACCTATGAGTAATACCTCGTATAAAAGTGATTCTGGGGTAATTCGTCGGGAGGCAATTCGTCGGGTAGTGGTTTTTGCTTGGTCAACTCGTCGGGTAGATTTTTTGAAAAATGTGACGACTCGTCGGGTAGGTTTTTTTGAAAAATGTGGCGATTGGTCGGAATCGTTAGCGTTACCCAGAGGACACCACGAGGAGGTGATTCCCTGTCCTTCACATGCGGAACATGTATGTTCCTTGTCAAATTATAAAAATTAAATTAAAAACATTTCAATATACAACAAATACAATGAGCAAATGGAGTCAAAGTAAGTGCAATTAAGTGCACTCCTGGGTAGCAAGTTCGTGGATACTTAAGTTCGTGGTGTGTCTTTTTGGTTTTGGTCTTGTTCTAATTTGAGGCGTAATACTGTTGTTGGATGTTGTACCACACAACATTTGAAGTTGCGTAGAACGTTTTTTCCGTTTTCGTGATGTCGCAGAGGGACCCGGTAATTCTGAATAAAAAAAAATTGGTGTTGTAATTTGCGATGTTGAGACTGTAGGTGTAGGTTTTGAAGCAATTGGTGACAATCTGCCTGCTTTTTTATGTGATGTTGTTTTGGTTCTTTTACTTTTCTTATTTTGTTGTGTAGAATGCGTGCGTGACGTCTTGGGAGAGGTTTTTTTCTTGCTAGTTACACCAGGCCTTTTGATTCTTTTTATTTTAACAAGGTTATGGCCTATTCCACGAACATATTGAATCTTATTCCAATTTTCTGACCATGCATTAACAGCGGAAAAAATTCTGGAATTAAGACGAATGTATCTTGGCTCCTTTATCGGAGGGCATATCCCAGCTAGGCGTCGCTCCAAATTCCTCTTTACTTTAGATTGCTTCAAGATCAGTGCAATTATGAGTTTTTGAAAAGATGGACGGCTGCAACCTACAAATTGATTAAAGCCATTATTCCATCCCTCAACACTATTATTTGTCCTGGGTAGGTTATCTATAACGCGCTGGTAGACATTCCACATAGAAATACTAAATGTTGAAGCACAGCTGTCTGTGCCAGTGTACGTATCCTCAAAATATTTATAAACTGTGCCTACATCACGGTCACGGACACGCAAATCTTTCAGTAGATAAAAACCTTTGATCACAAATTCAGGGGGGCAAAGGCTAAAGCTTTAAGCATCTTAACCGAAAGCTCCAGCTCGCAGGGCTTCTTTTCGCCCATTTTCTTTAGTAGCTCCGTGGGTATATGGCGATGTACACTTTGGGCTAGGTGGAACAAACACCCTTGCATCTTAACTCCTGGAAAAGAGCTTTCTACAGCTATTATAGCGCCAATCTCAAAGTCAGTTATCATTAACTCTGGTTTAAGAGTTTCCTACAAATTAAATTAAATCAAATTAAACTAAAAAGTACCTAATGAAAAAATCTCATATGGTCATGAACAGAATACAGTATGCTACAGTAATTAAGTAATTACATTTGTGCTCGCTATCAAGCCATTCCATATTTTTTTGTAAGTAGCTTTTAGTTTGTTTGGTAACAGTACAAACACGGCAGGAATGCACTATCCTTCATCATCGTATCCATGAACTGTGTAAAACTGCTCATAAACTTTTGGAGTAACTCGAAAAGTACCATCAGCCAGCCATAGTTTGCATGTTGACAGAAAATGTAAATTGTTGGCGGTTGAAAAAATAAGGATGCGATCCTTATCTTAAGAGTCAAATAACAGAAACTTGTTATTACTTCTAGTCCGTTGAAGCTGCTTTGGAATAATTATTTCTTGGCGATGAGTAAACACAGGCATAAATACTCCGTTGCGTCTTCGTAACCTGCACACTAGATTACGTAGTGATGATTCAGAAGGCAAGCACGGTGCAATTGCTGACGGATAATCATTTAAAAGTTTACTAACGACTTGGTTAGGTTTTTCATAAACACTATTCATTGCCCGCTCCCTTAGTTCAGTCATGAAAAATGTCACACTACTTAAAATAGGGAAAGAAATATGATCAACATGTTCTTTAGTGACTTTAGCTAGCTTTCGCGATTTTTTTGGATATCGGGTAACCTTCCGGGACATTTTCTATTATCCACTCGTCTGCACACATAACCGACACTACCATTGGCTTCACGTTTACTTAATGTGTACTCAAATCCTTGGAAGCCAACAATAACTTTTCCTCGTTCAGTTTTGCCACACACAACACTTCCATCGAAATCGTCTAGTTCATCCTCACTCTCGCTGCTTATGTCTTCGTCACTCTCACTCAAGTCGTAATACCTGTCACTTAAATATTCTATTTCGCTGTCTCTGTCACTTTTGTTGTCACTATAGCCTTCTTTTTCGAATTCGAAGTCACTAATTTCGATTGAGGAATCCATTATTTATTACTTTATTAGCACTAAAGCTACCACTACTGAGTACTGATGGAATACAACTGAAGTAGTAAGCAATAAGCTTTGAAGAGAGTGAGTTTAATTTATGCCATACTTACCATAACATGCGTAAATACTACAGCCAACTCAAACATTCAAGGACAACTGTATTTCTTTACTGTTTAACTTACTTATTATTAGCTTGCTTGCATCTACCCGACGAATCGCCACATTTTTTAAAAAACCTAGTCGATGAATCGCCACATTTTTCAAAAAAACCTACCCGACGAATCGTCACATTTTTCAAAAAATTCACCCGACGAATTGCCTACCCGACGAATTGCACGGGAACCATAAAAGTACTCATATATGTATGTCTTAATATATAGTTTGAACACTTGTAGTTTAAAGATGCAGCAGCAGAATTTGATGAGATTTAGGTAAAGTATTGAGTAAAGTATGTCTGTCAATTGTGTAGTGCTATTGCTTTCAAAATTTAAGTCACCAGGCACAACAGATTAGATAACTGACAGCTTTTCAAAAAGCTACCACATTCAGAAGAACTTACCCTACACTAATTCATAGCTGTTACCATTTTATTTTACCTGTCGATTTCAAAAGGTCAGAGCAGTTTGACTCTCACGAAAGTCGAGTGTAGCATTCTGCTATGTGAGTTTCCTACTTATTAAAGCTAACATGGAATTAGAAATTATTAAAACTGCTTGAGTTGGAAACAATAAATGTTACCACAGTGCAGGATGTACTTGTCAATCATAGCTGGGCAAAAATATTTGACTCACGCTCACCTTATGAGGGGTACCTACAAAGGAGCATGCACTCAGCCTCACCCTCACGCTCACACCATCTAAAAACTTTCGCTCGCACTCACCCTCAGGAGTGTCATTTTCAAATACAAGGCACTCACCCTCTCCCTCATGATGCATGCCTCACCGTTTAATGCAGAATTACAAAAATCAAATAAATGGCAAAGTTAAAGGGGGGTAGAGTTTAAAGTAACAAAATTATAAGCAATATTCTAAGGTAAATAAAGCAAAAACGACCTTAGACAGCGTACTACATACAGTATTTTACTAATTTATAAATACGAAAATGTAAATTTCATCTGCTTACTGCTGCCGTGAGATGAGCGATGAGTGCAACTTGCATGTTCTCACCCTCACCCTCATGAGGGGTTTGCTGGGTCCTACTACACTCACCCTCACGGTGATGGGTAGACAAAATATAAATCTGCACTCGCACTCACCCCTCACCCTCACGGCAATGAGGCTGAGGGTGAGCGCGAGGCATGCCCTCATCCCTCATGAGGTATGCCCACCTATGTTGTCAATTTTTACTTTTAATTCAATTTTTTTGAATAATTTCCGGGGGATAATGTCCGCGGGGAAAATTTCCAGGATGAAAATGTCCTACAACCGCTTTTGTAATACAATTATGTATTTTTATTTATTGCATATTCGGGCCTAGGCCCACACACAAATCATAAATACATAAACATAATACAATTATTTACTATTTATGTATCTCACTTGAATAATGTCAAAAACAACCCTGGCTTGGTGGTTTGACGATTCTACGGCATGGTCATACTACTGATACTACACTACTGAGTCGGGCTAGCCGATCACGCTCTGGATTGGAGTTGGGTTTGGTGACACTTTCTGGCTGCCTGGTGGGGGGATGGATGGGGTGTTGTTGAGAACTAAAGTAAACGGGTGCTCTCCTCACATACATATATCTGTGACAGTTCTACTGTCTGAGACAGAGATGTGTTGGATAGCTTAATGCAGATACCTACTGCCTATCACTGTATATTTATATATAGTTCAATATGCAATCATCATCTCCTTCTCTCTGCTTTGTAATTACAGGCGTCACCTACCCAATGACTTTCTATAAGAATTGTGGTTGGTGGGGGGTGAGTGTGGGCCTATCCTCGTCTCTTCTGCAATTTGGCGGTTCTGGACGATTCTTGGAGCTACCCAAGAATCTTGTAAGATTCTGCTTGCAGGAATCTTACAAGGGAATGACGCGACATGATACACCCAGATTTCAAGGAGACCCATTTCAAAAAATCAGGTCACATTTCAATAGCACAGATCCAAAGTAACTCGAGTGCATTTTGCGTTGTTTGGTCACAGTGACCCGCCAAAGTTCAAAAAAATTCAAATTTTGAAACTTTGCCGCCCTATAACTTCTACAGTTTCCATCCGATTTTGACAAAATTTGATTTTTTGTAATCCTCAGTCTGTATTCTAAAAAGTTATAACAAGATTTTTAAAAATTCGAAAAATTTCAAATTTTTGAAAAAATCGGGGTTAAAAATTGGGCCTCAAAAATATACTTTTTTTGTATTTTTTTAAGAAAAATATTTAAGGAATATGCTTTTCCTTTAAAAGCCGTGATGATTTTCGTGTATTTTTTGTTGCAGGATATAAGCTTCATTGTCGTTTAATTTTCGAATGCTAAAGGTATAATATACATGGTAAAGTTAAATGTAGGATGCAACATGATGGTTACGGTTAGGTTGTTTTCATTTGAGTTTTGGTTACCCTCAATCAAATATACAACTTCTATTCTGTCGTAATAATGACAATATAATTTGCACGCCTTTGACTCATCATTCTTTTGCCATCTGAAAAATAAAAAAACGTGTAAGTTATTCATTAATGCTGTAGTTCAATTAGCACTTCGGATAAACTTGCTCTGTGGAGACAACATCATATTCGACTTGCTCCTAATAATTTTTTAGTACTTTTAACTTCATGCACCAGTTGCAGATTTCGGTAGTTAATAACGTAAATTACATTTTAATTTTGTTTTCGCGTGAACCTAAGCAAAAAACACTAAACTACAAACTAACTAATAATGGATTGATCATAATATTGTTTTTTTTAAATTCTGGTCTGTCATCTGTGCGTACCAAAATTTTAGATGGTATATGATTTCTTGTTTTTTTAAAACGTAACTTCTACAATGCTATAATTCCAAATTCTGCCCAAAACGTAATCCCTATCAAGCCAAGTGCTGTTTGCCAAAACGTAATAAGTTCATTTTAAAAAAATGAAATTATTTGCGGTACATATACTAGATACGTAACTGTGATGAATGATATAGGTCAAAGTTCAACCAAAGCAATTTTTAGTAGCCAAAAATTCGTTTTTTGTGGGAACAGAATAGTTCCATAAATGAGTTTTGACCAAATGGGATAAGTCCACCTCAACCTTGGAATTTTGATAAAATTTTTGAGTATTTTGTAGTTTATAGAAGTCAATTCACGTCAATTTTTGTTTTCATGAAAAAGTTTAAAAGTTAAAAAATGTTCAGTTTCTTACGATTACAATTTCATCTTTTTTGTGTGCAAGAAAAAGTTAACAAAATATTCGGTTTCTGGCTAATCTACACTTCCTGCTCCATTAGGTAAGGTTAGGTTAGATGCAGGGGGGTGCAGCCCCCCCGGTAGATGAACTGCAGGGGGGTCTCGGGGGGAGCCCTCCCCCCCCCCTCAGTAGGAGGAAAACACGTTCGCATGATTTAGCCCCGGTTTCTTACGATAACAACTTCATCTTACAGAATTTTTACTCAATGTCGAGTGTTGAAGTAAGGTAGAGTCTTCTAATTGTTATTGATACGGTAATTGTGATCGCTCAGTTTTTAATAATAATAATAATAAATGTTTCCCGGGAAGAATCTTTTTACAGATTTGAGACTTTGTCTCGTGTAGGCCCGGTTGTCACTTTAGTTCGAAGAACTATATTCACTGAGAAACTAAGGAAGATCAGACGTTACTAAAATTCCATCCCTTCAACTTGTCAAGTTTATTTTTAAAAGCGTTTACTTCTTTTACTTCGCATTTGACATCACTAGGTAATTTATTCCATTCCGGGACAACCCTATGAGTGAAGAAATGTCTCCGAAAATTGGTCTTGGGTATTTTCCACGTTTTTAGGAACGGTGAATGTCGGCTTTTGCGGTCAATGTCAAAGAACTCGTCAGGGTTAATATTATACTTTCCGTTAATAATTTTAAAGGTTTCGATAAGGTCACCACGACTCCTCCTATCACTCATGGACAAGATCCTTAACTTTTTCAATCGCTCCTCGTACGGTAGATCCCGAAGTGATGGGATTATTCTAGTAGCCAGCTTCTGCACTTTTTCTATTTCGTTTATATCACTTTTTAACGCTGGACTCCAGATGCTATTGCAGTACTCTAGTAATGGGCGTATAATGGAAAAGCGTTAGCACCTATAATCGACGCATATGTAGCACGGAAGAACTATCGCAATTCTTCGATTCAAGGAATTCCTTTACTGTCAGTGTTAATGTTTTCCTTGTAAAAACAACGATCACATTTCCGAATTTTTGAACATTTTGAAACATTAACCGAACCGATCACAAAATGTCGTGCCTCTACCCATTGGAGACAATTTACTAGCGTAATGCTAAATATATGCCCAATGGCGAGACCTAAACAAGCTATTATCTCAGCAACTATGTACAGTGTATAAATTCCAATTGCAGAATCGGGATCCCCAGAGTTGTATCTCCGGATAATTTTTTGTTTTTGAAAAAGTAGTCAAAAATAAGTTTTTCAAAAATTTTGGGGTTGTCAAAACCGCCAATTTACTCAGCAACTATGCACAATATAAAAATTGTGATTGAAGATTCGTAATCCCCAGAGTTGTATCTTGGGATGCTTTTGCGTTTAAAAAATATTCAAAAATGTTTTTTAATAAATTTTGGGTCTGGCGAAACCGCCAATTATCTCAGCAACTACAACTATGCACGATATAAAAATTCGGATTGAAGATTCGTTATCACCAAAGTTGTATCTTAGGATGCTTTTTCTTATTAAAAAAAATATTTAAAAATAAATTTTTTCAAAAATGCGAATACTTAGCTGCCAAAAAACTTTTATCAAGGTTTTGAAATTTTTAATATTTACAACATAGGGCATGACGGCTGTTTAGTGTACCGCCCTTGTCATAATGGCGGTGCGGGATCGATTCCTGGACCTGGCAAATGTTTTTGTAAAATTTTTCGCAGGAAATATTGAGTATACGGTTCAGTTATTTTCTTGGATCGTATGAGGGCACTGCTTTGCACATTCGAAGGTAAAATTCGTGTTTTTAATTTGTCCATCAAAGACGCTACCGAAATTACTATTCTTACATTAGGATAGTCCATAAATGACGTCGCCCAAATTTTTATTCTAATAGTTTGATAGTGGATAAATTACGTCGCCTAAATCACTATATCATGGAGATAGTCCACAAATGAAGTCGCGCAAACCAGGGCTGTTGACAATGCTTTTCAAAAGGAGTTGCGAAATGTAAATTTAGGAATAGCTGCCGCTGATTATAAAATTCAGATGTCTTCTAGATTATTCTCGATCGTCGCTACAATCAGAACCTACACATCTAATAAATCTAATATTCGCTGAAAGCTCAACATCTATTTTGGGCCTACGGTAGACATATCTGGATTTTTAATATAGTTGTGTATTAGCATTTAATTTGAAATAAAAAATTGCAATTTTCACCTGCATAAGTAGAATCCATCCATCAACCACGTCAAAAACACAAATTACATGAAATAACGTCGTCGTCTTTCTTGGACATTTCGACATCGTATAGACTAACATGTATCTTGTTTCAAAAAATCGGCCAGTTAGTCTAACCTAAGTGTGCTGCAAACTAGCTGAGCAGTTTGTAAGGCAGCAAGTGTTTGCAAGGTGCAACTTTGCAAAGCATCAACACGGCTTCTTGCCCAGAAGATCATGTTTTACAAATCTGCTAGTTTTTTAATGATGTCACAGCACTTATGGATGAAGGGCATGTTGTGGATTGTGTTCATGTTGCCTTTTCAAAGGCGTTCGACTAGCTACCTCATCAACGACTTGTCCAGAAGCTTCGCAATCGGTACAAACTAGACGAATACCTCATCAACTGGATAGAAGACTTTGAAAGGGCGAACGTATCAAGTCGTTGTCAATGGACATGTGTCAACCACTAGATCAGTAATAAGCGGTTGTCCACAGGGATCGGTACTTGGCCCTATCTTATTTTTACTATATGTGGATGAGATGGGGGAAATTATCAAGAGTTCAATTAAACAGTACGCCGATGACTCTAAAATCTACAGGGCAAGAAAGACCGACAATGACTTCCACCAGTTACAACGCGATCTAAACAACCTTGAAGAGTGGTGCAGAGAAAACTATATGGAAATTAATACCTCCAAGACCCATGTTGTCCACTTCGGAATGTTCAAGTCCGAGCACCCCATATACTCCTGCAACAACCAGCCGCTAGAAAGCTCGACCTGCGAAAGGGACCTTGGGGTATACCTTAATAACAATTTTAGATCTACTGAACATTGCCAAGTTGCTGCGAGAAAAACCAAATCCATTTGTTTGCAAATCATGCGGACGTTTAAGTATAAGGATCTCAACACTTTACGCAGAATAATCGTATCTTTTATTCGACCTGTCTTGGAATATAGTAACATAATTACGGACCCGATTTTGAAAAAAGATAGTGAATTGATTGAAAAAGTGCAGAAATTAGCTACTCGTAAGTCTAGCTACTAAATTATTACTTTTGTTGTTAAACATATTGTTACTCATCGTAATAACTGTTGCCTAATAAATATTTATTTCTTTGTACGAAACCCAAAACCCAGCTCTGTAAAAACATTTATTGCTTGATTACTGTTAATGATAATTTTTTAGCTATGGCTTCTCCTTGAGGTTTGTTATATTTGGGGTTAGGTTAGGTTTTTTGAGGGGGGGGGGGGGTAGGAAAAACTGACTGGAAACGGTTAGGTTATATTTTTCCCTCGGCCGCCGAAGGCGGGTGGGGAAAATATAACCTATCCGTTTTCAGGCAGCTTTAGGAGCCTGGTTTAGTGTTTTAAAAAAACAAAAAAATATTGGGGCATGACTCACCAAAGTCGGGCATGACTTACTGAAGTGGGGCATGACTTACCGAAGTCAAATGGGGCATGACTTACCGAAGTCAAATGGGGCATGACTTACCAAAGTGAAATGGGGCACGACTTACCGAAATGAGCATGACTTACCAAAGAAACCCCAGGGGTGGAATGACTTGAGTCGATAACAAATATGCATCTTCGTCGTTTGCGCTTTTTTCATTGTCTGAGTCCGAACCCGCGTGACATGTTGTACATTTTTTGTCATTATATATTTTGAAATTGCAGATAGAAAATGTAGAATATATGTGCATTCGTACAAAAGAATTTTGTTGTGTACGACTCGTACATAGAGCATTCGAACAATGAACTGTACCCCATTTTTTGATATGTTGTTTGTTTTAGTGCATAACAAGTGGTTATACTCCCAAATCAAAATATACGGGTTTTTCGGAGACATCTGTGACACCGAATGCGACTTCGGCCAAAAGGTTAATATTGGGGAAGCCTGTGAATCTATGGCTGGATTCAGTGAATATCGATCATTTCAAAGTCAACAGGATCAAATTTATAGCCCTAGTAGTTATGGCTACAACATCGACTACATGCCATCACTTCCTGGACAACACATATTCGATCACCGTAGAGAGTATCTGCCAAATGAAGACTCAAATCGATTCGGATTACCTCAGGAACCCATTGTACGTCGAAATTTACAGTTGTCATTCAGTAGCACACAAAGCAACATTTCTCCCGATTCACCTGACGGTAAGGCTTTCATGAACGTGGAATGTCAGCTGTGACGGGTGAGACTTCCCTCTTCCCTCACGAAAAAATCTTGAGGAAAATTTCTGTACACCCCTCCAGGCTGTCTTCATTCGAGTAGTCATGTCAAGTTTAGTTGTTGAACAAAGCTGTATTTTTCACTTTTGAAGATTTGGCAACCAAAAGTTCCGCATATAGAGGATTGGGATTGATGGGTTTGGTTGCTGATCACCTTTTAAGTCATCCCCTGTTGGTTATACGACGCCAGTGTCAAGTAAGTTATCTGGACGCTTAAGCTGAACAATAATATTTTTAAAATCAAATAACATTATGCTGTTTGAATCTTACAGGTCCATGTACATTCATCGAGATATCATTTATTTCCCGTAACTTTAATTTATCCTGCTGCTCGTATATGTCAGTGGCAAGGTCTATCCGTTTTATGGAAAGGGCTAGGAAGCACACTTGTTGTTAAAGGGATGGCACTAGCTGTTGAAGATATCACAAGTAAAATCACTCCCTGGCCAAAGTAGGAAATGTTTTTTACTTTCAGTTATTTTCATTTATTACCCTGTATAAAATTAGCAATATTATTATTAAAGTGAGAATCAAAATAGTATTTCATTAATAATTAACAACATAAGGGGATGGTAAGCTGTAAGATGATTTTGGATGTCGCATATTATCTATTTAATGCAAAAACACTTCACTTATGATTAGCAAGATGACAGTAAAAGTTATCACGTTGGGTGCGATTGCAATGCGGCACGAAAAAGAGCAGTGAATTTGTTTTAAAGGGCAAATCAGGTCAGGTATAGATAAGAAGACTGTAGATATTACAGAGAACGAATAGGGTAAATTACAAGCTATAATAATAAAATAATAATAATAGTAATGATTTATTGCCTTTAAAGCATACGTGATACATACACCAGATAGTTAGGTTCAAAGAGATAACAATCGGTAAGAGGGTACTAAAAATAGCAGACGTTAATAGTGCTTAGATTTAGGTGAGAAAATAGAATTCTTATTAAGATTGAGATGCTAGGGTAGCTTGGATTAGATTAGATTGGTACAACATCAAAAGCAGCTAAAGCCGCCGGACGTTGTTCGACAACGCTAATTTACCAAACTTCTCCACAAGGATGAAGAAACCCAAGTATCAGAATTTAGAATAAAAGAGCTATGATTAAAAGATTAGCATAAATAAAAACTTCATAAAAATAGGAACATTTTAACAAATGTTCAAACCAAATTAAAATACCAACTCACCATTTAAGACAAACAATGCTGTTAATCGGCTTTAAGTTTTCAGTTTTGTTACCCCAGACTAAAAAGAAACTGGGCAAGGGATTTTGAGCACCCTACTGCTCTGCAATATTTGCACAATATAACACAGCACAGTTTGCCATTCAGGGTAGGGTCAAATGAGGAGTCTGTTGTGTGTCTGTATGAAGCGACGTGTAGAGATTAAATCTTAGGTAATTGATATAGGTATATGAATTTTTGAATTTTAACACAAATTATCAGAACTAGAAAATTAGCATAATGATTCCACAAATAAACGAATTTCGAGTTATAGAAATTTAACATGTGCTCTTGGTCCGTTTGTTAAAAGCTGAGAATTAGGGGAATTAGGGCTGCTTGCTGCTGGATGGGGAGGTATGGCTGATGTTGAAGTTGATAGTTCGTCGGTAGTCGATGATACAGAAAAATAAAGTTTGAAAAACACGGTGTTTCGCGATGGGGCGTTACGTCACTCCGCTCCATTTTCCAATTAATGAGGAGCACAAAATGGGCACACTACAGACACACATAAGGTGTTTAAAAGTTATAACAAATATAATATAGTATTAATTATAGATGTTATGTATGTATGTTTCTTGGGATTTCATATAAATATTGCAGGTTGTTTCGAACAGTATTTCTTCGATTTGGTTGTTCCGTGTTCGCGGGCATGCATCCACATTTCGCTCAAATTCCGTACGGTATATCTAAACGATGTACTGTTCCCGCACACCACATTGATATTTTGCCAATTAGTGCACCTGTGCGTCGCCGCGCATGCTCTTTACGAACGGCCTGCCCACCGTATAACAGTATACAAATTTCACATTGTTGAATATTTAACCAAGCTTCGATTCTTCCTTGAATAAACCGGCAATTCAAATAATTTGAATTCAAGGAAGAATCGAAGCTTGGTTTAATATTCAACAATGTGAAATTTGTATACTGTTATACGGTGGGCAGGCCGTTCGTAAAGAGCATGCGCGGCGACGCACAGGTGCACTAATTGGCAAAATATCAATGTGGTGTGCGGGAACAGTACAGATAAAGTACTTAAAAACTTGTTGCGATGTATATATATTTGGGATATATATAAGTGCAAGGGCACTGTTCGTAAAGGATAATCGGTTCTACGGGACGGATATCTTACCATTTTTATTTTATCTGGGATACTATAAGAAAAATAAAGTACATACAGAGCAAAAATAGTAGAGCATTACTACTACAATTTGGCGATACCTAACAAATATTTAGACTACGAAACGCGTCCAACGAAACTAGACACACTACAAAACACGTCCTAGCGAACGCCGTCCTACGAAAAAAGGACATTTCGAAAACGGAACTACGAACACTATACATCCAATCTACTTTAGGATTACATGTCATAAATATACCTATATAGTATATAGATATTCAGGGATCATTCATAATGACGTCCTTCCCATTTAACTGTTTTAAGTACTCTCATTTCCAAGTTCAAATTTTGTTTCCAACCTACTTTAACTACATGTCATAAATATACCTATATAGTATATAGATATTCAAAATTCAATTCAATAAAGTTATTTCCCGACGTTTCTTTTTGATCCGTATAAGAGAGTCCTTAGTCAGGTAGCGACTTTGCGTCTCGTTGCGCAGATGTTAGTGTTGAGGAAGGGCTTGGTGGGGAGGGGGAGTTTGAGAACTCTTCGTGAGCAGCTAAGGAGAAGCAGTATACTGACGATGAGTATACGAGTCGTTCATATGTGTATGAGACATAGACGGTAGTATTAAATGTGTGTCTAGCAGATCAGCAGCTGTTTCCCCGTACTTAGGTATAGTTGCAATATAGATCCGCAGACCATACTCTCCTACTCATTACAGGCTTCCACTCACTTTCATGCTGTGTGCATGTACTTGACGTAATTTCGTGGGGCATTCGGCGTTGGGTGTAATCGTTTGTACTTTGACTGGTCCTCAAAGTACACTCAGGTGCAAATATCTTTCGCCCTAGTCCTCCGCAAGGGAAGAAATTGAATAGCTCCTGAAGAGGATGGTAATCTACCTTGACTGCAATAGAGGTCAGCAGTAACATAACCTACTATCCTTAATATACATATTAGCTCGTAAGACAAGTCGTGTAGTGTAGCTAATTTCCGTTGGGGAACGCTCCATAGGTAGTGTTCTAAAGACTTCGTGTGGGCCTACCCACGGGAAATATTAGTCTTCACTCACATGCTTGTACAGCAAATCGGTGCGTTGTATCTTAACAGATGAAAAAGGCGATACCGTACATGAATTGAATTGAATTGAATTGAATTGATATTTAGGGATCATCCATAATGACGTCCTTCCCATTTAACTGTTTTAAGTACCCTCATTTCCAAGTTTAAATTTTGTTTCCAACCTACTTTAACCACATGTCATAAATATACCTATATAGTATATAGATATTTAGGGATCGTCTATAATGACGTCCTTCGCATTTTATAGTTTTAAGTACCCCCATTTCCAAGTTTGAATTTTTTTCCAACCCTTTTCTACTAAATGTCATAAATATACCTATATATTGTACAGATATTCAGGGTCGTCCATAATGACGTCCTTCAATATCAAAGGTTTTAGTACCCCAATTTACAACGTTAAAATTTTTTCCAACCTATTTTAGCAGCATGTCATGGACATAATCACATAGGAAATAGATATTTAAGGATCGTCTATAATGACGTCATTCAAATATTATAGTTATTAGTACCCCCATTTTCAACATTAAATTTTTTCCAACCTTTTTTTTAACTGCTTGCAACATACATTCGTATATGGCTTACTGATTGTAGGCGAGGCTCTTGATATAACGTCATATTTAAATGGTGTAATTATTAAAAAGATTCCAGCTATATATAACTACATGCTACGTACATTTGTATATGGCTTATTCATGCTAGGGGAGCATTCATAAATCTTATATCATCTTTTAGCGTTACATAAATTATCTTGCGCCTTTGTTGAAGCTCAGCATCTGCTTCGGACCCCCCCCCCCTCCCCCGGTCGACAAATCCGGCCCGAAGCGCCGGATTGTTTGGATGCTGAGCTTTAGCTCATAAGCATCTATTGAAATGGTTCTGTCTGTCAGTCTGTCTGTCCGAATGTATGTAGGTCGTACGCTACAGGTCACAGTTTTGACCTCAGCGTCTTTATATAACTTTTAACCGCTCATAAAAGCGCCCGCGCAGTGCTGTATAGTTTTTAGGAATCGCATTCATAGTTTTTGCACAGTTAGCAGTTAACTGGAGCAACTTTCAATATTTTTAGATTCTAGGCTTTATTTTGTGTGCTTGTCTTGTCCATCTCTTTGTTGTACGCTACATATCACATTTCGAAACCGACTTTATTAGGTGGAACAAACTTTATTCGACTATAAATGCGAGGTGCATGTGCTGTATAGTTTTTGATGACAATTGGTCTACTTAATTGCTACTCCCGTAATTATCGGTGGAACGAAACAAGAACCTGAATTATTCGTTTTCTGTGTGACCAAAACCAGGATTCCATGCTTTCTTTAAGTACATACTAAAGCGTGAACCTGCAGGGTGCATCATATCTTTTTAAGTATTTAAGAAATGGGACCAAAATTTTTAATTTTGTATCCATTCCCATGAGTTTATCAGAGCTTATGATGCACCCTGCACTCCTCCCTCAACATACCTCCAGAACAAAGACCAAGTCCAACTTTCTATATATCGAGGCAGGTATATAGGCATATACGCATACCAAGGAAGTAGGTAGGTACCTTACGCACCTAACGGCGTTTGGCTTTATTTTTTAAATGGAATATACCCAAACATTTACATTTAGCTATATACATCCCTAGGGATACGGAGATCGACCACAAATGACGTCATACAAATTTTACCATTTTAGGGATCCCCACTGTCATTAGTCAGAAATTATGTTGACACATCCTTAACATAGGATTTTACTAGTATGCATGCAGGGATCGTCCATAAATAACTTCATACAAACTTTACCATTTTAGGGATCCCCACTATGGTTTTCAAATCGATTCGGTTTTATTAGTGGTCCACTCGTTTCAGGGTTTTAAAGTAGTAAATACCACTGTGTAAATACCATGGCAAATGCCGGTAAATACCAGGGGTGGTAAATACTCTTTATGTGACACTTTGGCACATACTGGCACATAAAGTGGCAAATTGAAAAAAATTTGAATATCATCTTGGCATATACTGGCATTTATGCAAGCCCAGATGGGGTATGGGGTAAATTAAAAAAAACGTATTTTACAAGTTTCAAAAGTAACTATACCAAATCAACGCATACAATCCATGCTATTCTGGACGGGCAATATGGCAAAGTTATTGAATAAAATGTACAATTGCTTCTCATCAAACGGATCATCGGAGAGACAATTTTCTACATTTGGTTACGTTCAAACTGACTCAAGGAATATGCTTCATCATAACGTAATGACGAAGTAGACGAAGCTAGCGTTTTGTTTCCGTGAACTTAGGTCACAGAACAAACCTAATTTTGGTGAATACTTTGACGAATAATTTTTGATTGGCAGGATTTAAAAACAAAATTGCATAATGGTTTACTACACATTAACTGAATACTGAATTCGTTTACTGTGGCATGCTAAATAAATGTAATTCTGTAGCAACTTCACAATTAAGTTTCACTAAATAAATCAAAATGATTTTGTGTAATAAGCATAACAGATATTTTGTACTACTTGCTGTTGTGGTTTTACTAGAAATAAAATAATATTACCACCTATTTTAAAACATAGGCTTCTTAAATGTATGTACTGTCATGTTTCCATGGATTCACTACGAATCCTTTTCCACCTTACCCCATTATCATTAATAGTGTTATTATTCAATAGTAAATACTGCTATAGTTGTGGCTGTGGCGCCGGTTTGGAATCGAATGTGATTCCGATTTCATAGTTTATTTAATGTTGGGTAAATCTTTTTGGCACAATGAGATTACTCTAAACCGGATATGATACTACTCTAAGCCTTCAGTGAATTATTTTTTTAAGCAGTACTTGTATTAGCGGTAGAATCAATTATTTCATTTTGCAATGATGGCCTTCAGTGACCCAAACAAAAAAATATTTTAATTTGCAATGACATTTACTTCCCAGAAAATTATTTTAAATGGCAATGATTTTATAATTCGTTGAGACATTTGAATTAGCAATGAAATTTTGAGACCAATTAGAATTAAATCTAGTAAAATATGTACATATTTTTACAATGTATGTATTGCGTAAGCAATCATGGTTTGGTGATTTGAGAAGTAGAAGGCAGGGTATCTTTAGCCTTTGTCCTTCCGAAACTTACATTTCAGGGTCTCTCTCGTTTGCTTTCGCCTGTTAAAGGAATTTCAATTGCCTTATGCGGAAACGAATGAAGTTTGTTGTTGAAACCGCATATATACTTGCGCGTTAGTTTTTGGTTGTAGGAAATGCATGAACAAGAAGACATAAGCCAGTCATTGAAATTGAGACATATTTTATAAAAAGAAAAGAAATTTTCTTTTAATGTTTTGAACGAACGATACGCCTTGGTTTTAGTAGCAATAATAGCTGCGGAGGAAATAGTGCTCCTCAGATTTTGATTTCATGTATTCAACTTCATTACTGTAGTTGAGTATTTGCAACTGTTTTTTCACTGGACAATTTTTTCCGTGCTTACCACAATACAACAACAACTCCACCACTCATACTTCTTCCTTTTGTTAACAACACTTTTAAAAACAACGATAACTGTCAAGACCCACAAGTCAACTGAAAGTTGTGGGGAAGATGAACTGGTTCGTAGAGCTTACCTTATCAGTACGTGACGTCAGTCACAAATATAAATAGTGTTTCTTTCTTCAACATTAACCTTGAACTCATGACTGCATTATTTTGATTTTTAGACTGAATTGATAAAAAAAACATGAACGAATAAATTATGTCTAAATTAATGATAGCATAAAAAAATATGTGCATGCAAGTACTTTTCACTGCAACCAAATTAATGGGTTGTAGGACAAAGTATCCCTGGACATAGTCCCCCCGGACATTTTACCCCCGACAATTTTCCCCCTGGTCATTTCCCCCCCGGACACTTTCCCCCCAATAAGCAACAGCGGACGTTTTCCCCCCAAACTCTTATTTAGGTTACTGGAATTCACGGTGTTGTAAGATTAGGTGATGGTTTATGAAATGCAGGTTAATAAAAATATGTGCTTTTATTTGGTTCTCGTTGAATGTATATTATTATTATTATTCTGGGGTGACTAAGGATTACGTTTGGATATGCATACGCAACACCATCACTACGGGAGTTTAAATGGCATTGAAAACAGCACCGCAATCATGAAGGAGGAAAGAAAGGTGATTGTATAGGAAAGTGTGGTAGAGGTAGGCTACAAGCGGATTTATACGCGAACCATAGGATAAGGAAAGGGGTAACAAACTACATAGGAAAGACTAGTGAACGCGATGGAACAGATTAAGGTTTGATCAAGGAAGGATAGAGGGAAATCCAAAGTATTGTAGGAGTTTCCAGGGACTCTCCTGCAACACATCTTCATTCCCACTCTTTCTCTGTCTACCTATGGTAGCTCCAGAGAGTGTAGAGTAAACCCTACAGCCCGTACCGATACAACGACAGTCAGCCGTACAGGACTCACCAAGACCAAAGTCGGAGATCGAACCGGGGTCTGAGTCTAGAATCGCCAAATTCTAAACTGCAGTCCCTAGCCTCTCAACCAACCTGGCTGGCTAAAATTACTAACTTTACTAAATTACTAATTAACTATTATCTCACGAATCCAATGCAAAATATACTTATTATTAAACCGCAAGCTTGAAGTGAATGGAAATGCAAAATAACTTTAAATTGAAAAGTGTAGGAGATATAGGCAAGTAGTTTAAACCATAATAAAATTATATACAAAGTAGTAAAATTACACACTCCGGCAATTTAGGTACTATACTACTTCTCAGTATGGCTAAAACATCTTTGCATACTTACATATATCATTGCTTAACAATGCCTAGTTATAGGATGAAAAAGTAAAAAATAAAAAGCAAGTAACTAAAAATAATTTACGCACACGGTACTTCACCCTATTACACTAACAAAGAAACTTCTCACAAGGAATATTAATCCACAAATACCTTAAAATCTTAAATTCTAAAAATTAAACCTGATTTGCAGATTGTGAACATTTAAATTTTCGTTGTAATCAGTAAGCAAATCATGACAAATTACTAAATATCCATACCTCCTAGCCGTCTAGCTTACAATATTTGCGTTATTTTATCCTAGCTCATACCTTCACACGATAGTGAACTACCACATACCAGTTGTTGAATTTAATGGCCGGGGGGAAAGCGTCCGCTGTTGCTTATTGGGGGGAAAGTGTCCGGGAGGAAAATGAACGGGGGGACAATGGTCGGGGATAAAATGTCCAGGGAGACTTTGTCCGTATACTAAATTAATGATATCATTGCAAAAACAAATAAGACCGCTATTCCAAATTTTAATAATTCTCACTGAAGCACTAAAGTACCCCCCAAGTTACTTCTGACTAGGAACATTGTCTTTCTTTTCCTCTGAATAAAGATTACTGGTGTTGTATTTTATACCTTATTCAACCCTAATCCTACGGTACCTTGACAGTACCTACTAGTATTTACCGGTTAGTATATACCGGTATTTACCAAAGTGGTGGTATTTTCTTTAAAAAGGTGAAATTTTTAAAACCCTGCCTCGTTTCTTGGTCCCACATTGATGGGCCCGCAGTACTTGGCTCCGAGAATTCTGAGCCCTGAGAAGTAATCATCCCTGCCGGTACTGGGACTTCAATATTATGTTGGGATCCACTGAAATCAATTAATTAACTTATTGAGATCTTACAAGGAAAGATTTAGGACATCCAATTGGAAGCCATTAAAAAGCCAGTAGCCAAGTAAAAATGTAAGAAGTATGCGTGGAAGCCAAGAAATTAATTATGATACAAGTGGAAGCATTGTAAACATTAACGAACACCATGTAGAACCCGAAGTAATATTAAGGGTATCCATGTACAATCCAGTGAAACGTTTAAAATTTGAATTTAGAGGCCAAGGAATTGCTTAAGATGCCATTATAGGGCAATGAAACATGAAACAAGTTAATGTTGTTTAGAACTCAAGGAAATGTCTTGATGTGTTTTCATAATTTTTCATAATTCTATGGACTTGCGACAAAATGATTTTACGGATCCGATGGACTTACAGCAGAGTTAGAATGATTTTAGCTGTTAAGTGAACTTAATCCAAAATTACTGCACCGACCATATAGCTTATACCTATTATATAATTATGTGATGACGTGCTGAAAGGGATCTCCAAACATTTAATATGTAAAAGGAGGGACATGAATTCTCTTCAACGCCACTAATTAGTTAAGAATAATACATCTTCCTACATAATCAAATATTTAATTTTGGGTATGATCTCAGGTTATTAAAACAAGGTCTTAAATGCATTTCACCTTTAAAAAACACATGTTATATAGGGAAATAACTCGACATGGCAGCTTCAAGTCTTTCTTGCAACACATCCTTCTTAAGTCGTAAGAAATTTTTATTATTTTAAAGCTGAATACAAATACTCGTTATACCGCCAGTGAAGAATTATTTTGGATTAAGCCCGTTCCAGAGCTAAAAGCATGAAAGCCTAAGTTCATACATTTTTTAAGACATTCTGACACTGTGTTATCGGTACATGAACTTTAATACCACTCTGTATTATAATTGGAGTGCCACAGTGTATTTACTACACCTTTATTTGAGTTTAAAATGTTGCATCTACACTATTGAACAAATTCTTATAGCCCTGGGCTGGACTTATACCAAAATGCTTCTTTACTGGCTATTTTCTTTAGTAACACATAAAGCCATGTGAAATTTAAGTAATTAGAGAATTATATATTTACTTGGTTGGATCTAATTCATTTGGCCTTTGGACAATGTTTATATAGCTATTTTTGTGCCAGTTTACCTGTACTTAATAATTTTACTTTCTCCCTCTGGTATCCATTTCAGCGGTATGTTAATTAGGTTGAATTTTATTTACAGTGTAAGCTTAGCTGTGATAACTCCATTTTACTCAGCTAGTCTAGTTGAGACAGTTCAAAGTGAGGTTGCCAGTGAAACAGCAGGATTTTTCGACGTATTTCGTGAAGGACTTTGGAGACTTTTGTCATGGCCTCATACAGGTCGTATGGTCCCCCTTTATGTTCTCGTTATACCAACGGTCGCGCATGGAATACTATCGTATGTCACATATAGCAGCATTAAATCTGTTTCGTTATCAACAATTAAAAGAGTACGGGAAAGTAAAGAAAGGAAACAAGTAAGATGCATAACTGTCTAAATTAAAATTTGGCGTTATGTTCGTTGACTACATAATACATTTTATAACCAATAATAGTTTTTTCGCTCGAGGTATGATTATTAAAGATTAACCACACAAACTTAACTTCTTACATGTTTTTTTTAACAGGGAGCCTTATCCAAAGATTCTGAATTATCGTATTATATGGAAATGACAGCGTCGCTAATTGGACACATGGTAGCAGATGCACTGTTGTTTCCCTTGGAGACTATTTTGCACAGGTAGAAAGTTTTATCTATTTTCTGCATGCTGGTCTCCCAGAATTTAAACGAGATTGGGCATGTACAATGTTAAAAATTACGCAGATTCATAATCGCAGCCAATAATGCAGCTTTATAAATTATATAGCCTTGTAATTTAGCCTTCGCATAACATACGTTTAATCCATTTAACGACCCGTGTGGATAATTGTACACAACAACATCTAAATGTGAGCCAAGGAGTATTGAACTATTGAGTATTCTTTCTATTTAATTGCATACAATACTTTTGTATAGCATTGTAGCATGTGGAGTTGGTTGTTTGATGGCGCCGTCTTGTTCAATATTCGCGTAGATATTATGTTTACTTTGTATATGTTAGTAGCAAATACATTAAAGGTTGTTGTAAAACTATATAATAATAATAATGTTTGTATCTTGAGTTATAGAGATTTTTCAACCTTAAGGTTATAGTCTCACTCATTACAATTTTACTGCGTGATTTGAAGATCCCGCGAAGTAGTATTGTACTAAATCGCATTGGGCTTCGCATCATTGGAATACCTACACTTGTAGTATTTGGTTTTCGTCGCTACTTGCTGCGGAACAGTTGGCGATAAGTTATTTTACGTCCTTTATTCAGGAGTTTATTGAAAGCCTTCTGACCACGATTGCTCATGGACGAGGAAGAAGAAGTATCAGAGTAGGCAGAGGTTATCAATCCCTGACTAAATGAAATACGCCGGCTCGCCCACCCCGCCAGTTAGCCTCCAATCCTCCACGAGCGAAAGTAGCAGCAGCTACTTGCAGAATTGTTTGGAAAGATACAGTCAAATCTCTGAATACCAGCCTTCCCAACACCGGCCAGCTCGATTTACCGGCTGATTTGAAAATCCCCGTCAAAATGCCTGTTTGTAATGCTAAAATACGCCGATAAACCGGCTCTCGATATAATGGGAAGCTCGATAAACCGGCCAAAATAACTAGGCCCCAGAGCTACTTTACAATGTGTGTTTACACCTTTGTACCGGCCATTAATTTAATGTAAGAAGGAAAGATAACTTTATTGAATAGAACAAACTTAAAAAGTGACCTCCACCGGGGGAAGCCCAACAGACTCACTCAGTATACGTTACAAAAATTGGTTAGATATTAAAAGTAACTTTCTTAGTATAAACTACGGTATTATTTAATTTTGCTAATTAGACATTAGCATTTTGTCTGAAGAAATTGAAGATAGGAAGGCATTGAATTCCATTTTATATTTGGAATATCTTTCAAATCTTAAAATATCGGGGCTGAAACAAGCCACAATTCCACAATACTTTACTTTAAGCAGTACGTAAACGCTATTAATTTGATTCACCCAACACGAAAGTGACTATTATTGAAAGCAATTTTTATTTTTTTTAGATTTTTAATAGCATTTGGATATGCAGCATAATATGCTGTGTACTTACTGTTATGGTACACAAATCTTTACGTAGATCATAAGATTTTATTGACTTTGAATAAATTTATTTATTCATTCTTTCATTCATATAATGGAATTTTGTTATTTTGCCATTTTAGCAGGATGCTTAAAGAAAGCAAAAAAGAAAAAACAGAATTTATATGTGGCATTGCTTGATGTGGCCAAAGCGTTTGACAGGGTAGGCCACGCCCATTTACTTAAATGCCTTGACTCGCAACCCATACCTTCAAATTTACGTGATCTGGCGAAGGAACTCATACTGAATAATCATACTGTCATACAGACAAGAACGGCTATCACAGAGCCCATCGCGTTTAAATGTGGAGTTTTGCAGGGGTCCCCACTAAGTCCTCTGATGTTTAACCTTGCAATTAATTACGTTTTAGAAGACACCACAGACCCAGACTATGCAAATAAGTACGGATTTAGTTTGGATGACAAGGTTCAGAAATTGACAGCTATGAACTTTGCTGATGATACTGCAAATCTCTCAGATTCATTAAAAGGGCTTACTGAAATCATCGAAAAAACAATTGACCTATTTAGTCATTCAGGTCTTCAGATTAACCCTGAAAAGTCTATTTGCATATGCATTGAACGTGGATTACTCGTAACTGAAGATGTAAAGTTATTCAACGGAGACCAAATTCCGTCTTTAAAAGTTGGGGAAACAGTTAAATATCTAGGAGTTGATTTTAACTCTGAGTTAACATTTATTCCGTCAAAAATAATAGCAAATTTAAACCAGATGCTAAACAACCTTGTATCAACGCCAATGTTACGTCCACATCAGAAGTTAACCATTATTAATGATTATATTTGGCCAGTTTTAATTTACCCACTTCAAATGGCACCATTGCACAAATTGCCCAAATCATTTCTAATGGATGTAGATCGAATAATACGAAGTGCTGTGAAAGAAATTTTAGGAATTCCCACGGATACTCCTAATGCTATGTTGTACACCTCCTAAAATTTGAGGGGTCTTTCCATAACTAAAGCGGAATGGGAAGCATTTCTACAGCATTATAACATATGCATGGTTCTATTAAGTTCAAATGATGTGTATGTACCATATTCAAAGGACATTGAAGCGGAATTAAAACAGTGTGAGACGGCTCTAAATTTTACTGAAGAGGAGTTAGAAGAGTTAAATGACCCTGAGGCAAAAAGTAAAATTACAAAAAGAATGCGTACAAAACTTCGAGAAAATGAATTTCAATCTTGGTGCAAGATGAAATTAAGGGGAGCTGGAGTTTGCCAATTTAAGGATAATCCAAACGGAAACAAACTGTTGATTAATAAAGTTGCACTAACCACTTCAGAATGGGTAACCAGTTTAAAAATGAATGCTAATGTTACTAGTGTAAGAGTAATTCCAGGAAGGAGCTTAGATGGAATCCAGTGCAGACATTGCTGCGCTGAGAAAGAAAGTCTTGGTCATGTCTTAGGCTCTTGTGTCCGGGGAGAACTCATACGTAACAGTCGCCATCATGGAATTCGTGAAATAATTGCTAACACCCTTTCTAAGCGTGGTTATGAAGTGGAACAGGAAGTTCACTGTGTTTCCGAAAATTGTTCTACAAGGAGGGTGGATATTCTTGCTTATGACAAATCATCAAGAATCGGATATATTTTGGATCCTACAATACGGTTTGAATTTGGAGACAGTGAGGAGCAATCGGTTGCAGTAGACTTAGAAAAGAAAGAAATTTATGAACCTTGTGCTAAATACTTCATGGAAAAATGGAACTTGAAAAGTGTTCAAGTAACGGGCCTTTATATCGGGGCACGTGGCACGATAACGCAACATTTTAAAACTTGGGCTAAAAATTTTGGCGTATCGTCGGCAGTAGTGGATGACATTTTATTATGTGCTTTAAGGGGATCAATTCAGATTTATAATCATCATCTATATACTTAAATTTTATATAATTACTTTTTCTTAGTTTGAATGTATTTAAATTCCAACATAACATTTTTGTATTGTATACTGAGCTGTTAGGCTATTGCAATTGTGCAACAGTGACTTAATAAAGTTTTTCTCTCTAATGGCCATCGGCCGGTATATGTATAATGGCCCAACTTTAAACCGGCCAAAATCACTGGGTCCCTTGAGTAGCCGGTATATCGAGATTCGACTGTATGTTGAATTGGCTTGTTACATTCATGCTTACGCTCGGCATTGAGCAGACTCATGTCGTCTATTATTGCTATCGCGTCTGTCACCATCAGTATTAAACTGATACAGATAAACGAAAGCAAACTCATTTACCTTGAACATTTATCCAACTCTCAAACTCCCATCCCCAAGCCAAGTATTACCACTGTACCATTCTCATGCGAGTGGGTCTAAACTGACTGCCGGCTGCGGTTCCCTCCACAGATGCAAAACTGAATCTGCCGAGGATTATTTAGCACAGAGCGAGCTCCCCTAAGCCACGAAGCCGGGTTAAAACTATATAAAGCTATTCATATATTTTTTACCATAATAAGCAATCGAGTAATGACTTTGATTTTCACATGAAAATTCTAATAATTGCACAGTATTTGTCAATTGCCTTTCTAGGTTGCATCTTCAAGGTACTCGAACTATTATTGACAGTTTGGATACTGGCTTGGAAGTTACCCCAATTATAACGTCGTACAATGGTGTTTTGGATTGTATTCGAACAACGATAGAAGATGAAGGTTTCTCAGGCCTCTACAAAGGGTTTGGAGCGTTGGTGCTTCAGTATGGACTTCAGATTCTTCTTATTCGAACTGTGAAAATTGTGATAGAGAAAACGTCGGTTGGAAAAAGTGCAGAGAAGCAGTACCCTGCTGATTGTGGGCAAGCTAACTCTTTCACCCATCAGCCAATTTTGGATCCAATCGTTCCGCAAACTAGTTTTACATCGCCCCCTCACAATCAGACAAACCAAAAAAAAATCATTTAAGTAGGTGCGTATTCTTTAGCTTTACTAATAAGGTGCAATACAGGACAGTCACTTTCAAGATTTATGTTCCTGAGACGATATTGGTAAGACGTTCTGCACGATGCGTAAGGCATTGGCAAGATGTGTTAGACGTGGGCTAAGATGCTGAGACATAGGGTGGGTGGTGTTTCAAGCTCCGTTTCCAGGCTCCAACACGTAGGGCATCCACTTGCGAAACCTTTTCAGTACTAATATCGCAAGTATCGCATTATTTAGCTGATGCGAAACCAATGCGATGGTATACGGACATATTCCCCCTGGACATTCTCCCCCTGGACATTCTCCCCCCGGACCTATTCCCCCCGGACATTTTCCCCCCAAGCCCTTATTTAAGATACTGATTTAATGGATAGTTGATTGATAGTATTATTGGAAAACAAGGGGCTGCGCCCCTTGTTTAAGGGTAACCTTAACAGTAATATGGGGCAGTAGTATATAGTATATGCCTTTGTATTTGTTTTTCTTGTAGGATTAATATATAGTATTCTTTATTTGTGCATATTTACATAAATGAGTACGCTTTTAAAATAACAGACCGATTTTATTTCTGCCTATTTAAATAATCTGAAAACCTTTAGAAATACTCGACCGATTTTCACGAAAACGATTTTGAAGTCCTTCAGCCAACTTTAGCATATTTTAACCCCCCCCACCACTTACCCACCTACTGCGTCACCTCCTTAAACATAACATCAAAAACAGCGATGTGTATGATAGGGTGTTATTTATTTTCAGCTGACCCACCCTCAATGTGATTGGCACTATTTGTGTTGAATCCCTTAAAATCAGCCGTATGAAATGAAGCAGTTTGAATTTCCCGCAAGTGTTGTCGAAATGTAAAATTTGAGTTTTGGACCGGTCACTCACAGAATTTGCACACAAATGATACATCACTAAAACCTTAATGATTAGCAGAATCTAATTATGTTGGTGTTCATAGGTGATAATTCAACAGTTTTGAAATTATTTTGAAAAAACCGGTTTTTTTTCGAAAAATCGCTATAAAAAGTGTTGTATGAGCTAGAAGGGTAAATAAAAAAAGTCATTTTTTTAATTTTTCAAGGGCTTTAAAATGAGCTATCACTCGACCAATTCGGTCAAGTATTTCAAAAATGTTATAAATTATGTAAATAGGTAGAAAAAATAGTATATTACGTTTCTGGAGTAAGTTTACTACTAACTAGTGTGTTTAAGAATTTTATTATCATTAAAACTAGTTAACTCTATTGCCTATTGCCTTAATTTTCTGTTAGCATTGATTTTTTATTTATTTCTGCGCAAACCACACCCAGGGCTTAATAAAGTATAATTTCGATTTGTATTTGTGATATATTACATTATTAGCCAACAAAATTCCTAACTTTATATAATGAGCATTTCAGTGTCTAAAATAAGTTTTGGGGGAAAATTTCCGGGGTTACTGCTTGGGGGGAAAATGTCAGGGGGGAATAGGTCCGGGGGGAAAATGTCCAGAGGGAATATGTCCTACAACCCAATGTGATACCAAATCGTGTATCGCAAGTATCGTATAAATTAAAAAATCTGTTAATTGACATCTACTGGCCAACTAATAAAGTTATACATTTACTACATTCATTATTACGGGCTATTTTATGCAGAAATTACGGTCTAATTTAAGAGATGACACATTAAGCTTGGTCTGCTTCCTACGGGCTTATTTTTTAAAGAGCAAAATATCTGTATTTCGGATATTGCGTGAAGTCTAGCTCAAAACAAATGGATCTTACCGTCGATTTAATGAAAAAAAAAATTAAAAGTGCCTATGCTCTTATTTTTTGCCAGAATTCATTATTTTTAGAAATTAACTGGTCTTTACTGAAATTTTTACGACACTTGCGAGACTTGCGATACCAGTGTGATGCGATACTACAATACGGTACTGCGATACTTTAAATGGTGCGATACTGGATGCCCTACCTACACGTCAAGATCCGTTCCCAGGCTCCAACACGTCTCAAGGTCGGTTCCCCTGGTCTCCAGCAAGTGTGCTCTCAGTGCCTCTCAGGCCTGGTTCTCATTAGTATGGCATAGAGCCTCCCGGTCTCTGTTCCCATCAGTATAGCAAGAGCACCCCAGTTTCTGTTCCCTTGCACATGCTCCTATGTATAGCATAGAGTTTCCCGGAGTCTATATAGTACAGTGAAATTCACTTAAACGGGATTCTGTTACAAGGAAAATCCGCATGGTAATGTATGGGACAAATTTAAAACATTTGGTTGGCCAGCCTATGTTTCTATGTTAAAATTATCCGGTTGTAAGGGAACAGCTATAAGGGATTATCCGGATTAAAGGGACATGATTTCTACCATCTCTGGTATTTTAGGTCATTTATAAGAGATTTTGGAAGAAAAATGATAAAAATAAGACAGCCGAACAATTTATTTTGAACTTTAGAGCCAAATATAATATTGTATCGTATGTAACTTAACCATTAAAAATGATGTTATTATTAAGGCGCGTCGATGGCAGTGGTCATACGGAATATCGTGTATATAGGTACTTAGTACTTGGTATGTTGCAGGTAATTAGGGTGGGACACAAATGAAGTCACCCAAATTGAGGGTGGGTCACTTGAAAAAGAATGTCACACCGTGTTAAAGATATAGCCTTTTAAGCAACGCTAACAAGATTAACAAGGTAGGTGGGTGGGTCAAAACTTTGGGTAAATTTGTGTGGCGTCATTTATGTCCAGCCCATTCACCCGGTTTTAGATTCTGAGCTTAAGCATCTATTGTAATGGTCATGTCCGTCTGTTGGCCGTACACTACAGGTCAATAATTGAACGGATGTGGTTTGAAATTATTTTTATCGATCACAAATGCGACTGAGCAGGTCTGTATTGTTTTTTAGTTTTGCTGGAATTGACCATTTTTTCGCAGTTAACAGTTAACTGGACCAAGGTCACAAATTTTTGAGGTAAAGCCGAACAAAAACGGGTAGAGGGCAGGACCTAAATGACGCCACACAAGTTTACCAAAATTTTTGACCCACCCACCTACCTTGTTAATCTTGTTAGCGTTGCTTAAAAGGCTATATCTTTAACACGGTGTGTCATCTTATTTCAAGTGAGGCACCCTCAATCTGGGTGGCTTCATTTGTGCCCCATTCCAATTGCCTGCAACATGCCAAGTACCTATATACACGATATCCTGTATGACCACTGCCATCTGCACACCTTAATAATAACATCTTTTTGAAATGGTGAAGTTACATACGATACAATATATTTGGCTCTAAAGTTCAAAATAGTATTTCTTTTTATTTTCTTTCCGCAAGCGTGTTGCCGTGTTGGCGTGTTGGCTGCTACATTTTTCTTATTTTTGGTTTTGTTAGGTGCTGAGCTTTAGCTCATAAGCATTTATTAAAATGCCTCTGCCTGTCTGTCCGTCTGTTGGTAGTGCGCTACACGGAAGTTTTGACCTAATCCTTTTCAAATAACTTTTAAACGCTTACAAAATCGCCCGCGCAGTGCGGTATAGTTCTTAGTCAAGATTGTATAAATAGTTTTTTAACAGTTAGCAGTCAACTGGAGCAATATTTTTTCCACTTTTTAGATGCTGAGCAAGCATCTATTGGTCTGGTGTTGGCTGTCTGTCTGTCTGTCTGTCAGTCCGCATGGCTGTTGGTCGCACTCTACAGGTCGCATTTTGAAGCGATTAAATTCAAACAACTTTTAATCGCCCAGAAATGCGAGGGAGAAGTGCTTTATAGTTTTTGGTTATTATTTTAAGTTATATCAATGTTTCAAGATAAAAAAAAGGACAGCGAAACATGGAGGTACATACGGAGCTAAGGGCTTGTCAAGCTTCGCCATTAAAAATACACATGGAATTTCTTCACGAATTTCCATTACAGGTAAACGTACTACTTGCATATGTACGTTCACAGGGCAGCCTGGTATAGTGTTCGTGGGTGTGGGAATGCAATAAATGGGTTATAGATGGTGAAGGATCGTTCATAAATGACGTCCTTCACATTTTACAGTTTTAAGTACCACCATTTTCAACTTTAAAATTTTCACCAACCTATTTTAACTGATGGTCATGGACTTAACTATATATGTTATCGATATTCAGGGATCGTCCATAATGACGTCCTTTAAATATCGTAGTTTTTAGTACTGACAAATTCACTTAAAAGGGACTCCGCGGGACCGACCTAATTTGTCCCTTATAACCGGATTCTTTTTTAACCGTTTAAGGGATTTCCCTTTTAAGCGGACTGCGGTTATCATTCAAACATTTAAGATTTTATTTTAGTACAAGAATAAGATATTTACAATGTTGTCCGTAGAAAGTTAATAAGATTGTTCAAAAAAGTCAGTTAATTCAGTTTGTTTAGGTCAGGTACACACTTTTTGTTTCTTTACATTCGCTCCTTTCAACCATGAGTCTGATTTTTTTTTTACTTTCGTGCTTAGAACAACTTATTACGCTGGAACTTCATACTTTTGTTCCCTACTTACCTAGTTTTTTTCGCCGTAACATTGTGCCTAGCGAGTTCAGTAAAGCTGAACTAAGCAGTGCAGGTTAGAGACAGAATCAGAAGAACAACTAACAGCCAAGAAAGCTCTATAATCTATAAATACGGCGACCTACTTAGATTCCGGATATTGTAAATATTTATATAAGATAGTTTTAGTTTAGCTGTCAAGAACAGTCGAGCTTCACTTGTCCAGCTCTGTTTTATTCCTATTTTTATCTTTTTTTTTCAAAAATCCCTTTTGGGTGACAAAAAAAAATCCAAAAACGGTTAAAACTAAGTCCCTTTTAACCGGATAATCTCTTTTAGCGGTTCCCTTGTAACCGGATAATTTTAACATTGTAACATAGGCTGGCCAACCAATCACTTTAAATCGGTCTCGTTTAGGCGGTTTCCTCTTTTAACAGATTCTCTTAAGTGAATTTGTCTGTACTCCCAGTTCCAACTTTAAAATTTTTCCCAACCTATTTTAACTACAATATCACGAACTTACCTATATGTGTTGTAGATATTCAAGGATCGTCACTAATGCGCTATTCAAATATCATAGTTTTTGGGACCACTTTAAAATTTTTTCCAACTATTTTTTAACTGCTTGCCACAAAGGTGGGCCTTTTGAATCTTTGCCTACAAAATTCCTACGTCCTATTTTGGACTATTAACTCATCCTATTATTTACCCTACCCTACTTTTACTTTTGAGCTCACCCTATTTTTTACCCTACCCTACTTTTAATTCAAAGCGTACCCTACTTTCGACCCTACCCTACAAATTTTACCCTACATTTTTTTATCACCCTAATTTCAAAATAATTAAAATTTTAAAAACCCATAGTATAAGTTCATACACAAAATATTTGTTCCAAATTTTTTTAGAAAATTTATTGTTGTACTTCGCACACCGTGCAGTATTATCTTAAGATTCTAAACCCGAAAGAGAATAAGTGAATCCCCTTCAACAAACACAAACAGTAGTATAAATAAAATTAATTCACACATTTTTTTCTGTTGAAATGGCGAATCCGGTACTGCCGGTAAAAACAGACTAAACTAAAATAAGGTTACAAGGTTTGAAATGAAGCGGAGCGAGTAAATGCTGGACGAGTGGATGAATCGCCGTATTTCAGTTTAAGAGTGAATGACTGTAGGCAAGAAGTTTTAAAAATACGTATTTCGTCGTTTGCCGCTGATTTCATACTGTATGAACTTATATTTAATGAACGACATATGACGTTTTACTAGTTTGAAGTTCGGATTGGACTATATATAATACGTATGCATATTACATGCGAAGCCCAACCCTACATTTTGGATTAGACGTCCCCTATTTTACCCTACCCTACTTTTTGAGATTTAGGACTACTCTACCTACATTATACCCTACTTTTTCAAAATTTAAGTGAAAAACCTACTTTTTACCCTATTTGTAGGGCCTACTTGTAGGTAGATTCCCACCTTTGGCTTGCCACACATTCGTATATGGCTTATTGATGGTAGAGGAGCCTCCACAAATGACGGCATTTGTGAATGGTGCAATTTATAAAAGTTTTGCAGCTATATTAAACTAAATGCTACGCACATTCGTGTATGGCTTATTGATGGTAGGGGAGCTTCCATAAATCTTATATCTTTTAACGTAACATAAATTATCTTGCGCCTTTGTTTAAGCTCAGCATCTACTTTGGGCCCTCCCCCGGTCGACAAATCTGGCGCGAAGTGCCGGATTTTTACAATATACTCTTTACCAGAAATTTTGACATGGGTTACAGCACCCAGTAACAGTGATCAACTGTTAATTGTGGAGCAATGGTCAGTCCGGATAAAGTTAAAAAACAATACAGATCTGCCTGCTCGCTTTTGTGGTCGCTTTAAACTTGTTCCATGAAAATCGGATTAATACTGTGACCTGTAGTGTACGGCCAACAGACGGACATGACCATTTTATTAGATGCTTAAGCTCAGCATCTAACAACGGGTGAATGGGCTGGACATAAATGACGCCACACAAATTTACCTAAATTTTTGACCCACCCATCTACCTTGGTAATCTCGTTAGCGTTGCTCAAAAGGCTATATCTTTAACATGGTACGTCATCTTTTTTCAAGTGACCCACCATCGATGTGGGTGACTTCATTTGTGTCAAACCCTAAATGCCTGCAACATACAAAGCACCTATATGCGCGATATCCCGTATGACCACTGCCATCCACGCACCTTAATAATAACATCATTTTGGAGTGTTAAAGTTGCATACAATACCATATATTTCGCTCTACCGGGGGTTTATATGATAAGTGATGATCGGCGAGCCTCCGGAAGTTTCTTTGATAAGTGATGGACAGCGAGCCTCCAGGGGTTTCTTTAATAAACTATAGACGGCGAGCCTTTGGGGGTACTTTAAAAAATTATAGAAGGCAAGCTTCCAGGAATTCTTTTGATAGGTGATAGAAGGGAAGCCTTTGGGGGTTTCTTTGAAAAGTGATGGACGGCCAGCCTTTTGGAGTTTCTTTGATAGGTGATGGACAGCGAGCGGCCGGGGAGTTTCTTTTATAAATGGTAGACGGCGCTCTTCCAGAGGTTTCATTAAAAGTAATAGCGATCCTCCGGAGGTTTCTTTAAAAAATGATGGACGACCAGCCTTAACGGTTTGTTCATCAAGTGATGGACCGCTATCCTCCGGCAGTTTCTTTTCAAAGTGAGGACGGCTAGCCTTTAGGAGTTTTATAATAAATGATGGACGGCGAGCCTCTGGGGGTTTATGTAAAGATTTATGGACGACCAGGCTCTGAGTTTTTTGATAAGTGATAAACGGCGAGCCTTTGGAGGTTTCTTTGATAAGTGATGCACGGCAAGCCTCCGGGCATTTATTTGATAATTGATTGACGGCGAGCCTAAGCAAGTTTATTTAATAATTATTGGACGGCGAGCCTCCGGGGTTTCTTTGATAAGTGAAGGACGGCAAGCCTGTGAGGGTTTATTTGATAAGTGATGGACAGCAAGCCTTTAGGGGTTTCTTTAAAAAGTGACAGACGGCCAGCCCTGAAGATTTTCTTGGATAGGTAATGGACGGCGAGACTTCGGAGGATTATTTGATAGGTGATAGACGGCGAGCCTCTAGGGGTTTCTTTAATAAGGGATGTACGGCAAGCCCTCATTGCTTTCTTTAAAAAGTTCTTGACAGCGAGCTCTCTGGGGTTTTTAAATAATTGATGGACGGCGAGTCTTTGAGGATTTCTTTGAAAAGTGATGGACGGCCAGCCCTTGGCGGTTTGTTTGATAAGTCATGAACGGCGAGCTTATCGGGATTTCTTTGAATAGTGTCTGTCTGTCAATGCCGTGTCTGTCTGTTGGTCATGCTCTGAAGACTACAATTTTTAACTGATTTTCGTCAAACAACTTTTAAATAATCACAAATGAGAGGGAAAACTGCCCTATTATTTTTGAGGTCCATGGGACTAACCAGATTTTCACAATTAACAGTTGAATGGAGGCATGTCAAAACTCAGGGAAGTGAGCTTCTCAAAAACCGGTAAATACGTGTAAACAAATAGAGAATGTACATGTACATACTAGGGTACGCAATGCGATGCGATATGCAATATTAATATCGAAAATATCGCAATTTTAACGAATGCGATACCAATGCGATATAAACATGGAATATTGCAATATCGCATAATATTTTTCTCTCAAAACTATTTAATCAAACTAACAAATATAAGCATGCCATAGAGCGAAACACACGGAAACGGCACTTCTCAGTATTATATTTTTACAACAAAGCGATTTCATACGCTTAAAGCTTAAGATTGGTCATTTTCTTAAAGCACAGTTGCATTTCAAATCATGTTCCTTGTTATTATTCTTGCCTTACTTAAGTTTTAGTTTTTATCTACGTGATCTAGCTTACTTCTAACCCACGTCTGCTGTCAATGCGGATTGAAGTTTTAAAAATCAATAGTACATTGTTATTGTTATCATACGCCAATGGCTTCTTTAAACTAAAAGGGTTTTTGTGCTCATGCTTAGAGAAAATGAGTGTATTTTATTTAACTTTATTATAGCTTAAATAAGTATACATTTCGGAATTTATTTTACAACGATAGTACAGTTTCAGAAAAAAGTAGCGATATTTGCGATAATTATTTTTGATGCGATATTGCGTACACTAGTACATACGTCATTTTAGTTCAAACCAAACCAATGTCAGCTACACTGGTCTCATGGTCTTCTACGTCAGACACGCAGGGAATGACTTTATGAGGGGGGGACAGGACGGGGGGCGGGAGTTTCTAAACATAGTGCAAATTGGCAATTTTCGAATCGACGTACAGGCTACAGTTTTTAACCGATTTCCTTCAAATAACTTCCACACAACCACAAATGCGCCTCTGCAACCTTGTATTGGTTTGAATTAGCGTAAATATAATGTCAAACAGTCGTATTATTACATTAGTACTGCCCCCCTCCCATGTAGTGTTGTAACTTGTTAGCAATAGGTCTTTTCTCTTATAAGATTTAACAAAGCAGGCGTGCTTGGGTGAGCGGTTAAACTGCAGACTGTAACGAACTTTACAGTTTCAGACCTGGCTTCGATCCTAGGCCACTGCTAATCGTTTACGGCTCTGTGTTGTACGGTACTGGATGGTTGATTGAAACCCAATCTCCTTCGGTGCCCCTTAGTGACCACTACTTACTGTAGGGGCCTAGGGAATGGGACTCCTTTACTGTGGAGGAGGGGACGGGGATAGGTGAATGGGTACAAAGACCGAGACGTGCTAACGCGGTAGCCTCACCTAGAGTGACTGGTTGAGTCTGGTTGTAAGAACTTCGGTTATATCGACTTAATGAATATTTATTTATTTATTTTATTATGAGATTTACCATAGGAGAACAATCTGTGATTGTGCACAATTGTTCTTCAAGTTGTACACAACATTTTCCAATGTTAAATATATAAGAAAATGATCAACCTACTTACATTGTGCACAAGTTACAACACTAATACTATGTCGTCACTTTAACTCAGGGGCCAGGGGTAGTCTTAAAATGATGTCAACCAAAGTATCACTCTTTAGATTCTGAGCTTTATAGCTCATTAAGCATCTAATAAAATGGTTTTGTCTGTCCTTCGTCTGTCTGCCGCGAGAGAAAGAGAGAAAAAACTTTATTAAGTCACTGTTGCTCAATTGCAATAGCCTTGCAGCTCGAGCTCAGTATACAAAACAATACTTTCTTATCATAATTTTACATTTTCGTAAAACAAAGGAAAACATATCCTACACTCATAAATTTCAAGTATATAAATGATGATTATAAATTCTTATTGATCCTTTCAGAGCGATCATTAAAATATCATCCAATACTTTCGACGGTATGCAAAATGATTTAGCCCACGCCTTAAAAAAATGTGTGATGGTCCCACGTGCTCCAATATAAAGTCCTATTACTTGTATGCTACGCAGATCCCATTTTTCCAAGAAGTATTTAGCACAAGGTTCATAAATTCCTTTTTTCTCCTGGTCCACTTTTATCGCTTGTTCCTCACTGTCACCAAATTCAAATCGAACTGTGTGATCCAAAATGTATCCAACTTTAGTGAAGGATTGTATGCCAAAATATCTATTCTCCTTGTAGATCCATTTTCAGCAACACATTGCACTTCCTGTTCAACAATAAAACCTCTGTCACCAAGAACTTTAGCAATGACTTCCCGAATAGCGTGATGACGACTGTTACGTAAGATTTCTCCCCGATTACAGGACCCTAAGACATGACCAAGGCCTTCTTTCTCAGCACCGCAATGTCGGCACTGGATTCCATCTAGGCTCCTTCCAGGAATTACTCTGACATTCGTCACATTCGCATTCATTTTTAAAGTAGTCACCCATTCCGATGTTGCCATCCCCTTTTTGTTTATCAGCAATATATTCCCCCCTGGATTGTCTTTGAACTGACATGCCCCTGCACCACGTAACTTCATAACAGACCAGGATGTAAAGCAGTTGTGTGGAGCAACTCTGAGCAAATTTTTATTTCTTACTTTTACTTTACTATAATTTTAATTAGGGGTGAAACAAATTTCGCGACCAAATTCGAGGGTGGATCACTTTGAAAAAACAATAAGACACCCACCGTAATAGATAGCCATTTACACAATGCTTAAGAAGGTAACAAGGCGGGGTAACAAGAGGGGGTTCCAAATTTTGGTAAATGTGGATGGCGCCGTTGGTGTAGAGCCCTACACCCAGCCCAGCCTTCTCCTGTCATTCTTTGCGTCCTTTGATTTTAAACATAGAAGTTTACACAGAAATTTATCTTGCTAGCATCGATAGATAGCTATGTACGTCCTCAGAGATAGTCAGAGTTGATAGATTATGTACTAGAAATTATCTCAATTTTCCAACTGCTCCACTCCAATATCAAAACTATAACACTACGTGAACGGCAAACATACACTGTCATCAATGCTTAACTAGTGTCACCACCACTACCATGACATAATTTCGACTCTATTATGGTCTACAAATGATGTCAACAAAAATTTTACTTTTATATTATATAACAAATCCTATGCTACGACTTTAACTCCGGGGTGGTCCATAAAGGACGTGAACAAAAGTGTTACTTATTTATTACATGTCTAGGTCCCAAGCTTCCACTTTCACTCCGCGGTGGTCTCTAAATGATGTAAACAAAATTGTTACATATTAAATACATTTTCTCTGTCATCACTTCAACTCGGAAGGAGGGCCCATAAATGATTTCTAAAAAATTTAATTATCATTCATTTATTTTATCCTCACTCCCATGCCAGTACTTAAGTCCGGGGAGGTCCATAAAAGGTGTCAACAAAATTTTCACGTATATATTAAATCCCCAATCTCAAGCTATCACTTTAACTTCGGAGGGTCCATAAATGATTTCAGCAAAATTATAACTTTGTCTGTCTTTCAGTTGGTATGTTCGTCGTTTTGTACGTCTGTTAGTCTTTCGGTATGTCTGTATGTCGGTCTGTCTGTCTTTCAGTACGTAAGTTGCGTGCACCGAGAGAAAATGCTTAGAAATATTAGAAATAGCCTTTCATTAGGGATGTCAGATTTCCCAAATCCCAAATCAGGACTTTTTCCCTTAAGGCACTCCGCCTCCTCCCCCCCCCACCCGTAATATTACGTCACACATGATCATGATACTTTAATATAGCAGACACTATAGCAAAATATATGGTTTTTACTGTTTCGTAATGTAATGTAATGTAATGGCTTTATTGTCAAACATAACAGCGACAAGCGCTGATTTCCATAAGCAGACATTCATAATACTTACTAACTAAATTACAATAATAATAATATTCATAATTAATACAACAATTATCTTAAACCAATCAACCATTTGTTTAAATAAAATTGAAAATCCTTCATGTTTTTACTAGCATGCACTGATAAAGGGATAAAATTCCATAGTTTAGCAGGACGATATTGATACGAGTTATGGTAAAACGAAGAACATTTCTTTATTTTTAAAAAATGGGAGTGACGTGATGAACGTCCGTTGTCTTCTCTTTTGACTTCTTGTAAACATGCTAGTTGAAAAGTTTGAGATAGGAAAACACGTGTCATAGAAGCAGTCATATAGGTTAGTCTTTCAAATACTGTTAGTATTGAAAAAGATTCCTAAAGCTTAAACAAATCTATTTGTTTCTTTCTAGAATTACTTTTTTGTGGAATTGACATAATATGTTTTCAGTTGATATTAAAATAATACCCTTTAAATAAATACATTTGAGAAAGTGGTCAATAGTTTTTTGAAATTTTTGTAGCAGATTATTAGCAACCGCACCCCACAAAGGAAGTCCAAAGTCAATTTGTGAGAATCTTAAAGATGTAAGTACAATCTGTAGTAAATTATCCTTTATAAACCGCTTAAACTTAACTAGTTGTGAACATTTAAACGTAATTTTACAATTTACATGATTACAATTAATATCAAGTTTAAGGTAGTTGTCAAAATAAATCCCTAAATATTTAAAACTATTCACTTTCTTCACTATGTTATTATCACACATAATAGAATTAAAATTACATTGCTGTCTGGACTTAAATTTTAAAAATTCCATAAACTCTGTTTTGACAATAACTTATTTCCATATCATTAGAGTTGCACCAATTGTGTACATTTCTTAAGACATTTTCAAGTTCAGCCTTTAATTGTACAGATGTGTCAGTCCTACATACCGATTTAATATCGTCCGCATAAAGTGCATAGTCATTTAGTACATGTGATATGTCGTCAAAAAATAATATAAACACAACGGGTCCAAGAACACTTCCTTGGGGAACCCCACCATTCAATGGGTATGGTTTAGAGATAAAATCACCCAGTTTTATATAGAACGTGCGGCTAGAAAGATAATTACATAAAATTCTAATTAAATAGCTGGGTAAATTATATCTGTCATGCAGCTTTCGAATCAGTTTTACATATTTAACTGTGTCGAAGGCTTTACGAAGGTCAATAAACAGTACTGCACATAACTGTTTATCTTTCAGAGCTGAGTAAATTTTATGTGTCATTTCAATAAGTGCGTGTAGACATGATTTTCCTCTGAGAAAACCAAACTGTATATCAAAAAAGTAACTTATTATCTTCTACAAAATGCATAATTCGAGAAGCAATGACTGCTTCAAGAAGCTTTGAAAGAAATGGGAGTATTGAAATGGGTCTAAATGAGGTAGGCAAAAGCTTATTACATTTTGGTTTGAGCAGAGGCGTTACAAAAGCTTTCTTCCAGTTATTAGGAAACTGACCTGTTTTTACCGCATGGTTAAACATATCTGCAAGTATAGGAGCAAAGACATCAGGAAAGAGTTTAATAACTTTAGATAGAATATTTTTCATTCCTGAAGACGAACTACCTTTAGTGTCTTTAATTAGGTCAGTTACTTCCTTAACTGTGACTAAAGGAAAACTTAAATTATCAGTTCCAACTGTTTTAGCTATGTTCCTAAATTTAGAATCTTCATTATTGTGATTAACAACATTATAATTATTAACAACATCGTAATTATATTTTTTGAGGATTTGACAGATTTAGATAATTTCTAATTATTTAAAAACAGATTGTATGCCTCTAAACATAAAACTTTGTAATTATTTGTAGTTCAGATTTGACAGTTTAAATGAGCAGTCGGTTTCGTTGGTCAGTCCACACTTGCTGCATCAAGAAAACAATTCTTTCGGAGAGGGCATTAGTACACGGAATGCTCAACACAAAAAAAATAGGTTTTCTAGATTCAGACATTTGGGCTGCACTTTAGTAAGACATTGAACATATTTTTTTGGTACTCGTTTCTGGACTCTTTTTGATGATTTCTTGTAATTTTCGGTGCTTTTCAAATAGCTGGTCTGCATTTAGGTTTAGATTTACTGCTTTGGTAGCTTTCAGAAGAGTTTCAATCTTAAATTTGCATTAAAGATTTAAAAAATTCAAATGCATATGATAATTAAGGTCACTAAAGTCGTAACATATGCAACGAACCTAGTATCAAATTCTTTAAAGTTAGTGGCTATTTTTTAGCATTTTGATTTGCAATTTTCCAAGAGTTTATAGCAAAAACTCCTCCATTGAAGCATTCTAATATTCTGCTTTCAATTTGGGTTACAGCTTTTCTCGCAACCTAGTACATAGATACCACCCGGCAATCTAGAACTCCGCAATGAAGGAAACGTTCAGTCTTGTGCCATTGAAAGCTCGAAACACTTTTTTTTTCAAAACATACAGTGTGTCCAGATACAATAGGGACAAAGTGTTTTTCGTGGTTTACTCCTCCCACACGGGGCTACTGGGACGAGATGATTATTTTTAAATGTTAACTTGTTATTATGTACATGTAAACTTTAGTTGACCTCAAGAGGTCACGTAGTTTTCATGAAATTAATTAAAAGCTGAAAATGGCTGTCCCAATAGAATAGGGACACTTCCCGGTTTCCTTTCTTTACATCACCATAACTTCTGACCTAGTTCGCGAAAAAATGTCAAATTTGCCCTGGTCACTCTCAGATACATTACGTATGACTAGAATAATTCACTTTCATCTCAGGATTCGGGTGGCTCCAGTGGCACTGGAGAGAACGAACCCCCGCCTTTCAATTTTTTTTTACTATAGGAATCATACGGGAAGACGTGACTTGCTGCACTAAAACATCCAGTATATGCGTAATTCTCAACCGATTTCAATAAATAAACGCGGGACACAAACCGCATGAAATTGCCGACAAAACAACATGTCGAGCGTTATTTATGAAAAACTGGTTGGCCCAATCAACTCCAAAAGCAGTGAAGTACTTTTCTCTCGCATTTTGGGTGGTTTAAAAGTTGTTTGAAGAACTGCGGTTAAAAACTGTGACCTGTAGAGCATAAAGAACAGACGGACAGACGTCAGAGAGACGGACATGACCATTTCGATAGATAATTAAGCTCAACATCTAAAAACGTTGCAGATGTAGTAAAAACTGTTGGGGTCACTTTTTGAAATTCGGACTTGAATCCAACACCTAGAGCGCACTGAAAATTTGAATGTTTTGGGACTAAATTTTAGTCACGTCTGTCACACTACTACCTTGGTAGCCAATGTCCTACAACATTTGTTTTACATCATACATACCTTTTTTTCTGTTGCAGGAACGCGTGGATCGCTTTTTCACGGAACCGATGAAGACATGTTTATCTCTTGCCTTTTTCATTCACTGGATTTAAACTTAGAAATATGGGCAGACGTTGATAATAACAATACCAATATCGTATACCATGGGGACTCATCCAACCGTTAATGAAATGTAATTCATAGGTTAGATATGTAGAATTGAATTGTAATAAATAATTTCAACCGTGGTACCATTCCAGTTTTTGCTTTATTCATTGATAAAATTCATTATAGAGAAAGTTTAAACTTTATTGACTCTTTATCCATAATTGTATTAGCCCTTGGGACACCGTATATTTTAAAACATTTTTTTAAACAAGTATTAACTTTACAAACACAGTAGGTATTAATTATTCTTTATATACGAAAGTAGTCAATATAAGGCGTATTTGGCTGTTCGAAATGGATTAGTGAGTTAGCCCCACCCATCTGTCAATCAAAACCCAAAGGATCAAAGGGTATGACCGTTATATATATTTCTATATGGTATATCTATATAATAATAATAATAATTGCATTTATTCAAGTGTTAAAGTGATAACATTAATTTTATTTTATTTATACTTTCTTTTATTGAGATGAGCTGTAATAGCAAAACTTGTAAAATTTTCATCCCAATCGTTTTTGTACCAACATTTTTTGAAACTGCATTTCTCTTAGCTTGTCTTGTACTTGTGCTGCTGTCACACAGACTACATAAGTTAGTAAACTTTCATTATTTAATACTGTGTCATAAGCCAACAACAATCAGCAAAATCCGAACTGAGCCAGCGCGAATTTTACCGAGCCCGATCATGCTGGATTAGCTCTTGCTGCTCCTACTTGGTGTTAAGCCACTTTTTTCTAGCTAGTATGTATATGGGCTAATGCTTCTGAGCCAACCTATACCAGGACCACTCGTAATATGTCTAATCTCATCATTAACACTCGTACCTAGCTCACTCTTATCAGAGCTATTTTATTTAAGCGGATTCGAAGCAGCAGCACCTGTACTTGGCCCACTGGTGCCAGCATAGAGCGTACCTAGCCCATTTTCACCAACAATAACTGCTTGGAATTTAGTTAGGAGTTTGTTAACCTTACCACAAAAACATTTTTTCCGGTGAAGAAACCAACTTGCTGTAAGCTCAGCATCAACTTTGGGCCGTTGGTGCACAAATCCGGCGCGAGGCGGCGGTTTTTAGATGCTGAGCTTTAGCTCATAAAGCATCTATTGAAATGGTCATGTCCGTCTGTCTGTCCGTCTGTTGGCCGTACACTACAGGTCACATTATTTAAAGGATTTGCTCTAAAATTGTTTTAATGGATCACACATGCGACTGAGCAGGTCTGTATTGTTTTTTAGTTTTACTCGGACTGACCATTTCTTCGCAATTAACAGTTAACTGGACCAAGATCACAAATTTTTTAAGTAAAATCATGCAAAAACGGATAAAGGGGCAGGACATAAATGACGCCACACTTTACTCAAATTTTTGACCCACCCACCTACCTTGTTAATCTCTTAAGCCCTGCTTACATGGCTATATCTTTAATACGGTGTGTCATTTTTTTCCAAGTGACCCACCCTGAACGTAGAAGGCGCCTTTTGTGTCCGACCCCAATGCGTACAACTTAGATTAAAGTTGCACCAGGCAAACACACCAGTCAACAGTACCAGTTACACGCAGCAGCCAATGCACCAGGCAAATGCACCAGCCAAATGTACAAACCAACTACACTAGACAAATGCACTAGCCAAATGGTGGAAATTTCTTTTAGACACTCCCACCCAGCTGCTATCGCATTTACATTAGGCAAGCAGGTTAGAAGTGACGCCCAAATGACGTCATATGAAAATTTTTTCAAGAAACCCCCACCAAGCCGCTATCGCATTCACATTAGGCAAGCAGGTTAGGGGTGACGCGCAAATGACGTCACGTGAAAATTTCTTTTAGACACCCCCACCCGGCTGCTATCGCATTCACATTAGGCGCGCAGGTTAAAGGTGACGCGCAAATGACGTCAGGCAAAAATTTCTTTTAGAAACCCCCACGCAGCTGCTATCGCATTCATATTAAGTAAGCAGGTTGAGGGTGACGCACGAATGACGTCAGGCGAAAATTTCTTTAAGACACCCCCACCCAGCTGCTATCGCATTCACATTCAGTAAGCAGGTTTAGGGTGACGCGCAAATGACGTCAGGCGAAAATTTCTTTAAGATACCCTCACCCAGCTGCTATCGCATTCACATTCAGTAAGCAGGTTTAGGGTGACGCGCAAATGACGTCAGGCGAAAATTTCTTTAAGACACCCTCACCCAGCTGCTATCGCATTTACATAAAGCAAGCAGGTTAGGGGTGACGCGCAAATGACGTCAGGCGAAAATTTATTTAGGAAACCCCCACCCAGCTGCTATCGCATTCATATTAAGTAAGCAGGTTAAGGGTGACGCGCGAATGACGTCAGGCGAAAATTTCTTTAAGACACCCCCACCCAGCTGCTATCGCATTCACATTAGGTAAGCAGGTTAGGGGTGACGCGCGAATGACGTCAGGCGAAAATTTCTTTAAGACACCCCCACCCAGCTGCTATCGCATTCACATTAGGTAAGCAGGGTAGGGGTGACGCGCAAATTACGTCAGGCAAAATTTTCGTTTAGACACCCCAATCCAGCTGCTATCGCATTTACATTAGGTGAGCAGGTTAGATGGGACGCGCAAATGACGTCAGGCGAAAATTTCTTTTAGACACTGCCACCTATATAATATCGCATTCACATTAAGTAGGCAGGGTAATTGTGACACAGAAATGACGTCACGTGAAAAATTTTTTTAGACACTAACACCCAACTGAGATGTAATCGCATTCTTATTAGGTAAGCAGGTTAAGGGTGACGCGCAAATGATGTCACTTAAAAGGTTCTTCTACATGTCACGGACTTGCCGATATGTGTTGTAGGTATTCAGTGATCGTCCTTACTCATGTCCTTTAAATACCATAGTTTCTAGCATCCCCAGTCCTAACTTTAATTTTGTTTACATCCTATTTTAACTACATGTCACGTGCTTACTTATATGCGTTATAGATATTTAGAGATTGTGTATAATGACGTCATTTGTGAATGGTGCAATTTATAAAAAATTTTCAGCTGTATTAAACTAGATGCTACGCACATTAGTATATGCCTTATTGATTGTAGGAGAGCATCCATAAATCCTATATCATCTTTTAGCGTAACATAAATTGTCTTACGCTTTTGTTGAAGCTCAGCATCTACTTCGGGCCAGCCCACGGTCGACAAATCCGGCGCGAAGCGCCGGATTTTTAGGTGCTCCACAGCTCACAGTTTTCAACCTAACTTGTTCAAATAAATTGTAAACGATAGTTTATAAGATGGAATAGAACACAATTGTTTTTGGAATTAGACGGATTTACCAATTTATCACAATTAACGATTTAATGGACCAAATTTTGAGAAATAAAATGAATGCCTTGAAAAACCAGTGTCTGGCGACTTTACATGCATTTCAATACTTGCCGCTGAAGTTAAGTAGGTAGGTACATGCTCCGCACGTTCCATATACCTGACATTTAGTGGATATTCGTGCCATAGAAAACTTCCGATTAACATGGGATTTTACTAGTAGGGATGCAGGGATCGTCCATAAATTACGTCAAACAAATTTTACAATTTTAGGGACCCCCACTGTTATAAGTTCAAAAATTAGCTTAAAATATATCCTTAGCATAGAATTTAACTAGAATGCATGCAGGGATTGCCTATAAATTACGTCATACAAATTTTACCATTTTAGAGATCCCCGCTGTCAAAAGTTCAAAAATTAGGTTGACATATATCCTCTGCATAGGATTTTACTAGTATGCCTGACTGTATTTTTCAAGCGTACGTACGGGGATCGTCAATAAATTATTTTAGGCAAATTTTACTATTTTCGGGACCCCCACTGTCATTAGTGCAGAAATTAGGTTGACATATGACGACATTACTTGTGAGCGATCCAATAAAGTAGTATGTGCTGCTTTTAGATTTTGCAGTGCAGATTGTTTATTATTTAATTAACGAATAAGAATATAAAATGTGGAATTATTCAATTAGCGGTCAATTCAAACTGACAAACATTACTGCTTAGGATGCCATCAAGCAAAAGCTTCAGCCATTTTTTTATTCCTACCTATCTACATAATTTAGCGGATTTTTCACGATATCGAATTATTTGACCCATTTTAAAGTGTTATATACCATTCGAAAGGTAACGACGAGTAGAATCTAAATAACGGACTCTGCACGATTTTACTCACAAATTATCAACATTTTTTTTTAAAAACCGTCAATTTTTTCGAAAATTCCGCCTAAATATTTTTTTAAGCGTCCGAAGCCTAAAACAAAATACCCGTTTTCTTAATTTTTCAAGGGATTTAAAATAATATATCTTACATTACTATCACTCAATTTTGAAAAAAAAATAATTCAGTTTTTTAATTACAATTAAAAATTAATCATGACCTGACCTCGAACTACAAGTTTAATAGGTTCGCCTATTAATTCCGGTTTTACTGGTATATCGTTCATGTCTGCATTTATTGACTGACGGGTTCAAATTTCGGATTTAAGATTTGGCGGGAAATTAAAAAAATGTACTTTGCAAAAACTGAAAATCGCCTGAAGGCATTTTCGCCTGAAACATTTTTTATTAACATTTACAAGTCTGCATTCAAATTACCACTATACTTACTCTTTCACGGCTACCTCCCCTTAATTTAAAGGTTATAAATTGACCCGGCAAGAACTGCCTAACGTTACTGTTAAGGCTGCCATAAAACAAGGGCTTTAGCCCTTGTTTTTTTATATATTTGCTCTATTTTATTCAAACGAATTTTAATGTCATGAGGTATTGTAAAATTCATATGCGAATTGCTTCTGTACTGACACTTTTCGTACTCAACCACCTTGTACCTGTAATACTTTGACCAGGCTCACAAGAATCAGTAAAACTTGTACCATCACCATCGTGCCGGCGCTAAATTCAAAGACCTAAATCTTACCATAATGGCTTTGACTGTTCCCAATCGATGCAGAGCAACTTCTACCTAGGTAAAATTACCTTTCACATGCACCTTAACTAATACCGATCCAACTTGTAGCGGCACTATTTGTAGCTTGCCTACTCCTATCATCATCAATTGTACCTAGCCTATTCAAACTAGCGCTATTCGAACCAAAAATACTCAAAACGGCTGCACAAGCAAATGTACCTGACCCACTGTCACCATCAAAGCTCGTACCTAACCCGTTGGCACCGGCGCTTAATGCTAGGGTTAGGTGTGCCTTTCTACAAAAAAAACATGCTATCTAGTGATGACGCCAACTCGCTGTAAGCTCAGCATCTACTTCGGGCCCACGGTGGACAAATCCGGCTCGAAGCGCCGAATTTTTGTTTATTTAAAATGGGTAAGTTAAACATTTTTGATTTTGTTAATTTCTAAATCACTAGTATCATGCTAAAAATTTATTATCATTTAATATATCTTTATAAAAATCATTAGTTCTGACATGTAAAATTATTTTAAAGGTATTAATTTGAATTATTTCTGCATTAACATCCCAATTAGGTTTTAATTGTTCATGTAGAAATGAAATCGTTCTATATTCTGCCATTTTCTTTGCACATAACCCTTCAAATATTGGCCTATTAAGTAAAAAACTCAATTTATTCATATTTACAGCTACTTAATCTTTGCCTAATATAGTTTTGCGATTAAAATAATTTGGCTTACTAAAGCATTTTGTCTATTACCTTAAAATTTTATTTCTTTATTTTTAAATATATTTAATTGTCTGACCTATTTTGGAATTATTTATTTGTTTAAAAAATCTACTTCAAAATCAGATGTAACATGCTACCGCAATTTTAGTATATTTACTGCGCTATAAGTTTTCGTTAGTACTTATTTACGTTTTTAGGGTTGTTCCATAATCATAGATTGATTTATTTTCATCTTCTAAACTAGTTACTAATTTTTTGATCTCGATATTTTTCATTTTCTTTTAACCTTTGTTTATATTTAGATAATTCAACATCTTGTGCTATTTTGTGCATAGATAGGAATAAATAATCATTACGACTATCATGTTATATTTTAGTATATTCTAAATCTACTTTATTTATTTATCTAGTATCACTTTTAATTTCTTATTTGAATTTTTATATATATCATTATTTCATCAGAGTTACACTATTTTATCCCATTGCCAGGTAATTTAAACGACAAAGCATCACAGTAATTATTTTTAGCATCAACAGGTGCTAGATATGAAGATTTTGTGTTAGAATGATGATATAATTATTTTTAGCGTTCACATTTTTATTCATGATTTCCAGCCACTCTTTATTTTTTTTGTGAACATAAATAGCATGTCGTTATCTGTTATTAGGTAAAATTAAAATCCAGTTTTTTTAATTATAGCATCTCACGATAATCCAGGTGTTATAATATAATAAGCAGGATCTAATTTATATTATTGTATTGATAAATCTCTAAGGGATTTAGAAACATCAGCTTATATTAGAATATCACATAGTGAATTCATTTTTATATAATCCTTAAATGTATATTGTTGTTTAACGGCTGTAATATTAGCTTCAAAATGATACCACAATTTTTTACCACTTTTGTAATCTTCTGAAATATTTTTATTCCTTAGATCATCATAAAATTGCCTATAAGTAGAATATCTTTATCTTCACAGTCCTTTTTGTGTTTACATTTCTTGAATTTCTCAGGTTCATCTGTATAATATTAAAGAAAATCTTAGAAATTCTTCTTATATATTTTTTTAAATTGGCTGTTAACGCATCCAATGATGCACGCAAAAGTTTAATTAAGTTTTGAAATTCAAATTTAATAACTACTTCAAAAGGTATAAAATAATGTTTTTGACTGTTTAAGGTAAAATTGTCTATATCATACTATACTGATATATTAAAAGTGATACAGATGTAATAATTTTCTTGACTGGGGCTTCGGCGCGTAAATATTAATAGTAAATGACGTTTTAATTAAAGTGAGCATTTAAAAAGATAAAAAGTGAATAAAATCTTACCTGGAACTGAAAAAAAAAATTTCTTGACGCCCCTCTTTTTGTACGCAAGTAGATTCTTTTGCCAAGCATTATATTAGCACATTAACGTCTACTAGAAGTAGGACATACGGCAAAAAAAATCCGTTAGAAGTAAAGAAGTCAGATGCTTTAAAATTTCTTAAGAAAAACAATTTTTGATTTCTGAAAACGTACACATGGCATCTGTACCCGCGAAGGTGATTTTCGTTTTGTCACAAGCCCCGCATTTAAAGGTAGATTTAAAGAAAATCTATTCCTATTTTATTATTAGGATGTTTCTAATATTTCATCTGTGAACAATTTGAACACACGAATTTGTTCACTTACAATAAACGTCAGTGGAAATCAGTTTTTACTACCGTACTGGTTATTGTATACAACTACTGGAATTGCTAAAAAACAAGATATTAAGCCTAATAAAAACAAAAATCAATACGAAAAATGCTTTTTTGCGCGTAAATATTAAACAAAATATATACAGCTCAAACGCATTCGATCAAAAAGCAATAAAAATATTTGTCTAGAGTTAAAATTTGAAAAAGCATCATCAGAAGTTATTCACTGTGTTGTGTATTCAGTACAACAATCTGTGCTGAAAATGGACCATTCACGATAATTCACTTTAACGTAATTGATAATTTACAATCACTACTATTGAAAACATAAATAAGGAAGAGGCAATTAAGGTTTTGACAAATTTGGTAGAATATGATTGTAAAAAAATTTGTTTTAGCACTAGACAAACTAAGAGTAGTAACTTAACCCAGTTTCTCATGTTTATTTAATTCAGTCTCAATTTACATACCTAGAAAACATTAGCATGCATATACTAAAACTTTGAATTCAGAAGTTGAGTTTTTTGACAGGTTTGAAATTGAACCAACCTATTAGTGAACATGTGATAAATGCTATTATTAGGTTTAATACTACTGCGAAGTACAACACCATCCAAGTTCATTCAAATAAAACTCAACTTTGTGGTGCCTATTGCTGATACTAGTTGTTTAAACGTGATCACATATTCAGTTTTAAACAAATTGGGTATTCATGTAGTCCAAATATACTTGTAGCAAATTTTAAAGCTAACGAATTTTTGAAATATTTAATAAATGTGACGAAGTGTGTTTATGTATGTTTGAGTCTAGTGTAATGTAGTCGTTTGAATGCAAAATAAAAAAACTCGGTCGATGTATGTATGTATGTATGTATGTGTGAGTTTTAGAGTTTTTCAACCTTGAGGTTATATCTCACTCAATTTAATATGTGATTTGAAGGATCCCGCGAAGTAGTATTATACTAAATCGCATTGGGTTCGCATCGTATTTACTTAATTAACTACACTTGTAGTATTTTGGTTTTCGTCGCTTATAGTATACGCGGACCACTTTGCGATTCATTAGATTTTCAATTTTTATTAAACATTACTACTTGTCGCTTCTGATAAGATTACTCTTAGTCGAGGGAAGGCAGTTGGGTAGAATCAAGTAGGCAGAGGTCATCACTCCCTGACTAAATGAAATAAGCCCGCTCGCCTACCCCGCCAGTTAGCCCTCCAACCTCCACGAGCGAAAGTAGCAGCAGCTACTTGCAGGATGGATTGGAAAGATATGTTGAATTGGCTTATTATGTTCATGCTTACGCTCGGCATTGAGCAGACACATGTCGTCTACTATTGCTATCGCCTCTGTCGCCATCAGTATTAAACTGATACAGATAAACCAAAGCAAACTCATTTTACCTTGAACATTCATACAACTCTCAAACTCCCCTCCCCAAGCCAAGTATTACCACTGTACCATTCTCGTGCGAAAGGGTCTAAACTGACTGCCGGCTGCGGTTCCCTTGACGCAAAAAATGAGCCGAGGATTATTTAGGACGGAGCAAACCTCAGCTTGTCCCCTAAGCCACGTAGCCGGCATACTATCCCTAGAGTATGTCCATGAAATTCTGATAAAATAAGTTGGAAACAATGTTAACGTTATTGAAGCGAATAACCAACATAGTGTTGACGTTTTCAACTGGTTACTCGCTTTAATAATTTGCTTGTTTAGTTTGGATTTAGTTTGTGTTTTCCTACATGGTCAGTAAAGGTTAAAAATATACATAACTGTCGATTTGGGGTTATTTATTGCCTTCGAGGGGACAAATTATGCATTTTGCAGATGGAAGGCTATTTTGATGAGAAGTTATTTATGGCCTTCGAGGGGACAAGTTATACACAATGATAAGAATGGATTTTTTATGGATTTGTAACGGAAAAATCACATATAATGTCGACAGTAGGTTATTTATGGCTTTTAAGTGTACAAATTATTCCATGCATTTTTGGTTTCTTTCTGAAGCTGCGGATGTATCCGAGGGTTTCCCTCGTAAGGTTATTTGTGCGTTTCACAGTTAAGACTCATTTAACAGGGGTAAAGTTGTTATCAGGTCGCAAACCATTATGGTCTAAAAGAATTTTAAAGTTGCAGAATCAATCCATTGAAAGCTGAACTGTACAACCAAAATTGCATTCTTGTCATGCATCGACTCGTATCAGATATACAGCCGGTGGCCACAATTAGGACACCGGCCACAATTAGGCAAACTCACCCTAAATCATTTAAAGTGTAAAACATCGAGAGACCACTCATAAATGACGTCAGGTAATGTAGCCTACTTGCTTAATGATATGTTTTTTTTTAGAATGTGTATACTTTATTCGGCGACAAAACACAACAAAAATTCTACAATTATTCATTTAATTTATTATATCCGAGACACACTCTCATAAAGTTTTGTTTTGAATTTATATGAGATAAATACTTGAAATTAGATTAAGGACTGTTAACATAATATGAATATTACTACAAAAAATCCCTTCCACGCAGAAAAGCTCCGGCTACGGTTACAGAAAGATGCCACTCTTTCCAGCATAATTCTGCGGTCAGGTACTGTATGGGTTTCACATATTATATGGGTTGTAATGCAAGGGCACGTGAGAGCCAGAATTGTATCATTTAAAAGCGTCCATCAGTTGCTGTCGCTGGGACAGACTCCGGTATAATAGGATTTTGATGGGGCTCCATATTTACACTTTAGAAATTATTTAAGTAATGGTATTCTAATGTCTATTGTATCACTATTAACACAGAACAGGAAATCGAGTTCACGCCAGTACGACTTAAATTGTAGACTGTTAGATACATTTTTATATATTGATTTGTGGAACTCATGATATAAGATTTCAAATATTTTTTGCTTAAACCTCACTAAAGGGTCATTGTTGTATTTGTAATTATTATATTCAAAGATGAGGGTTTCGTAAGTGATTTGATGTGCTGTGAATATAACATGATTGATACAGCTGTGTTTTACGTCAAGCCCGTGGATTCTTGATTTTTCGTCCCAATTATGTCCTGCCTTATTAAGTAGTTTTCTTATGTATTCCCATACTCCTAAGAAATAATTACATACAAAATAATGTTGTGGTTTCGGATTGTATACGTTACAGAGAGGACAGTTGTTAGTTCGTACCAAACCCATTTGCATTGCTATCTTTGGAGTGCATATAGCTCTGTGCCAGAATTTCCACGTTTAATTACTTCTTTTTCCTTATGTTGGTTTTACATTATTTAATTAGCATCGTTGAGTAAAGCATAAGTTATAATATACATGCGTAGAGGGTGTGGTGTGGAATAGTGCCCTAATATTGTAAAATTATTGCATATGTTGTAAATACTAATATGAAGTAGTAGTTGTAAATTACAACAATGAAGTACTACATACATAGTAGTATTGTAAATTACAATACACCTACAATATACAATGATGACAATTCCCGCTTTCTGCTTTTGGAACCTCATCAAACTTATCACTGGCCCCTAATTAGGATTAAATTACTGTACAGGCATTTATCACGATAACTATACCATGTAAGTACTTAGGTACCCGATTTCAGCGTAAAACAAACGAGCTCAGAACACAATGCAAAAAATACAAATTGATATTGAATTGCAACTGGTTATTTTCAATACCATAAAGCCCTAGCAATACTGTGATTGTATTGACAATTTCTTTGAAATCGTTATTGAAATTTTAATAAAATGCAATTACAATATTACGGCAGAGCTGAGGACAGAGGAAGAGGAACTGGAACTATAGTGTGGTAAATGAATGACGAGGAAAGCTCGTTAATTTTTATAGGCGGAGGCGGAATTGTTAATTAATATTGACAATTGAATATTTGCGCGTCCCGATGGTTAGTGGTAGCTATGCGGTTCTCTATGTATGCAAGTTACGATAGAAATATATACATACGTGCATAGTAGTACCTACCTGGCACTTGGCTTGGCACCTGGTACCGCATGCTACATACATAATACGACTACAGCTACTACAGCAAACACTATTTTGACCGTAGGGATCGTCTTTCAATGGCGTTTAGGAAAGAGGAAAATTTTTAACTCCAACCCTCCCCTAGTTCAGCTTTTCCACAGTGTAGTGTCATACAAAGTTTACAATGGTCATTTCCCTTCCCTCCCCCTGTGTATCTACACGTCATTGACGGACAGCCCCTAAGCTGTAAGTAGAGGCAGTGTGCGTGGTGTGAGCTACAGCATGACTGCACCGTCGACAGCACAAACATGAAACAACGAGGGAAGGAAGGAACCGATGAGTACAGATCCTTATGTATCTTCCTAATATAAGAATTGGAAGGGAATATTTATGTAGGTACATTGACAAGAAAGAAGACTGAAAGTGGGATAGGGAATAGTGTGTAAAGTGCTATAGTGTCAAATTGTATAGCATAAGACATTAGTTTCAGCCTAGCTATAGGAAATATTGTATGTAGGTACATAGGTACTTTGAATTGTCATGTACTAAATGGGGTTTCCATAAATGATTTTATTAGTTAAGTATGATAGTCTAGCTACGCCTTGATGCCATGACTTTTTAATGAATTTTGTATGAAGTCATTTGTGAAATACCTTGAAGTTGTCGAAGTGTCATTTAGAGTTTTGATTGGATGTAGAATTTTCTATGTCATATATAGTCGAAAGTTCCGTGTGCTTGTCATAGCACTATGTTAAATGAAACATAGAATTTCTTCGACGCATCAAGTTCGATCCAGAGGCTTCGGCTACATTCATGGGAATTCGACGATAGTGTGGAAAAATCGAATGCCGTACCGGGGCGGGGATTCGATAACTGTCCCGACGCTTCCATTGTCAGTCTGCCGGAGTATTTAAGCCAAGACAAAAACTGCAGCCGGAGTCAGTCTCTGCTCAGCCAGTTGAGAGAGCGTTACAACTCAGAACCAGAATTTATCTTTCACATACATAGTACTAGTAGTGAGAAGTCAGTATCAGTCATTACTATTCTCATAGTACATATAGTGTATAGTATTGTGAAGTGATTGTCATACCTTTTAGTATTTGAGTGTTAAATTTAAATAGTACGGACAAAGTGTCGCTAGTGTTGGAAGTTGTGTCTCCATTTACTATATAGTGTCACTTAATGGATTGTACAGATACATTTATTTAACATACACTTTTGTCTTCAGTGTGCAATATACTAGAAGTTGAGTGCCTGACTACGGCCGGACTTTGAGTCATTTATATTTTAGTTTACTGTGCTTAGTTTTATAGTGATTCCACATTCTGCCTTATTGTATGGGCTTTACCCTGTGCTAATATTATTGTGAAATGAATTAAACATTATAATAAACACAGTATTAAGTACACAAGTATTAAGTGACTGTGACTTGTGTGCAGTGTATTTATTTTACATTTAAATACCCGGGATCCGGTTTTTGTCTGTCATCTCCCATATTTGAGCTATCGAAGTGTTGCTGCCGCAACAACCGCTCTATAAATATAGCGTATGCAAATGGCTGGGGACTGGGGGCAGAAGGCTTCGGTGTGCTTTGCTTTATGTCTCTGTCTAGCTTCGGACCATTGCTATTTGCTCTATGGTAAAAGGACTTTTCATTTTCCTGAGAGTCTTTTCTCAAAAACCTGGTACATGAAAAATGTGTTTGCATCCTTAGCTGAAGCACGGAAAATAATGTTAGTTTAATTGTAAAATTTTAGGAATTTAGGAATATGTGTAAAAAATTAATCTTATCATATTATATCTTTTAAAAAATTTAATGTTAGTTTATATGTAATTAAGTTATATAATTAAGTACAACAGTTATGTTTCCAACCTACTTTACCTACATGTCATAAATTTACCTATATAGTATTTAGATATTTGTTGACAACCACTGACGTCGTAAGTTTTAAATTACCCGCCTTGTTCCTGAATCCGTAGACTGAAAGTGGGATAGGGAATAGTGTGTGAAGTGCTATAGTGTCAAATTGTATAGCATAAGACATTAGTTTCAGCCTAGCTATAGGAAATATTGTATGTAGGTACATAGGTACTTTGAATTGTCATGTACTAAATGGGGTTTCCATAAATGATTTTATTAGTTAAGTATGATAGTCTAGCTACGCCTTGATGCCATGACTTTTTAATGAATTTTGTATGAAGTCATTTGTGAAATACCCCGAAGTTGTCGAAGTGTCATTTAGAGTTTTGATTGGATGTAGAATTTTCTATGTCATATATAGTCGAAAGTTCCGTGTGCTTGTCATAGCACTATGTTAAATGAAACTTAGAATTGCCTAAAACACTTCCACCGAACTTGCCTAAAAATTCCAACCAACAAGTTCAAAACTATCCAAGCTACAGCGTGAATATGCACTACTTGCATAACTCCAGCAATATCCCAGTGCATTATTTGTGATAAAAACAATAAGAGGTGGTTAACAACACAGTGCAACACATGTAACAATGCATTCCATCAATGCTGCATTCGAAAAACGTACAACATCAAGAAAATAAAGACCGACTGGGATTGTGAAAAATGCACATTGAGCAAAGATAATGGTAAAAATTCAAAGCCACAACACAATAATACAGCAATACAGCCCGTTTTAAAACTGAACAAAGGAACGAAAATAGGTCACCTGAACGTAAGAAATATTCTAGCTGCGTCCAAAAAAGACGAGATCAAAGTACTGCTCCACAAAATGGAATTTGATTTTCTTATATTAAGTGAAACGTGGCTACATAATAATATAGATAGCAGTGAAGTGCAAATTGCTGGATACAGTCTAATAAGAGAAGACCGAAATAGACAAGACGTCAAAAAAGGAGGAGGAATTTTAATATATGCAAAAGACATCTGGGCCATAAGCAAACACGACCCCCCTTTCAGCACTCCCATTGAGTCTGTTAAAATAACTGCAAGCAAACCATTTCATAAACCTATTATTATTATTGCCGTATATTGCCCACCCAAATATACATCCAACCTACGAGAAGAATTAAAACCAGTGCTTCAAAATGAAGGTGAAAAAGAAACATACCTATTAGGAGACTTTAACGTTGATCATTCACATTCAAATTCCATGGCAAAGGAATTTAAATTCACCACAGTGGAATGCGGATTCCATCAACTAATTAAGGAAAAAACAAGAACTACAACAACAAGTAGCACTACTATTGACCTAATACTCACCAACAGCCCTGAGCTCCAAACGCAAAGTGGAGTAATAACAAACACAATAGCCGACCACAACCTAATTTATACAGTAAGGAACTTCTCGCAACAAAGTAAAGAAAAAAAAATAATAACAACGCGAAGCATAGAAAAAATTGACCACAGTAAACTCATAAACAAATTTGAAACAGCCCCATGGAGTATGCTCGATTTTTGTAATGACGTCAACAGTGCATTCGAGTTATTTTTAAATACAACTAGGTTTGTGATAGACTGTGTAGCTCCAGTAAAAAACGTACGCACAAATACAAACAAGCCCAAGTGGCTATCGGCGGAAATTCAAAACCTTATAACTACACGTGATAAACTAAAGAAAAAAGCCGAAGCTACAAATCTTACAAAGCACTGGATTGAATTTAAAGCAGCACGGAATCAAATTAACCGTAAAAAAGACACATTAAAAGCTAACAATATATCTTAGACCGCTGTCAACTCCAAATACTATAGCAAAGCAATATGGAAATCATTCAACGAAGATATAGGAAGGGCTAAAATGCAAAATAAGATAAATTTAATTCAAAGTAATGGCATACCTTATAAACAAGAAATAGACATAGCAAATACCTTATGCAAACAGTTTACGTCACCAGAGCCTACTAATATCAGCAACATAGACCCACTTGATATATTACAAGCTGCCGCTATAAGACCAAAGACTGAGCTCAACAGTATGCAAATCGACACTAATGAGGTAATAAAAGCAATTAAATCCCAGAATTCAGATAAAGGGGAAGGCGCAGATAGAGTTCACATTAAACTTATTAAAATTCTCTGCGCACCTATGTCAACATTCTTAGCACGCCTTTTTCAGTATTCAATATCTAACGGAATCTATCCGGAATGCTGCAAACACGCAATCGTCATCCCGTTATACAAAAACAAAGGCGAACGATCTAATCCTAACAACTACCGCCCTATAGCCATACTACCAACTTTATCTAAAATATTTGACTGAATCGTGCACAAAAATCTCATAAACTACTTAGATGCAAATAACTTACTATCCACAAGCCAGCATGGGTTCCGCAAAGACTTTTCCACATCAAGTGCACTTATTGAATTTACTAACGACTGTTACATAGCAGGCGATCAAGGAATGCACACAGAAGCAGTATTTGTGGACTTCACTTAAGCTTTTGATTTCATTGGACACGACAATCTCATCTCAAAAATGAAGAACCTGGGAATAAAAGGAGATTTACTAAAATGGTTTAAATCATACTTAACTGGGAGACAAATACAAGTTAAAGTTGGGACCGTACTTTCAGACCCAATGAAAATCAACAAAGGAATTCCGCAAGGAAGCTGTCTCTCCCCGTTACTGTTCTCCATTTACATAAACGCGCTGCCAAATATTTTCAAAAAATGCAAATGTATACTGTACGCTGACGACCTAATTATCTACTACAATGCAGCCAACACCGAAGAAATTCAGAACGCACTCAACGATGACCTAAATAACTTACATAGATGGGCACGTGAAAATGAAATGGTCGTCAGCCTGGACAAAACAAAATGCATGATGTTTAAATCTCCTTTCACACGTAAACAGGAATTCACACCAAACATCAAAATAGGAGATAACACAATTGAGCAAGTGCGTGAATTTAAATATCTAGGCGTATTACTTGACGAAAACCTAAACTTTGAGAAACACATAGAAGCCGTTTGTACAAAAATGCACACACGCACAAAACTACTAACTAGATATCGTAAATTCTATACTGCACTCAACCTCCAAATATTCAGTGCTAGCCTTATTTTATCTATCCTAGATTATGGAATTATAGTTTGGGGAAACATCAGTACTACTAAAATCACCAGGCTTAATAAAATGAATCAAAACATTGCCACAAAGATATTTGGGAAAAAGAATTCCGCAGCTACTACATTCCATGACATAATAGAGGAAAACAATTGGCTCTCCTTTGAAGAACGGAAAAATGTATACCAATTAAAGTACTTACATAAACACTATTTTACACCCAACAGCAAAGTTAAAAAAATCCTAAGTACCTATATAGCCATCCGTGAAAAACGGACTACAAGGCAGCTCAGGAAACCTAACAACTTAATACACACCGTAATGGTCGGCCAATACGGCCGAAAAGGATTTTCATATGCTGCTACTCACACCTGGAATTCACTGCCAGCCAAGATACAAGAAATTACGTCACCATCAGCTTTTGACGCAGAAATACGCAAATACTTTTTAAACAAACGCAAGGACTAATTTATTATCTAAAATTCAAACTATTTATTTCATGTGATATGACCGCAATGTAAATACGAAATATATAGTACATACATATGCATTACACTATTACCCATTTATATATATATTTATTAAAACTATCTATTTATTTATTTCAATTATACGAAATGTGTTCGGTGACGAAAAAAACATTACTGTTATCACTTTAACACTTGAATAAATGCAATTATTATTATTATTATTATTATTATTCGACGCATCAAGTTCGATCCAGAGGCTTCGGCTACATTCATGGGAATTCGACCATAGTGTGGAAAAATCGAATGCCGTACCGGAGCGGGGATTCGATAACTGTCCCGACGCTTCCATTGTCAGTCTGCCGGAGTATTTAAGCCAAGACAAAAACTGCAGCCGGAGTCAGTCTCTGGACAGCCAGTTGAGAGAGCGGTACAACTCAGAACCAGAATTTATCTTTCACATACATAGTACTAGTAGTGAGAAGTCAGTATCAGTCATTACTATTCTCATAGTACATATAGTGTATAGTATTGTGAAGTGATTGTCATACCTTTTAGTATTTGAGTGTTAAATTTAAATAGTACGGACAAAGTGTCGCTAGTGTCGGAAGTTGTGTCTCCATTTACTATATAGTGTCACTTAATGGATTGTACAGATACATTTATTTAACATACACTTTTGTCTTCAGTGTGCAATATACTAGAAGTTGAGTGCCTGACTACGGCCGGACTTTGAGTCATTTATATTTTAGTTTACTGTGCTTAGTTTTATAGTGATTCCACATTCTGCCTTATTGTATGGGCTTTACCCTGTGCTAATATTATTGTGAAATGAATTAAACATTATAATAAACACAGTATTAAGTACACAAGTATTAAGTGACTGTGACTTGTGTGCAGTGTATTTATTTTACATTTAAATACCCGGGATCCGGTTTTTGTCTGTCATCTCCCATATTTGAGCTATCGAAGTGTTGCTGCCGCAACAACCGCTCTATAAATATAGCGTATGCAAATGGCTGGGGACTGGGGGCAGAAGGCTTCGGTGTGCTTTGCTTTATGTCTCTGTCTAGCTTCGGACCATTGCTATTTGCTCTATGGTAAAAGGACTTTTCATTTTCCTGAGAGTCTTTTCTCAAAAACCTGGTACATGAAAAATGTGTTTGCATCCTTAGCTGAAGCACGGAAAATAATGTTAGTTTAATTGTAAAATTTTAGGAATTTAGGAATATGTGTAAAAAATTAATCTTATCATATTATATCTTTTAAAAAATTTAATGTTAGTTTATATGTAATTAAGTTATATAATTAAGTACAACAGTTATGTTTCCAACCTACTTTACCTACATGTCATAAATTTACCTATATAGTATTTAGATATTCAGGGATCGTCTTTAATGACGTCCTTCCATTTTATAGTTTTGAGTACCCCTATTTCTAACTTTAAATTTTTTCCAACCTATTTAAACTACATGTCATAAATATACCTATATATCATATAGATATTAAGGAATCGTCCATAATGACGTCCTTTACATTTTATAGTTTTAAATGCCCCTATTTCCAAGTTTGAATTTTTTTCCAACCCACTTTGACTAAATGTCATAAATATACCTATGTAGTATACAGATATTCAGGGATCGTCCTTATTGACGTCATTCAACATCAAAGTTTTTAGTACTCCTTTTTTTAACGTTAACATTGTTTATTGTTTCCAACTTATTTTATCAGAATTTCATGGACATACTCTAGGGATAGTAAGCCGGCTACGTGGCTTAGGGGACAAGCTGAGGTTTGCTCCGTCCTAAATAATCCTCGGCTCATTTTTTGCGTCGAGGGAACCGCAGCCGGCAGTCAGTTTAGACCCTTTCGCACGAGAATGGTACAGTGGTAATACTTGGCTTGGGGAGGGGAGTTTGAGAGTTGTATGAATGTTCAAGGTAAAATGAGTTTGCTTTGGTTTATCTGTATCAGTTTAATACTGATGGCGACAGAGGCGATAGCAATAGTAGACGACATGTGTCTGCTCAATGCCGAGCGTAAGCATGAACATAATAAGCCAATTCAACATATCTTTCCAATCCATCCTGCAAGTAGCTGCTGCTACTTTCGCTCGTGGAGGTTGGAGGGCTAACTGGCGGGGTAGGCGAGCGGACTTATTTCATCTAGTCAGGGAGTGATGACCTCTGCCTATTTGTTCGATATCCAACTGCCTCTCCTCGACTAAGAGTAATCTTATCGGAAAGCAACAAGTAGTAATGTTTAATTAGCATTGAAAATCTAATGAATCGCAAAGTGGTCCGCGTATACTATAAGCGACGAAAACCAAAATACTACAAGTGTAGGTAATTAAGTAAATGATGCGAAGCCCAATGCGATTTAGTATAATACTACTTCGTGGGATCCTTCAAATCACATATTAAATTGAGTGAGATATAACCCTAAGGTTGAAACTCTAAACTCATACATACATACATACATACTCTAGGGATAGTCCATAATGACGTCATTTAAATATTATAATTTTCAGTACCCCCATTTTCAACATTAAAATTTTTTCCAATTTTTTTCTAACTGCTTGCAACGTACATTCGTATATGGCTTACTGATTGTAGGGAAGGCTCCATAAATGACGTCATATTTAAATGGTGTAATTCTCAAAAAGATTTCAGCTATATATAACTACATGCTACGTACATTTTTATATGGCTTATTCATGCAAGGGAAGCTCTCATAAATCTTATATCATCTTTCAGCGTTACATAAATTTTCTTGCGCCTTTGTTGAAGCTCAGCACCTACTTTGGGCCCCCCCGGTCGACAAATCCGGCGCGAAGCGCCGGATTTTTTCAGGATATATCAGCACCGTGTATTACTGTACGGATGTATATATGATTCTTGAGCATCCCATGGTCGGAGTGCTTATTGAATCTACAACCACTAATAATGATTATATTTTTAAGAGGAAGGGTAAGTTGCGACTGGAACTGCAGACCACCTTACGGCAGTAATTTTAGACTGCACCGCTGCAGTATGCCGAAAATCATTTTTCAGACTCAATTACTCTTGTCTAGGCGAAGATAGAGGAATAGAGACAAGTAGCTGGAGCGTGCTTGGCCCCCTCTAAATGTAATACGTTCAACTATCCAGCCCACAATCTTTCCTTCAGTGGGACGCAGATAATGAACAGTAGCTAGTTGCAGTGATAGGTATAGTAGAATGTATTGATGTAGAATTACAACTCTGCCGAAACACGGGAGGAGAGCGGAATTAATTCACTCCATCAGCACGAAGCGCCTACGTCTCAGACATTACATCACGTATCACCGATCGCACACTCCAATTCGCTTAGCCGCTCATCCATATCTCAATCCTACTTCCCCACACCGACCATTACCACTGAAACAAACTCTGAGCAAGAAGGCAAAGATTGCTACCCAGCTAGGTTCCCTCCGCCGAACCAAAAAATGAATCGGCCGAGGGTTATTTAGGACAGAGCAAGCTCCCCTAATCCACAGAGCCAGGATTTATGCATTGATTACCCTTAATATTAACATAAATTATCAAATGTATGCAGGTTTACAACTAAGTCTCACGTGAAATTGAATTTTACATTTTTATGCCTGCGTACAATTTAGGTTTTGTGTTTACATACAACTACTAAATCCAATGTTACAAAACGATTTTTGTATTTACTGACGCCCATATTAATTTCTCAAACCCTCATGCAATACGCATAGCATTTAATTATTATTAAAACAACGTGGGTATACCCACGTTGTTTTCTAAGCGCGTGTACAGTTTAATTGGTAGAATTATAGGTCCGCGAACCAATATTTAATTTTTTTATGTATGTTTTTGAATTATGTTATACCTCCCACACCCCCCCCCCCCTTCCTCCTCATCGAACGTCTAACGAATTTCGTTGTAGTAGCGCTTGTACTACTGCTGTACCCATGAATTTCTAGTAGTATTTGAGTGAAAGAAGTGTAAAGAAGATTCAAAAATTTTACGCAAAATCGACAATACTGCTGTAATACGTTTTGCTTTTCAATGCGGTACAGTATATTACGTGCAGCGTATAGACCTGACAAGCCGTATTTACATTTTGTTCAAATTCTAGATTGTAGTTCGCTGCATGAGTAAATTCGTGGCAATTAAAAATGAAACTTAACATTATTTCTTTGAAAAATAGCAGAAGAATGCAGAGTGTATGGAAAGAGAATAGTTTTGGGATTACTTAAGTAATAAAAGTATTTCCTTCGTTCATAAGTTAATACTCATTTGAATTTCAAATGCACGAAGTATAAAAGTTTTGTGATACTTCGCCCATGCTAAATCCGAAGTAAAGTACCTGGGATTTCGTTCGGTCGCAATAATTCTGACCTCCTGCTGTCTCTTCTCTTCTACTAACATCTTATTTCCCCCTCTATTCTCGAATCGAATATACTCCACTCTCTTCCGACAAAATGGCAAGTTTGAAACTGTGCTTTAAGAATCAATTGTTCGTTCCAGAGAAAATGATACTGTAGCGTTGAAAAGACGGGAAAAGAGTCGAATATAAATTCAGCCGTCCGTTGCACCTTTAGGGATGATTCTTTTGTATTGTGCAGTAGAATCGCCAGCTAGTCACCTCTTATTCAGAAGGTTGCAGCCCACCTTAAAAAAACCGAAGCTTTGCGCCGGATTTTTTCATCGCGGGATCGAAGTAGCTGCTGAGCTTAGAGCGAAATGGTTGTGATCACTGAAAAACATTGTTTATGTGGTAAGGCTAACATAAAACTATAGCAGCTAGTGCTCGCAAAAGCAGATTAGGTACAAATTATGCTGGTACGAATGAATAGGATACGAGCGGTGCTGGTACGATTGGGTTTAATAAGAATACCAAAGGTTCAAGGGGGCTAGGTACGAGTTATAGTGGTACAAGTAATGCTGGTATGAAGGGGCTTGGTAACAACAGAAAAGGTTTGACCAGGAAAGATACGAGCAGTACCGATGCGAATGGGCTTGGCACGAGTTATGGCTATTACCAGTGAGTGAAGTATAAGTGGGCTTGAAATGGCAAGAATAGCGCCAGTACAAGTGGGCTAGGTGCGGGTTTCCCTGGCACCAGTAGGTAGGGTAGGAGTGAATCGTAGACGGGTATTGTTTTAAGCCATTTAAAACATTATTATTTGCAAAATGTTAAAGTTATAGAATGGGGGAGGGTAGCCATAAAAGAGTCAAAATTTAGTTGACGTCGCTTATGTAAGCTTCTATTAAAACAGTAATGATAATAGTGACGCTATTTACAGACTGGCCTAATTAAATAGTTGTGTAACATCATTTGCATACCTTGGTATTTAGAGAGTCATAATTTGGGCGACGTCATTTATGGATTATCACAACAAAAACGTGTAAAATTAGGCGAAGGTAATTATGAACTCTGAAAATAAAAAAGTAATATGGATAATTCCAATAAAATAGTGAAAATCTAGGTTACGTCATTTAGGGGTACTGCCATTGAAAGAGTGATGGGTTTGACGACGCTATTCAAGGACCAACCATCCTAATAAAACAATAACTCAAGCATTTTAACTGTGTTGCTACGCTGGTTTTGTGTTTAACTCAAATTGTTCCCCCCCCCCTTTCTTACCCTTTTATCTATCATATTCATAACCTGTGCGTGCAGCCGGACTATTAGTTATGCCTGTTATATCCTGTATATAGGTATTTGGTTAGAAGTTATATTTAAAATATATTGCCTTGTGGTTTTTCTATGTTGGGAATTTTCTATTTCTCTCATTTCAAGCTAACCCACCCAACTGATCGCTCCCCCCCCCCACCCCTCTCGCACCACTTGGTAATGCTTACAACGCAGTAACAATAGGCTGAAATGGTACTATTAGTAATACATACATTACCTTGTACTTCAGTGCCGGACGAATTTAAATAAACGAAGTTTCATTAGAACTGTATCTAAAATGTAAATGCGTGTACCTATACAATGCACGCATTGGGGTCGTACACAAATAGTACCACCCACGTTCAGGGTGGGTCACTTGGAAAAAGATGACACACTATGGTAAAAGATGACACACTATGTTAAAGATATAGCCATTCACGCAACACTAAAGAGGTTGACAAGGTAGCTAGGTGGGTCAAAAATGTTGGTAAATTTGTGTGGAGTCATTTATGCCCGGCCCATTCATCAGTTTTTGCTGCCATTCACCACCAGAAATTTTGACATGGGTCCATTTAACTGTTAATTGTGGAGCAATAACTTGTCCGAACAAAATTAAAAAACAATACAGACCTGCCTGCTCGAATTGTGATTGTTTAAAAGTAGATTCAAGAAATTCAAACCAAAACTGTGACCTGTAGCAACGGACCAACAGACAGACAGACAGACCAACAGACAGACAGACAGACCAACAGACAGACAGACAGACCAACAGACAGACAGACAGACCAACAGACAGACAGACGGACAGACAGACGGACATAACCATTACAATAGACGCTTAAGCTCAGCATCTAATAAGCACAGCATCTAAAAAGATTCCGAGAAGATTGTGATGGTGGTACAAAAAATTATTCTCAAACCCAGTCAACTTCCAAGTCTTATCAATCGCGATGTGAGTTCTATTGACAATAAACGAAAATGAAAATTTTTTCATTAAATGCATAGTCTATTTGAGCAAACAAGGAAGTGTTGGAAAATTTACCAAAGACATCATTTTTGAAAGCTTTCTGACAATGGGTTTTCTATGGTATGTGCATATATCTGAAGTTTTCTGTGGTATGAATATCTACTAAATGTCAGGTGCGGCGCATGTACCTAGGGACGATACATCTATTACGTCTTCAAAAATCCGAAATTTTGAACCCCCCTTTTTTTGGTATGTACGCCCATGTAAAACGAAAGGCACCTTAAACCCCTCCCCCCCCCCCTTCCTTTTTAGATGCTGAGCTTAAGCATCTATTGTAATGGTTAAGTCCGTCCGTCCGTCTGTCCGTCCGTCTGTTGGCCGTACACTACAGGTCACAGTTTTGAAGCCAATAACTTCAAACAATTTTATAAAACAATCAGAAATGCGAGCAGGCAGGTCTGTATCGTTTTTTTACTTTTGTCAGACCGGCCATTTGTTCACAATTAACATTTAACTGGACCCATGTCAAAACTCAGGAAAGTGAGCTTGGCAGAAACGGATGGATAGTGTAAACCAATGGATAATGCATGTACATACCACGTAATTTTAAAGCTCTGCGCGGCGAATACAAGTATATCTTATAGTACAGACCCAGCAAATCTCAGCTACAGTTTTCAATGGTATGTGGCCTGCAAAGTCAGACAAGCTGGGAACAGGTTATAGATATTCGGTGTATAGGTTATAGATATTCAGGGATCGTCCATAATGACGTCCTTCAAATATCATAGTTTTTAGAACCCCCAGTCCCAACATTGAATTTTTTTCCAACCTATTTTAACTACATGTCTTAGAATTACCTATATATGATATATATTTTCAGGGATCGTCAATAATGACGTCCTTCAAATATCATAGTTTTTAGTACTCCCATTCCTATTATTAAATGTTTTTCCAACCTATTTTAACTACATGTCATACACTTACCTATGTATGTTAAATATACTCAGGGGGGATCGTCTATAATTATGTCCTTCAAATATCATAGGTTTTAGTACCCCCAGTCCCAACATTAATTTTTTTCCATCCTATTTTAACTACATGTCACATACTTACTTATTTGTGCTATAGATAGTTAGGGATCGTCCATATTGACGTCATTCAAATATCATAGTTTTCAGGAAGCCCATTTTTGACTTCAAAATTTTTCCTACCTTTTTTTAACTGCTTGCCACGTACATTGGTATGTGGCTTTTTGATGGCAGGGAAGGCTCCATAACTGACGTCATTAGTAGAAAATGCAATTTTCAAAAATATGTTAGCGTTTTTTAAATGCATGCCACGTACTTCTAGATATGGCTTTGTGAACGTCATTTGTGAATAGTAGTAGTAGTAGCAGTATCGATTTATTGCTTTCCGGGCTATGCCCATACACAAATCATTTTTACAAACTTCAATCCGCATATAATTAATTTAGTGAGAATTCCCTTTTTTTTGTTCATGTTAGATTGTACAAAATTATATAGATTGGAAATAGATTGAACATCATATGATTTTAGCATTAGAGTTAGTTTGTTACAATTATTTTGAACGCTGCCTAGTGACTCCTCCAAGTATTTATTCCTATCATAACAAAACCGAGGGCATACAAATAAAAAGTGGTATATCGAGTCATCATCATTGAGAGTGCATGCATTACATTTTTTATTCTTATCCAAAACTAACATATTATTATTTATTCTTAACTAAACAATGTTTTTATCGGCTAGCCGGATTTGTGCAAAAATTCTAATTACATTTACATTCACCCTGTAGTCCAGGTAGTTTGCAACTAAGCTGGGGCCCATATATTGTAGAAAAGAAGTGTTATAAGTCGAATATATTGTACTTTTCATGTCTTTTTTTTAGGATTGGAGAGCCATTGTTTTAATTATATTGTCTAGCTCAGATTTTAAGGATTGTCCAGATAGGCTATTCCATACCCATCCATATCCTAATTCATGCAGCTTGGATCTTATTTGGCTTAACCAGTTATAGTTAACATTGTTGCCCTCCTGCCCATCCAAAATTTTGAGCCTTTCAAAACGTAGCCTCGGAACTCTTCCCATACCCATTTCCAATAATTTTAGCAGGTATCTAAGGGCCTGCTTGAACATAGGGACTCCTAACCTGCATCGACCAGATTCTAATCAGACCAAGTAGTCCGGCGTATTCCTGGGAAGTGCTAGCACTTTCTTTACAAATCTTGTTTGAACGGGTTCTAACCTTTCGCCATACCTTAGCCCCCGAATAGCACTGCAGTACATAAGGGTTTCTAGAGAAACTGAATCAAAAAGTTTTATACTGCCATCCCAAGAATCACATTTACTCCTGCACAACACCTCCCAGAGACACGCCGTAGCTCTTTGTCCCTTAGATACAAAAACATTTGCAGCTCCACTAAAGACGCCCGATGAGTTTAAACGAACTCTTAGGTAAATATATTTCTTGACGATTTCAACTACCTGGTTTTCATAAGTGAACGTAGCATTAACCTTATTATTTGTACCTCTTGCAAAGACCAATAGTTTTGTTTTACTTACATTAACCTGGAGTTTATTAACATCACCATATTTTTTTTAGAGCTAAAAGCTTTTTCCTCAGGTCACCAACGCTGTATGCTAGAATTACCGTGTCATCAGCATACATTAACATCATTATTGCTATTCTTTCATTAATACTCAGTCCGCTTTGTCCTTTCGATTAAAAAAACTCATCCATATCCGCTATATATAATGAAAACAGAACCGGGGATAAAAGCTCACCCTGAAGAACACCTTCATTAACCTGAATGCGATTTGTGTGTCCCTGCTCTGTCCTGATTTTCAAGTTAGCCTTATAGTAAAGGTCCTCGAGAATGCGTATAATTTTAGGGCTGCGCCCTAACTGAAATAATTTGTCCCATAGCAGCGTGTGGTTAACCGAGTCAAAAGCCCGTTTGTAATAAAAAAATAAAGCATAAACTTTTCTCCAAGGAATTCTTATGTGGTAATGTATGATGCTCGTTAAAGAAAATATTTAATCCTGACAAGATCTTTTTTTCCTAAACCCTGCCTGAGCTTCTGGTAAAATTTGGCACCTTTCAACACACTTTGTGATTCTATCTAAACAAATCTGTGTGAATAACTTAGCAATACAGCTCACTAGAGCGATACCTCTATAGTTCTCAGGCAGAGTCCTGTCTCCTTTCTTAAATAGAGTGACTAGTTCTATATCAGACCAGCTAGCTGGGCACTGCTTGGTTCTTAGTATAATATTAAACATAACTATTAAAAAAAGTTTCTATTCCACATGAAGCCCTACCAAACATTCATTAGGAATCCCATCTAGTCCAGGACTTTTCCCTGTCTTTAGATTCCTTAGAGCTTTAGTTAGCTCAGCTCATTGTATCTTACAGTCTAGCTTAGGGTATTCTACACCATAAAAGTTTACAAAAGTATTTCTCTTGGGCGGCATTACTTGTTTATAGAATTGTTCCCACACTAGTGTGGATATTTTATTTTCACTGACCCTCTTCTTAGATTTGAATAATTTTACCGTTTCCTAGAATTCGGCAGAAATCTATACATGACTCAAATTGTTTCTTAGGACCAAGAAATAGTTTAATGTTGTTTTTACACATTTGTTTGAGATTATCCTTAGCCTTATAAAATTCTTTATAAACATTAAATTTATAATTACACTATTTACATCTTATTCTACAAAGTCTAGCGTATTGTTTAGCTTTTTTACATTCTTGGTCGAGCCATGGCCTATTTTTGAAATTTAACATAGGTTTTTTATTACAAACTAGATTGTTGTCTTGTGCTGCTTTAAACAAACATTCAGTTGAGGACGTATTTATTTCTTCTGCTGACTGACGGAGGCAGGATAGAGAGACGGATTTCAAAGTTTTAAAGAATTTTAAATTATCTTGATTACTGAGTCGATTTTTGTAACTAAATGACCTGCTAGTAGGTATAGGGTGATAATTTTCCAGCTCGATCTCCGCACATAAAAGAACATGGTTCGAAGAGAAAATATCAAGACATTTAAACGATCTTACTTTGCTTATAATATTGTAATGAACTAGACAATAATCAAGTGGACTGGTTACGTGGGGTTATGTGCGTGAACTGGCCCAGTATATCAGGACTGACACGACCATTTAGGATAGCAAGAGAGTTGTTGTCCAAAAAGTCCAAGAACCAAGAGGCAGTCGGATTAGTACCACCGTCCTGCGACAGTCGTTTACTACTTAGCATGGTGTTATTGGTCATAGCGGGTTCCAGTTCCTCTTCGTTTCTGATCCTGGCATTAAAACCACCTCCAATTACTATTATCTCCCGCAAGTGCTGTTGTAGTCCTTCTACTGCCTTGTTGAGTTCTGTAAAGATTAGTTCAGTGTCGTATAAATTAGTGTTAGCATACACATTTCCTATTACTATAATTTTAACGTAATAACATTCATGAAAGATATTATCAGTATATTGTTTTTACTAAAGAGTATTTTATCTATCTTATATTTGTTTTTATTTGCAAGAATAACTACCTCGTTTGACGCTCTGCCTGTATTGTGTGACCTGCTAGCAGGTAGATGAGTAGACAAAAAATTACAAAAATTGTTACCTAAAGATAGATCTGTAGAATCATCCCATGTTTCGCACAGACATATAAAATCACACTTAGTAAGTTGTCTTCTTTGTCCAAGTATTTCAGGTTCCGGATACCGTGGACGTTCCAGTAGATAATTTGGCAGCAGTTTGTTCCGTTTTGAGATTTGTGTATGGGCGCAGGATGTCACTGAACTATTGAAAGATTAATGCCGTCACTTTTGCACTTGACCGCGCTGGCCTTAAAAGCATATCCTTCTATCATTTTTACATCTGTAAAAGCAGAGTCTCTCTTTTTGATCCAGTATTGATCCATGAGATGCTTATGTATCTCCTGTTCCCTCTTGTCTCTGATTGGTTGAATATGGACTTCCGGTGTTGCATCCTTCAGTTTTGACTTGTTTTTGAGAACTATGTAAACTTCTTTCCTACCAGCTAGCTGGAAATACAATAGTGGAGGTTTACTACTATCTCTGTTAACTTTTTTAGCACTCAGTATCTTGACATCTGGGAGTCCTAGTTTATTTACCAAGAGTGATTTTGCGTCCAGAGATGGAAATTGCGCAACTGGCAGACCAGTTATAAGAATTTCAGTCTTCTTTTGTGCACTATCATAGCCAGCAATTTTTGACTCAGCAGCCTCTAACCTTTGGGTGACCGTCGCAAGCTGTGTCTTGACACTGGTAATCTTCGTTTTACATACAGAACTAATGTGGCTAATTTTTTTGTCCAAATGTATCCACTTCAAGTTCACGTTACTTTCAAGATTAGAGAATCTTGAGTTGATATCATGCGTGAAACTTTGAATTTGTTGTGTGAAGTTGTTCGTTACTTGCAAATTAACTTGAGTGGAGACCAGAGTGGAAATATTTGGACCTAAAGCACTGAGTTCTTGTCTTATGTAAGCCGCTAGCTGCTCGAGTCCTTGTGGAATCTGAACTGTATCTCCTTTGGCACCTGATCTTGACCCGACGTAAAAATGGCACTTGTACTTGCAGTGGCTGAACCAGGGTTTTATCTTTCTTGGCTTGATATGTCCTACCAAAATATATATTTTGCTAGCACCTTAACGCTTGAAAATATACGATACGAATTATGTGGGCCTTCGGCCTACGTATAAATGAAAAAGAACTTAGCTTTTTTTGGTATAGCGATGAACCGGGGTTGGGAAATCGAATTTTTCTTCTCTCCTCACTTCTAATTATGTACCTGTCTTGAGTATTTGGCTATTTCCAGCGTGGTCGGAATTCTCATCACTTGAAAATAGACTAGTCTATTCAAAATTGGCGATTTTCGATCACTATTCACTAACTCAGGTACTTTTAATCTATATCCGATTGAAAATTTATCACACTTTTTATTTATTGACCAAATTTATAAAAAGTAAAAAATGTCAGGAAATAAAATTGAGAACTCGCAGAACTGAGTAGTTCTCCCTTTGCGTGCTAGATGGCTTCCTCGTCATTTGTGAATAGTGCAATTTATGAAAAATTTTCAGCTAAACATATTCAGCTACATGCTACGCACATTCTTATGTCTTATTGAATGTAGGAGAGCTTCCATATATCTTATTTCATCCTTTAGCGTAACATAAATTGTCTTACGCATTTGTTGAAGCTTAGCATCTACTTTGGGCCCGATTCCGGTCGACAAATCTGGCGCAAAGCGCCGGATTTGTTTAGGACGTAATAGACGTATGCTCCCTTACCTACTTAGGTTCAGTGAAAAGTAGCAAGTACTGAAATGCATGTAAAGTCGATCCAGACACCCGCTTTTCTTAGCATTCATTTTATTGCTCAAAAGTTTGTCTATTATATCGTTGATTGTAAAGAACTGGTAAGTCCGATCAACTCCATAAACAATATAGTTCTATTTCGTCGCATTCGCCGTCGTTTAAAATTTATTTGAAACAATTCAATTGAAAACTGTGACCTGTGGAGCACAACCAAAAAAGACACATTGACAGACGGACAGACACACAGACATAACCATTTTAATAGATGCTTAAGCTCAGCATCTAAAAATCCGGAGCTTCGCGCCGGATTGGCGCCACAGGGGCCCGAAGTAGATGCTGAGCTTACACTAAATATTGGGTTTTATAAAAAAAAACTATTGTATCAAGAATCAAAATACGACAGCGCCCTAACACTCCTTCTACCTCTACCTCTCAAATTTCTTATTTTATTTAAAACTATCAACGCACACAGAATTCCATCTTGGCAGGACGGCCAGAAGACTGTAGAATGTTGATCTCACGGTGGTCTGCACATGAGTAGCGAAGGTACCATTAGGCTCTAAACCCGTGGGCTGGGAAAGATTTCTGCTCGTACGAATTATTTAAGTTTAACAATGTATGTATGTATAGATGTATGTATGTGGTTATGTATGAATGTATATTTGTAAGTACCTACGTATGGATGTATGTTCGTATTAAAACGCGTATGGAAATCTCAACCGATTTTTAAGTCAGTCGGGAAATCCGTACGTGAGTTTACGTTACCTCCGACATCGCGAATGTCCGGAATTTCTCCGAAATTTTTCTCAGTATGTTTGAATGTATGTATGTATGTATGTATGTATGTATGTATGTATGTATGTATGTATGTATGCATGTATGCATGTATGTATGCATGCATGTATGGATGTATGTATGTATGTATGTATGTATGTATGTATGTATGTATGTATGTATGCATGTATGCATGTATGTATGCATGCATGTATGGATGTATGTATGTAGGCATGTATGTATGTAGTTGTATTTTTAGACTCTGAGCTTTAGCTGCATCTATTGGAAAGGTTTTTTAGATGCTGAGCTTTAGCTGCATCTATTGAAATGGTTTTGTGTCCGTCTCTGTCTGTACGCCTGTTTGCGTGTCTGTAGCTTCTTCACTACAGGTCTTAATTCTGAATCGATTAAATTCTAACTTGTTTTAATCTCCCACAAATCCGATGGAAATGTGCTGTATAGTTTTTGAGCAACATCGCAAGAACAGTTTGTCCGCAATTAGCAGTTAAATGGACCAAGAATTAAAATCTCAGTGTTGGGATAAAAAACGGGGCGAAAATTTAAAAATTTTAAATTTCAAAAATTTCAAATTTTCAAATTTTTAATTTTTAAAATTTTTTGAAATCTTCTAACTTTTAAATGTTTGTCAGGTTTTTTTCTGTTAGGATATTTGAAGTCCAATGTTTTTAGTCTGCATTGTTTTAAGCTTTAATTTTAAATAAAAGTTGTTAAAATATAATTTTAGGATTGACAAAAAAATCTAAAAACTGTGAATTTTGTTAGTTAGACCGTTTTGCAACTTTTGCCTAACTGATTTTGAAGAATGAGATGTCGAACAAATCTCCCAGAAATTGTCTTTGATTTGGTATATTGTTGGTTATATTCGAATAATAAACATGGCTTTTATAGCCTGCTAGAATCCCAGCAACTAAATGGCCCATAGTTTATCATAGTTTTAAGTACCTCCATTTCGAACTTTTAATTTTTTCTAACTTGTTTGAACAACTTGTAATGAACTTACCTATATTAGTTATAGATATTGAGGGATCGTTCATAATCACGTCCTCCAAATATCATAGTTTCAAGTACTTCCCTTTTCACCATTAAAATTTTTTTTAGCCTGTTTTTTTTCAACCTATTTTAACTATATGTCACAGACTTATGATATATATATTCAGGGATCGTCCATAATGACGTCCTTCAAATACTATAGTTTCTAGTATGTATGTATGTATGTATGTATGTATGTATGTATGTATGTATGAGAGAGTATAGGGACTTGAAGACTTTACATCCATCGTCCCACTCTTTTCAATTACTATTTGATTTGAAGCTCCCGCGAAAGAGTTATGAAACTAAATCACATTGGGGTTCTCATCATTTTTCTTAGTTACTATTTTAATTGCTAGTCGCGTTTGTTACTGCGGACCGGGTTAAGAGGATAGATTAAACTGCATCTCTGCAACGACATTCTATTCCGGCAGAGCCGCGGATCACCGTGGAACCACATCGCAATAGCTGAGGGGTCTCAATCCTCCTCTAGAGCGAATTCAGCGTCACAGTGCACCGGCCGACCCCTGAACTATTAGAGAGAGCAGACGAGAGCGGTGAGCTGGAAGAGCAAGTAGTAAACAGTTGGTGTGGGTATAGGTATATACAAAGTGTACGTGGCGTGGCTACAGAATATCCGTATTAAGGCATATATGTCTCCGTCTCTTGCACAAGGCCACGGATAAACATACATACCACCAGTCCACTTATACCATCTCCCTACCCCAAACTGAATCTTCCTCACTTCAACCAGACCCAACTCAACTCGCATGCAATCCAAGTTTGGGGCCGACTCCCCCGACTTCGCAATCCAGTGCCCATCTTACTGGACTGCCAAGCCGGGGTTCTATAGTTTCTAGTATCCCCATTCCCAACTTTAAATTTGTTTTCATCCTATTTTACCTACTTGTCACGAGCTTACCTATATGTGTTATAGATATTCAGGGATCGTCCATAATGACGTCCTTCAAATACTGTAGTTTCTAGTGTTCCAAGTCCCAACTTTAAATGGTTTCATCTTATTTTAACTACATGTCACGGACTTACCTATATGTGTTAAAGATATTCAGGGATCGTCCATAATAATGTCATTCAAATATCATAGTGTTTGGGACCCGCATGTTTAACCTCAACACTTTTTCCAACCTTTGTTTTAACTGCTTGCCACGTACATTCGTTAATGGCTTATTGATGGTAGGGGAGACTCCATAAATAACGTCATTTGTAAATCATGCAATTTTCAAAAATATTCCAGCGTTTAAACAACATGCCAAGTACATCCATATATGGCTTTTGGTGGTAGATGAGCCTCCATAAATGACGTCTATTTTGAATCGTGCAATTTAAAAAAAAATTCAGCTATATTCAACTACATGCAACGAACATCTTATTTATATCTCCATTAACTTATAACAACTCGTAAAGGATCAGAAATGCGAGCAGGCAGGTCTGTATTGTTAATGCCATATAGTTAAAACGTTTTGCGTTTTAAAATATGCAATTAGAGCAATTTAAACTTTTAATAGCCATGTAATTATAAATTGGTCGGATGAAAAGCCTATTTAAACCAAAGCGGAAGATAGCGCATTTGCTTTCAGCGAAAAGTGGAAGTAAACGCATGAACTCATTTATGAATAAATCATTATTAAAAGTGTAAAACATCAAGGGACCACTCATAAATAACGTCAGGTCAAGTAGCTTGCTTGAGTAATGATGGTTTCACATTATTTAGATTTAAATGTTTTAGTTTGTCAACTACGATTAAAAATTTGGATCCAAAAATTGCCGTGTTGATGATTCTTGGCACCACCACTTGACCACTTGAACCACTTGATATGTACGTCCTACAAGAAAGTCCTTCAACCAGTTGATTAAGTAATCATCCAAATTGTATCTCAGTCCCAACCTTTGCAGCAGCCTGTAGTAAGAAAGTCTATCAAACGCTTTCAAGAAGTCCACATATAAAACAAGTCAACAAGATTTTCCTCATCCACTAACCTTGTTATGTCTTCCAAAAATTTTAAAAGGTTTGTGAAACACGATTTACGGGGAAGAAAGCCATGTTTATGCTTTAAGAAAGTACAGTCTGAAAATATTTTCTCCCCAATATATTGCTTTAACAACTTACAGCAAACCGAGGTTAAACTGATTGGGTGATAATACATTGCGTTACAATTTGAGCCACTTTTGTAAATGCATGTAACGTTTGCCTTCTTCACTTCAGTCACTTGGTCACTTTTCATACTTTAATGAGTTTTTAAAAATAATAGAAAGGGGTTGAAACAGAACTAAAGCAAATTCAATTAGTAGCTTTGGGTAAATACTGTCCGGTCCAGACCATTTGTGAAAATTTACTTGTTTCAGTTTTCTAAACACATCTGCGAAAGTGATGAGTAATTTACATTTTTGTGTTCGAATGTGCTTAATTGTTAAGATTTTACTTTCAGAAACACTTTAACAAACAAACCCCTTTTCGAACTCCGATGCTAATACGTCCGCCGCTTCTGTGTACAAACTAGTAACAACACCATCATTATTCAACATTGGAATAGAGATGCGATTTTTCTTTACGCTGCAGTATCTATAAAGGCTTTTGAATTCTCTTCTGAATCATTCTTTTCCTTTTAATTTTTCGTTCCAACAATATTTTGTGAAGCCTTCTTCGAGTTGTTTACTTATTTCTTACTTTTTGTAGGTAAGCCAGTATTTAAATTGTTCAGACTGACTTAAGTTGTTGTGTCCCTGGTATGCTTTTTTCTCAATTATTAGACGAATTACAGAGTTAGGTATTTGTGCATTGCAATTTGTTACATAACGCACATATTTTCCACACAGTCTAATAAATGATGCTTAACGAATTTCCAATAATCTTCAACACTCTGACGTTCAACTAATTCTGGTTTCCATTTCACTCTTCCTAGCTCCTTTAGAATTTCAGTGAGGTCAGCATTGACGTTATAAGGTTAGCGTTCGTTATTTATTAGCACAGGTCCAACTTGTATGTTGCATTTAATTACACTATAGTCACTTTTCCCTAGTAGAGGAAGAAGGCTGACGTCACTCACAAGTTGAATTTTTGAGATAACTAAGTCAAGTGAGCTTTGTTGAGTGCCTCTGGATCTGGTGACAAAGTTTCTTTTGTCATTCAAGATTTTACACAACGCAGCTGCTGCACTACTGTCACTTGAATTTGAATTCAATTTAACTGTGGGTAATCAAAATCTTCGACAATTAACTATTTACTATAACTTGATAAGAGATTAAAGACAAGTTGTCTTACGTCAGTTTTGATTGGATTTAAATATTTTCTATCGTCTTAAAGGGGCTTGTTCAAGCACAATACTGGCAGTTTTTTTCCGTTTATATTGCAAATAACACTTGCATGCTAAATTTCCGTTTGGAGATTTCTTTCTCAAGCACAGATGTCAAATCGACAATATACAATCACACCTCCTCCTTTTCCAGAATTCCAATATTTTATAAAAGTGTAGTTAGGTATTAAAAGTTTAGTTGGTACTACAGTGGAACCTCTCTATAATCACGTGGGCTATAGTAGTGACCTACCTATAGTAGTCATCTTTAAATTCCCCGGCAAATGTGCTATGCTTTAACATTGTACGATAATGCCTATAGTAGTTTTTTATATAGTAGTTACCTACCTATAATTGTCGCCCAAAGAAGACCCTACAGCATGCAAAACATGTACTTTTACCTGAATGTAGTAGTTTTGTATATAAAATTTAAACCCCTCTCCGTTTGTTTGCTTCCTTGTCAGCTTTACTTTTTCCAACATGCATTACACAATAGATGCAGGTAATGTACCTCTGTGGTCGACAATTAGTCAACCACGGATAACAAAATTGATTATATTTTCATATTTATTTCAGGGTTGATAACTACTATTAATTAAAACATACATTCTGCATTTTTCAATTTTTTTTTGAATTCAGCTTGATATTAATATAACTCGTCGATGAAGAATGAAGTTTGATCATCTCCTTTTTGAAGCTAAAATGAATAAAGATCATCTCCATTCTGCTCTAAAATGAATTTTGACTATCTCTATTTTTCATGAAATACGACCTATGCAATATGTTAATGACGAGTTAAGGGTTTAGGAATCGAAACTAAGCACATTAGGGGTCACCCATAAATGATGTCATCAAAATATCTCCATTTTAAGTCCGTATGACCCTCTGTCATCAGATTACACGTTGGGTAAACGGCTACCTTCAGAATACGATACTATAAATATCCAAGTAGACTGCTGGGCCATACCCATTACGTCATTTATGGGCGACCCCTTAATTTTCTAAAAGTTGCAATAGTAATATAATAATGAACTAATTCCTGATCTCATAAATGATGAAATAATTGATTAATTTGATCTAATTAATTTATCAATAAATCAGTATTGAAAGTTTTAAAATTAAAGGATCGCCCATAAATGACGTTATGGGTATGGCCAAGCAGCCTACTTGGATAATGATGGTAGCACAAGCTAAAGATAGCCCTTTACGATACGGGTAATCTGACGGTAGGAGGGTCATAGGGACTTAAAATAGGAATATTTTAATGACGTCATTTATAGGTGACCCCTAATGTACTTTGTTTTGAATTCCTAAACCCTTACGTAATCATTACCATAACTCATTAGCCGTATTTCATGAAAAATGGAGATGATCAAAACCAATTCCAAATCATAATGGAGATGATCATAATTCATTTTAGCCCCAAGATGAGATGATTAAACATCATTCTTTATCGACGATATGTTCTTATTTACTAATTTATTATAATCAACGTGCGAATAGTGGAAAATTAAAACCAATCTGTCTTGGTGAATAACTTTACAGTCTTTTGATATGTTCATTCGGATGCCAATAATCATTCCCCCACTTTTCCTTCCTCTCTCTTCTACCAGTGGTATAACCGTTAATTTAAAATCGTGAAAAGTGTTTTTCAAATTGTCAGTTATTCCACTGGTCCAAGTTTTAGATAAACAGAATATATCCACGTCATGTTTCAAAACTATGTTGATTTTGTCGTATGTACAATTTTTGATTCCGTTAACGTTCCAGTACAAAATTCTATTTACAGATTTTACAGGGAGTTGTATGCGCTTGCCGATTTCCTATGAGTTAGGATTATTGGTAGTGTCCATGTTGTGTGGTTTTGATTTCTGCTTTCTCTTCTTTTCTCTATCCTCAAAACGTTTCTTACTTAGTTCTGGGGGTAGGTCAGCATTGATAAAAATTGGGTTGCCGCTTCTGATTTTTAAATTCATGATACTTTATAAATCGCATGATGTGGTTTGTAGTGACACAGTAAGTTTGTAGTCCAATGGTGTATCTCTGAAACGCGTAAACAAATTTAAGTACTTATGTGTTATTATTGACTCACATTTAAATTTTAAGGAACACAGTGTCTATGTTAAGAAAAGTCTCTACTGCTATTTGTGTAATACATAACATTAGAAAATACCTAACGTTTAAGATTTGGTATACTATGGTCAATGCGTGTGTTATCGTACTATAAAAATCGTAATAAAAATAAGGGTAAAATTGATGAATCAATAGTTCTTGAGCAGGCTAATATGCTTTCTAGCAAAAAACGTATAAACGATGTTATGTTAATTTTTGTATTTAAAACTTTAAAATTTGGATCGAATATTGAATATTTGAATAATTTGTTTAAAGTTAAAAAGATTGTAAGGCCAACAAGGTCAAAAGTTGGTATTTTGCTCGAGCACATATATCATAGCCCGTCTGCAGTGTTTAAACATTTTGGTATAGAGCTGTAGATGCCTTGAACAAGCTCCCACCACATTTGCGTAACACTGATCTTACTTTAACTGAGTTTAAGATACAATTAAATTCTTATTTTATATCAGGTGGAAAATGTAGATACTTCTCTATGTACACATCTCCTTAATTCATAGTTCAAAAATTTGTTAATTCGTTTGTAACCATATTTGCGTAGTTGGATTTGTTTTTAAAAATACTGGACTCGATATAATGTAACCGAATACTGTGTCTGTTATTGGAATTCAGTACAAACTAAAAAATGTTTGGACTGTATTTGACACTTGAATAAAGCTCACAAACAAACAAACAACAATGTTACAATTATAGTACCTTGTGTCATTCAATTTCGTTTCAATAAAAAAGAGCATAATAAACATATACAGAAAACAAGGGCTAAAGCTCTTATAAAATGACAGTCTAAACAGTAACGTTTGGCAGTTTGAATTTTACCCAAATTCTAACGTTCAATATTTTTTATCTTTTTTCGTCAATTTAATAATAAGCAATCTACACTGAAAGGATCTGTTAGCAGCACAAACTACTTTATAGGATTGCCCATAAATGATGTTGTCTTCAGAGTCCGTGGATCTGCCATGTTAAAAATTGGCACTTACTAAAACTTACAGTGACGAAATGGGGGTGCACCATGGCCCGAGCGAAATGACAATTGCTAAAAATTATTTGACTAGTTTTCTCACGCGAAATCATGCACATAAGGAAAATACTTATTATTACATATAATATATCAACATTATTTCTCAATACATGACATTCGCATTCATTATATGTAACAAAATTGACAACATTCAAAACTACTTATCTGTAGTTATTTTTCTACATTTCAATGTAAGGGCGGTAGTGACTCACACTACCGCCCCATCTCATAAAAATAGCTACACACACAAAATACCAATACGCTGATAATTCTCCTTCAGAGAATTATCCATGCATCAGCTCGTTCTCACTGACCGTACGGGCTTAAGCACTACAATTAAGAACGTTGCACCGAGTCACCCCACTCGGCCCTTTCTTTTTATGGCTCTGTTATTGCTAACAGAAGCACCACTCATAAAAACAATAAGACACTAAATTACTAACAAATTCAATACAATACAATATACATACTCTTTATTTTTGTCACCAAGACTGAACTATGGACAACTCTGCTCTTTATGTAGAGCACCATTTCCTTTCATAAAATTAAACAATTCATTCAAATTATACATTGAAAAATAAAGAGACAACACAATTCGATTACAATCTCAACGAGTCGGACCTATTCTTTTCTTGCTCATAAGAAATCATAGATATTTTTATGAAATTTCTCACAGAGATTTTCATAATTAATATCTCAGTCACACATACACAGTAAAATTCCTCCCAGAGGTTTTTACAGCTGTATCACTCAACACTACAATACAATCCAACATTCATGAGTACATAACAAAGCTACAATATTAAAATTCCTCCCAGAGGTTTTTAATACGAAAAGCTCATGGAAAATATATAAAACGGGAACCGACTAACCGGATACAAACTCAACTCCACCCGCTTTTATACGTTATCATGCACATCTCTACCCTGTAGAGCTACAAAGGAGCCCGCTACCCGGACGGATCTGAAGTGACTGCAGCACTTCAGACCTCGCTCCCGAATTTCCCCAAGGACCCCAGGAAGGAAGACAAATCCAACCACAATCACAATCCACCTGGACCATTTCCCACAAACAAACAAAAGGAAAAATCTCACAACCACAAGAGATATCTACAAAATAAAATTGTTATAAATTCCTCCCAGAGGTTTTATTTCATTTTTTATTTCCGAAAGGGCACACAATAACCCTATAATTGATATAAATTCCTCCCAGAGGTTTTATATTCAATTCAAAAATTTGGAAGGGTACAAACACCCAGAGGTTTTAAGTAAATTCCTCCCAGAGGTTTTACTATAAAAATCTATATAATTGGTTTGTTGTAAATTCCTCCCAGAGGTTTTACTTCATTCTCAAATTAATCGGAAGGGCACACAATAACCCTGAAATTAATTGTAAATTCCTCCCAGAGGTTTTACACTAATTTTACAAAATATCCGAAAAAAAGGGCACACAATAACCCTGTAATTAATTGTAAATTCCTTCCAGAGGTTTTACATTAATTTTTTGGGCACACAATAACCCAGTGGCTTATTGTAAATTCCTCCCAGAGGCTTTACCTAAGTTCACAATTCAACAAAACTTTGCGAATTCCTCCCAGAGGCTTTGCATTAGTTATTTTTTACAGGACCATCAAAAGGCCACAATTACAAAATCAATAGTAATTTCCTCACTCACCACAATTACAAAATCAAAATTACAAGAGGATTACACAAGTCCATTCTACAAGGACCAATTAAGGGACAATACCCCGAAATAACCAAACACTGACCAAGACGGAATTTTGTCTACAAGTCAAAGTTCACAACCTTAAGGAGGGCCTGATCATCCCCCCGGACAGGAAACAGACAACCATATGTCACAATCAAAAGGAACAAAAAACCCACCCAATCCAACGTCAGTCAGTGATATTGAAATAACAATCACACTATTTACAAAAACAATACCACAACCCCCGGAATTACAACATTTACCTTACGAACAATTTTACAAAACAAGTAAAGAGGTAAATTCCCAAGGCTCATACGACCGTCACTGGACAACCTCAAATCCAAAGGAAATAATTGACGCTGCTCGGCTATTTTACGAAAACGAATATACAACCACCTGTAATTATTACGATAAATTCATAGGCGATATTTACAAAGTACAAGACAAGAAAACTGAGGCCTGGAATACAGAACTAAAATCCCTCAAACTTCTTGCTACATCACAAGAGGATTATATACGTAGACATCAATCTACCCCAGAACCAGACAATATGGGTTCAAATCCAGACCATGCAGCAACACTCTCTCTCATCTCCAATCCCATTGCTCGCCTACCACAACTCTCGTTCCCACGCCTCACGGGTTTCCAAAATTATGACCACTGGAAAAACCGTTTTGACCAACAAGCCAAATTAAATGGTCTACAATCATATTTTGATGACACGCACAAACGCCCCGAAATTACCGTAGCCGAAGGCCATACGGATTATGCAGCAGAGCTCAAAGCTCAAGAGGACTGGGACCTACAAAATATAATGGCCATTGAAGTCATCCTTCTCTCGGTCAACAATGCAATAGCCCATAAATTGCAATGCTACCCCACCGCAGCGGGAATGATGAAATTACTCAAAACACAATACTCAAAGACTCCTCCCACCAAACGGACGGAGCTTCTCCTAAAATTGGTGAACCTCAAAATGGAAACTACAGGTTCCAATTATTTTTCCGAACTACTCCGGGTTCGTGAAGAATGCAAACAAATCGGAGCGGAAGTCCCTGTCGGACTCACAATTGCATTAGCCCTGAAAACCCTCACCGATTCATACAAATACAAGCATTTCTTAGTCACATGGTACGCCCTGGATGACACACTGCAATTGGAAGAAAAGTTCCAGTCTTTATTGAGCTCAACAGACAACACAATGGAACCAGAGGAGGGCAGCAATCTGAAACCCACGGCTTCAGCACTATACACACAGACACAGAGACAATCCCGTCGAGGTGGTGACCTGAGAAAGCAATTAGCTCACAGAGAAAAAGCTAAAACAATAGGAAGGGGAACATCCACAAACAATGACAATAAACCCCCAGAAACAACAAATACGGATAGATGCGGCCACTGTCTCAATATTGGACACAGTGAAGCAAACTGCATCAATAAGAAAATAGGCCATCCAAAAGCAACGGAAATTCCAATCCCCAGATCAAGAGCCCTCAATCACCCCTCCCCCATAAGAGGACATGGCTCTGGAATCAGAGGAAGAGGACGCGGACGAGGTCGTGCACAATCTCGCCGCCAGACAAACAATCAACCTGGAAACAATCCATCCGGAAACAACCAAAACAATCAACCCGGAACGACCAACCAAGGTCAAGGAGGGTCAGGCCAGGCCCCAGCAGCCTTACTCGCTGCCTCCACTGAATCTATCCACAGTGATGATTCAGTACACTACTACTCAACAGATGAGGAAGACGTTCCAGTGGACCAAGGTAGAAATCCGCTACCCCGCACTTTGGAAGTCATTGCTAATAATGCAAGGCAGTACCGTTCACATGCATTTATGGTACGTCCAAGCCCAAAACCCTGCGGCAGTTCCCGCAGATTGATTCAACATAACGAGCCCCCTCAACTCGTATACAATATCGCAACTAACTGCTATATATTCAGAACCATAGAACAGGATCTTTACCTCCTACCAAAAATCCACAAATGTGAAGTAGGACTATGCATAGCTGAACACCTTGTCCGTCCTTTCTAAAACTCAGATGCAATTTCTACCGGAAACCCCGATGAACAGGAAGCCATTGCCCAAGGTTTTGAAGCACTACCTGGCGCCACTCTGGACATACTAAGTGAATCAGACGACTCTCTGACCCCGTCCAGAGGCACAAAAAGGAAAGGACAATCCAAATCACCAAAATCAAAAGGACAAGAAGAGGAGGGACACACCCCCCCGGGGACACCCCCTCAATCTTTAAATATTAGGACCACTACAAATATAGTGCCTAATCCACAGTTTATACTACAAACACTACAAACTCTCCTTGGAGCCCTACAAACTGGACCATCTGATCCACTGGACCGAACTCTGGTGACATCAATTAATAGATGGATAGACAAGCAACCATGGTACCCTTCCTCACAGGAACCACTACCTGAACAGGACAAAACAAAAACAACCCCCACTACACACGTTCAGGAGGGTACATCAAAGGGAAAGAAAAACAAACGTTCAAACAAAACGACACCCCTACCCTCACCTCCAAGGACGACGACCGTTCAAACTCAACAAAGGTTCTCACCCCTTCATCTTGATCCAAATCAACACAGAGCGATCAAAACCTACTATGACCTTACCCACACGGTCAACGGTCATTTCAAACGTCATTGGGTATCCCCACAACTACCAGTGACTGCTAAAGTTCTACAGAGTCATCATCCCTATGCTCATATAGAACAATACATCCCGCAACCGGATGCACCAGCAGTTATGGCTGTTCGGGACCTTCGCCCGACTGTACAAAGTGATATGGACTTATGCCACTGTCCTCACAATCATGATGACCATTCCACCTTTGACTCGTGCACATGGAGAAGCCGGACGCATGAACTAATTAACCATGTACCAACCCTGTACACTAATCAAGATACTCTGGAACACGACGCAGAGCAGTCGAGGGACTCACATTCAATCCACAAACCCTATGCTACCAGGTTCCATCCACTTCAACAACCAAAGACAGCCTACGAGTTGCACCTTTCACATTTGATCCAGACCACGTCTGTACCAAAGAATCCCGGTGCTTTCCAGCCAATCTAGAAAACAAAACTATGATGCGGAGTACAAAACCTCCTAAAAAACAACCTCCGTTTCCCGACAATGCAAAGCGGACACCAACATGGGAACTCAGACATGCGTACATGGTTCAACCCTTTAAAAAAGGCTACTCCACAAAAAAGCCAATTATTACTGACCCCACACATGGTCAGGAAGTCACACAAAACAAGCACAGAAATCCTCCACCAATAATCAACTGTCACAACATCCCTGATGAAGCCTTCCGCTCCGCGATGGAAAACTTTTACCACCGGGCCAACCAAACAAGGAAGCTCTCAGGGTCATACCCGATCAACAAGGGCATGTACTTAAAATCATTTTTAAAATGAAAAATGAACAAAACCATCACCTGGACACAATCAAATCCACTCCCACCCCCTACATAATACAAGAGGAAGGCTACTCCTCCCTACAGGACCACTTCATTTGGCCTTGCGACACTGGAGCTGGAGTCCACATATGCGGGAACCCAGAATGGTTCTATAGCTTTTATAACTTCAAAAAGGAAACCGGTGTCAAGATGGCAGATGGTACCTGGGTGCAGTCTCCAGGATACGGGACAGTCCTAGTCTCCGCGTTTGACGGCAATGACTGGAATCCATTAGCCATTCATGGTGTATGGTATATACCCGGGGCTTCAAATTTATTCTCCGTATCCTGCATCACATTTCAAGAAGACATTACATACGTAGGTGGGAATGAAAACATTTACTTTACACGCGAAACCCAACAAATCGCTCCACAAGACAAGAAGAACAAAAAGGAATCCATCCTCACTACAGTTATACAAAAAGTTCTTGTCGGCCAGACAATGAAACAAGGCCCTGATGACCCTGGTCAACTAGTGATGCTATTTCGCCCCATCTCCAAACTAAAGGATGACATGACTGAAATCGGACTCAAATTTCCAGTCCTAGAACGCTGGCACGAACGCCTGGGTCATTACCCAAAACGCAGACTTGATTTGACCTTTCTTAATCAAGCTGTCGACACTCATGGAAAAGAAGTCACAATAGGCGCAGAATCCAACTGTGACATTTGTCGTCGCCCAGGACGACTAACACCTCCAGAAGACCTCAATTCACCATATAACGGCCCCACCCACCCAGTAACAATTGGCGCGGTCCTCATTATCAAACTGGTACAAACATCAATAATCTCAACACATGGCAATCGCAGTGCCCTCCTAATAATGGATGCATCATCAGAATATGTACAAGTTACATTTCTTACCCACCTCAATAAGGAGCAAATTCAAAAAGGTTTTACAAAAGCAACTCAATGGCTTAAATCCAAGAAACACAATACCACGGCCATTGAGATTCACTCTCAGCTACCCTTTGACCCTGAGACTCTACTACAATGGAGTACCGATAACAAACTGACAATACAAACTCCCACATACACACGACTCATGGAGCGCGTTACCTACCAATTAAAGGACGCCACCATGGCCATGTTGATACAATCAAATATCACAGACCAATTCTGGGAAGACGCATTTCGTACAGCCGTCTATATCCACAACAGGATACTCAATCACACAGACATTATCACTCCATACGAATGCGTACTCGGATCCGCCCCCCGGATCTGCCATCTACAAATATGGGGCACCCCTGCCTTTGTGAAAATCATGAAGAACAATAAAATGACTGGTGATACTAAACAAGGATACCTGATGGGATACGAGTGTGACAAAAAACGCTCCTACTTCTTTGACTCTTCAAATGGACAATACTCATACGAGTCTCATTTGGACTACTTCCCATCCCGTATTCCCGTAGCACCTCCCCAGGAGTTGCTACACAGAGAATGGATCTTTTATAAAGTTCCCCTAATACAACAAACAACTTGTCATCAAGAAATGACCCCAGTCTCCATCCACCTGGACACACAAACAATGCAACGATGCTTCCGGGCGGCCATTCATGAAGAAGTTGAATCAGTCCACCAAACACCCATCACTGAGGAACCCCCTTTAGCGGACCTCTCTATAACGATCACCCCTGATGTTGAAGACCCATCACCGGCGTTCTCACCGATTTCCATCAGGCCTGAACCTTCCTACAAAAGAGACCCTATGTGGACTGCACATCTGGACCAAAGAGATATGGACTTTAACGATGACGTTCTTTGTCTAGATGCCCCATCAATAGACCTACTTGCCCTGGTCAAAGATACAGACACTCCAAGAAAATACCGAGAGAAGTCAAACATTCTACCCGACAAGGTTGCTGTAGCGAGATGGCTTCAAGACACCCCGTCTACTTTAACCACTAGCTACGTACCAGCTTCTCCTCCGTATTTTGGAAACAGTGAACCCTTGTCTATACAATGCACAATAAACAATGATGACGTCCCGCTACAAGAGGACCCACCCTCAGTCATCCCTCCAATCCATATTCCAAAAGACTATGAGGAAGCTATTTGCTGCTCTGACAGAGACGACTGGAATGCAGCCATGCGCCACACAATGCTTATCATGGCTGGACAAGACACATGGACATATGTAGACTCAAAAATTACCTCAAGACAAAAACTACATGAACCTGTCTGGACATATTCCGCGGATAGCGCTACAGGCCAACTCAAGGCTACACTTGCCCTTAATCTCGGTTCAAGAGACCACTGGGGCACCGAACTCAATCCGTTTCCCACACCACCGGATCTAACACTAGTCAGACTGCTTCTATCTGATGCAGCAACATATGGGAAACACATATTCAAATTTGCGCTGGACAAACAATTTCAATCAACAAGGACTCCTCACACCCCTACATACATGCAACAACCCCCTGGCTTCCGGCTTAAGGATCCTCATGACTTGGTATGTCTCCTCAAATTATTACCAAGACGACCTAATCAAGCTTTACAAATAAGCTTGTCTTCCATCTTATCAGATGACCAATTCAAAACAAGTGACCACGCACCCAACCTCTTTGTGAAAAAATACAAAAAAGGTGCAACCAACCACAGGACATTCATTTACTGGCATGAAGATATCCTTTTGGTCACCACAACTGATGATCAAGGACTCCACTCTCTAGTGGATCAATTCGACTTCCTTTATTTCCATGAGGAAAAACAATTCAAATTTCTGTTTGGCATGGACATTTCAGTATACCCTGCCATGATACAAATAAGCAGCACAACTCGCATTCAAACCCTTAGAAAACTGTTCATCATTGAACCCCCAGAGGACCAAGATGAACCTCTCTCATCCACCTTCAATATGGAGTTAGTTGGTCGCAAGGACTATGAATGTGTCCATCACCGAGTCCTTGGATGGCTATATCAAATCGCCATCAGCACCAGACCTGACATTCTACTAGCAGTACAACGCCTAGCTCTACAATTTACCTCACACTTCAAAGCACACTCCACAGCAGCCATCGGCATCCTGCGATACCTGATTACAAATCATCCCTTCTGCATCCAGTACCACTCAAAACTGGAAACCCCGATGGAAATAGTACTGATGTCTCACTCAGGACTAACACGTGACCACGTAACAAAAAGCACTACAGGAACGGCAATCACTCTCAACGATACCGTCATTTCGTGGGGCTCTAATATAGAACCCACCCAGTCATATCCAACAAACAAAATGGAAGTAAGTGCAATCTATGAAGTTACCTGGCGTGGCATGTGGATTCACAACGTACTAGTCGAACTAGGAGCTAGACCTCCACAGATGCCGCTCGTACATCGCACCCACTGTGACCCTGGATGGCAGCTAATTTATGACAAACTCAACAAAGCTCCGGACTACATGCGGTCTACACTACAGTGGCTACAAAAAATCATTGAAAACAAACAACTCACACTGGATGTTCGAGATGGGAACTTACTGCCCATCCATCTACTTTCCTCCCATATAGGAAAAATCTCACTACAAAATAAGCTACATAGCTTTGGTATGGTTAAGCCCCGCAAGGACTCTCCACAGATACTTCAAGCGCAACCCTCAGCGCCACCTAAATCCATCCTGATCAAAACAAGGAAACCATACACACCCCCAGTGGATCATTTCCCTACCTTTGTGGTAGAAAACGCTCAAGTTACACCACAAGCGCTCAAAACAATATGGCACTCTGGACAACGATCACGCCCCTCGGCGCCACGTTATCGCAAACACTCACCACCAGAGCCCCCATGCAAACGTTCCAAGAAATCTGACACTCACACTCAAATGGACAAAACCCCCAAAGTGAAATCAACAATAACTAAGGTCACTCCAACAAACCCAACAAATGAGCAACCTAAAAAGAAGTCAAGACACAAGGACACTAAATCCCGCTCCACCACTGACAACTCCTCCTCTAGAGCTGGGATTAGCACACTAGCACTTGCAATGACTGCCCTCTGTGTACTATCTCTTCTACCATCGACACAACCAACAATCATAGACAATGCACCACCAATAATCTGGAGACGATCAGACCACCCTGCCGTCACAGGCTACAACCAAGTCCATCTCAAACTCCGACTAGTTTCCCCCTGTAAACTACTCATTTCAGACAAATCGGAATTCTCGGACATTAAGACTAAATGCAACGAAGAATACCGTCGCATCTTCCTGGAACCTTTCCAAAAAATGTGTCCCACACAAGTAGGACGCCCGAAACGGTTCATCTTCACAGCTATAGCCCTCCTAGCTATATTCGCTGTCACAAGTGCTGGCCTAGGCATGGCCTATCAGGCACATGAGCAAACACAAGTGAATCACGATCACATCAACGACCTGGCCCATCACTTTACAAGATTGGAGGCAAAAGTCAACAATGACACCAATCATCTCAATACCTTAAAGCAACAAATGCTTACGTTGGCGAAACAAGTCAACAGCCTAACAATCAAAGTCAACTCCCTCAGATCGGAGACAGTAGAACTAGAATTCTCCATTGCCTACCTTATGTCTCGACTCACAATCAGTCAACAAGTTCTCACTCGCACAGCAAAACTCTGGAAGAAAGGAGACATGGACGATAGCCTTTTTGAATACCTAAATTTCACACTTCCATGTGGGACGGACTGTCCTATGGAACTGGCGGATTTTTGCTCATGCACCTTTGACCCTGACCAAGAGGTAGCCAACATCAAATTCATCCATCCACTTATTGACACATCTCTCACCGTAGTGGAAGCCGATCCTTTCAAACTCATCACAATTCACAACAATCGGACCTGTGATCTACAATACACTGGCCCTACAAATGCTCTCATTTCAATCAAGGAAGATTGCTTATACGCCACCAATCTGGAACTACAATTTAAGAAACGTGTACTGGCCACGACTCACCAAAAATGTCGACCACGCAGTACCTTCCAAGGCGGCAAGGAGTTCTACACTCTCACTAATTGTCGACCTCAACAACCACATGACCTAGAGGACAATGTACAAGTCAAGGCCTATGATGGAAAATACTACATTTATTGCCCTGGCCTACCAATTACTATTGGAGACACACGCACCACTGACTGTCCTTCTGGTATCTTTACACAACCCATTAGCACCACCTTCAGGATTCTGAACCAAACTTTTCGTGGAAATATTCTGGACCTGATATTCATTGAAAGAGAAGACCCCATGTTTCTTGCTGGACTCGACTGGCATCTCACTCCTAAACTAAACATGAGCAACCTAACTGCAACCTTTCCTGAGTCTGTGGATAGGGACCCTATTCCCTGGATGGATTCATCTTTCACCTCCAACTCCACACCATACATCTGGACAACAACAATCCTCGTTCTTCTCTTGCTTGGACTCATTCTGTTTCTCACCAGGACCACCTGGACAAATTTCTATTCAAAATGGAGACAATCAACCCGACGACCGGCTCTTACTCCATCTCCAAAGGATAAATCAATGGAACTGGCAACAATTCCCCCTCTATTGGACAACTCTCCTCCTAAACCATCACCCAGAGTCATTTCAAGCGATTCACCACCACCACCCTTTCACTATACTGGTGGAAGGCTCAAAGTACTCCTTTGATTATCTAAAATTATGTTTTTTGACATCTACCCCTCTATTGGACAACTCTCCTCCTTAACCATCACCCAGAGTCATTTCAAGCGATTCACCACCACCACCCTTTCACCATACTGGTGGAAGGCTCAAAGTACTCCTTTGATTATCTAAAATTATGTTTTTTGACATCTACTCCTCCTTTGTGACACTCACCTCACTCAACAACAACAACAACAGTTACAAATACAGACTATCTATCAAAAAAAGAAGGGTATTATTACATATAATATATCAACATTATTTCTCAATACATGACATTCGCATTCATTATATGTAACAAAATTGACAACATTCAAAACTACTTATCTGTAGTTATTTTTCTACATTTCAATGTAAGGGCGGTAGTGACTCACACTACCGCCCCATCTCATAAAAATAGCTACACACACAAAATACCAATACGCTGATAATTCTCCTTCAGAGAATTATCCATGCATCAGCTCGTTCTCACTGACCGTACGTGCTTAAGCACTGCAATTAAGAACGTTGCACCGAGTCACCCCACTCGGCCCTTTCTTTTTATGGCTCTGTTATTGCTAACAGAAGCACCACTCATAAAAACAATAAGACACTAAATTACTAACAAATTCAATACAATACAATATACATACTCTTTATTTTTGTCACCAAGACTGAACTATGGACAACTCTGCTCTTTATGTAGAGCACCATTTCCTTTCATAAAATTAAACAATTCATTCAAATTATACATTGAAAAATAAAGAGACAACACAATTCGATTACAATCTCAACGAGTCGGACCTATTCTTTTCTTGCTCATAAGAAATCATAGATATTTTTATGAAATTTCTCACAGAGATTTTCATAATTAATATCTCAGTCACACATACACAGTAAAATTCCTCCCAGAGGTTTTTACAGCTGTATCACTCAACACTACAATACAATCCAACATTCATGAGTACATAACAAAGCTACAATATTAAAATTCCTCCCAGAGGTTTTTAATACGAAAAGCTCATGGAAAATATATAAAACGGGAACCGACTAACCGGATACAAACTCAACTCCACCCGCTTTTATAATACTATCATGGGGTGGAAATAAATATCGTCATTGAAGTTGAGTGTGGGTCACTTTGGAAATTGATAACACCCCATGTTAACGAAAGCCATTTACGCAATTCATTAGATTGAAATAACGTAGATGGGTAGGCCCTAGAATTTAGTAAATTTTGGTGACGTTATTTGTGTGTGGCACCTGGGAGTGATCCTAAATAAATTAAATCCTAATAAATAAGTTTAACTGCTTTTGCACAAAAATGTGCAACTTTTTCTCACGAAACTGTAGCTAATTTTTAGTAATATTTTTCATATTAGATATCAATTTTCTAACCAATAGAAGATATTCCGGTTCGAAGATTCTTAGTTTAAACGCATTTCAGACAGAAGTTAGGTTTTGATTTTTAGCCGCACGTGTTTAAATGCAAAATCTTTAAACTAAAATAAAATAATACATTAAAAATGAAACAACTCCCGCCAATCTTTCTTTTTCCTTTTTACTCAATGCGTTCTAAAGGATAATTTACCTTAATTGTTTTGTGGGTAGGTGGTTCTTAAAGGATAAATTGCGTAAAATCATTTGTGCCCAACCCCTAAACCGTGAACTTAATGTGAATGTGATGACCTTTTGGTGAAAGGATCCTAAAGGAAAATTTATGTGACATCATCAGAGTGAGGTCTGGCAAGGATGCATTCTCCATTTTTGTACCACCAGAAGGTCCCTTCGCTACAACCTTGGTACTTTGGAGGGCCTGCTTGCTATTGGCTGCTTCACATATTTTAAAACATGCTAAGCGGGATACAGAAACGGTATGTGCATACAATGAAAATGCCTTATACCTATTAACCGCATTGGAAATGCCGGCACTCATCCACGTTTCCCTATTTAGCGCTAGTAAGTAGGTTAGAACGGAAAATAGCAGTTAATTTTATTTGTAATTGTGTACTAATATGAGTGTGAGCGCAACTAACTTGACCCCTACTAGGGAAAAACAAAGCAAACCACATTACAAACAGCAAACTCAAGATGTGATCTATTTCGTTTATGTTTTTATGAGTGAGTTAAGAGAAGATGTAAGGAAGTTAGACTGTGCTAAGCTGTGTGCTAAATACACAAATATAGTAAAATTAGTATCCACTGCTTGCCAAGTGTCAAAAAGTACAGTTGACAGAATTGTGAAAAGAAAAGTTCAAGGGGACGACAAAAATGAAAATATCCCCAGATCTCCAAACCAAACTCACAAAATTGAATGATGAAAGCGATGCAGAGATGAGCGAATAATATAATTTAAATATTTAACTGTGTTGAAACACTAATTCACTATTTGCATATTTACAATTTTTGTTACCCAAAACAAACAAGAAACTAATAAAAATCAAATATTCCAATGCATTTCCAATACACTTAATGGGTATATGGCATTTTCATTGTATGTACATACTGTTTCTGTTACCCGCTTAGCATGATTTAAAATATGTGAAGCAGCCAATAGCAAGCAGGTCCTACCAAAGTACCAAGGTTGTAGCGAAGGGACCTTCTGGTGGTACAAAAATGGAGAATGCATCCTTGCCAGACCTCACTCTCGGTTGCCCCTACAGTACCTACCTAGGTTCAGAGGGAATTATGTACATGCCTGTACATTCGTATCCGACACCCACTTTTCTCGCCATTGGCTGATTGATTAATGAATGTAACAGTATAGCCGCCTGATGACATATCATCTATCACGACACTGTATTACTGTGCGCTGAGTACTATTCCAGAGTAAACCGTATTCAATGGAGACTCGGTGAATGCACAGCTTTGAACGATGGAAAGAAAATAGAATAGAGATGAAAATCACCTTTTAATGTATATTGCAGTTTTTACTGAGCTTAAGCATCTATTAAAATAGTTATGTCCGTCTGTCTGTCTGTCCGTCTGTTCTTTATGCTCTACAGGTCAGTTTTAAACCGATTTTTTTTGTAACCACTTTTAAACGGCCACAAATGCGAGAGAAAAGTGCCGGAATGGGTTTGGAGTTGATCGGGCTAACTAGTTTTGTACGATTAACGGTTGAATGGACCCATGTCAAAACGAATTAAATGATACAAAGAAAAATCCGGCGCAGATCTGTTGGCCGGGGGCCCGAAGTAGATGCTGAGCTTACAGCGAATAATTGCTTTAATAAAGGAGTAGAACCCTATTGTGGCAACGCTTAAACTACGACAGCGCCTAACTCCACTTTAACTTCTATATGAATTTTTAATTCGATAAAGAGGCAACAAATAACGCAAAAATTAATAAAATGATAATACTTGGATAACGTCATTTATGAACGATCCGTGTATGTGTTCTTGAAACATCCTGCGTTCAAAGTATTTGTTTACCTAATTTTTGAACAAATGTCGAGCGGATCCTTAAAATCGTGATGTTTGCATGACGTCATTTATGGAAGTTCCCAGTATGAATACTGGAAGCATTCCATCATATGGGTACCCGTTTACCTAATTTTAAATCGAATGGCAGGCGGGATACTTAAAATCTTAACGATCTCCATATTATAGAGATCGTTCATGAATGACTTTGTTACTAGTATACATATAATGTATGCTAGTAAAATCAGATGTTGAGGATATACGTCTACCTAATTTTTGAACTAATTACAGTTGGGATCTCTAAAAGAGTAAAATTTAAATAACGCCATTTATGGACGATCCCCGTACGTACGCTTGTAAAATCCTAAATGTTAAGGCTATACTTATATATGCTTACTTAATTTTTAAACTAATGACATGGGACATGGCATGGGGGGGGATATTAGTATTATTTGTATGACGTCATTTATAGACAATCCTTGCATGCATACTGGTAAAATCCTACGTTAAGGATATATGTCCACTGAATTACTGATCTAATGACAGTAGGGATCCCCAAAATAATAAAATTTGTATGACGTCATTAATGGACGATCCCTACATGCGTACTAGTAAAATCCTATGTAAAGGATATATTATGTCAACCAAATTTCTGAGCTAATGACAGTACGGTTTCCTAAAATGGTAAAATTTGTATAGCTTCATTTGTGGTCGATCTCTGTATCTCTAATCTCTAAGGATTTATATATGTGGATACATTTCTATTCTCGTAATGTAAATATTTGGGTATATTCCATTTGAAAAATAAACCCAAACGCCGTTACCGTAAGGTACCAACTTCCTTGGTATGCATATATGCCTATATGTGAGATAAAAGAGTTGGTGCGTAAGGTGAGGGTTGATAAATGATAGTGTAAGTAAGGAGTGTTTAACTCACCAATTTTAAAGTAAACTGTTTTTGAAATTTCAATTAATTAACGCAACGTTTTGGACTATACCTTCTGTAGGCGTTTTATTTATAATAATGTTGATTGAGAAAAAAGTGGCACTCGTAGAATCACTATAATTTCACTGTGACTTTTATCGTTGTTGTTGTTATTATTGTTTGAAATTGGTAGGGAATAATGTAGGAACAGAACGTGTGATGTGTGCAGGCGTGTCGGGCGACAAGACCTTGGCTTAGATGCCTCGGGAGCGCCATTCCCGTCAGTCTTAGTATATTAAGACTGCCTTGAGGTGTGTGGGGGGGGGGAACTAAATGTACGAAAAAAAGAGTTTAAAGCCAAGGGATTTAAAAAAACGGTAAATAATTCGTTTTTCGAGATCTGTTCGTGAGATTTCTAGTGAGGGTGGGGAATCGTATGTGAGGGAGGTTATTTTAATGTAGTCTGGTGTGTGGTTAAGAAGGTTGAAGTGGGAGGCGACTTGGGTGTAGCCCGAGTTCCGTCTTACATGTGCGAGGTGCTCACGGAATCGGACGGCGAGCATCCTTGATGTTTGTCCTATGTATATAGTTCTAGGGCAGATCGTGCAGATGATAGCATAGATGACACATGTGGATTCACAGGTGAAGTTTGCTTGAATTCGGTAGTTGTAAAATTGGTTTGTGACGTAGGGTTGTTGCAAGGTGCGGGTGCAGGTGACACATCTGGGTCTTTGACACGGAAATGTGCCGGGGTTTGGGTGAGGAGGGGGTTTGGAGAGAAGGGAGTTTCTAATTGGTAGGCTGGATAAATTGGGAGATCATCTCAGGGAGTTTACTGAAGGAGTGGGGAATATTTCTCTGGTGGTGATATTGTCCATCAAGATATTGAGAAATAAATTTTGTGCTTTGTAGGCTAGTGATGCTAAGAGGGGGGAGTGGCTTGGTATAAGGGGTAACTTGTTGCTATTGCTATTGCGATTGAGCAGGTAGAGGCGAGGGTGATTGGTGGCCTGGGTGATGGCTTTGTTTATTAACCAAAGAGTGTATTTACGGTGAAGAAAGAAATCAGACATAAGTTGGCTTTTTTGTAGGAAATCTTCGTTTTCACTGCATAATCGGGGAAGCCTTAAAAATTGTGAGAACGGGATGGCACGGCAAGTGTGGCGATGATGAAAGAAGTCATATGTTAAATAAGAATGGACGTCCGTATGCTTAAAGTATATTGAAGTAGAGACACTGTTGCTGTTTTGGTTAGGAAGAATAATAATGTGTAAGAAAGAGGATGGGGTGGTATTAATAGCTTGTGTAAACTTTATTGCAAGGTGCATGGTGGTGAATGATTGTATAAAAATGACGATTTCATCAGGCTAACAAAAAAATAAGGAGAGGCAGTCGTCGATATAACGCTTGTATAAATCTGGTGCCTTCCCGGAGTAGGGTTTTTTGATTTCTAAAAATGCTAAAAAAAGAGATGCGTATGTGGGTCCCATTTGGGTGCCCATTGCTACCCCGGTTGTCTGGAAATAGTATGCGCTTTTAAATTCAAACGCGTTGAGGGTGAGAATTAGGTTAGCTAGTTGGATCATGCACTCAGTTGGGGATCTTGAATCGGTCGTAGATTAAGGAAGCATCGAAGAGCGTCTAATCCGTCTTCGTGTGATATTACTGTACATATATAGGGATACAGCGTCTAGCGTAACGATGTATCGGTGGGGGCCAGTGAACCGAAAGTCATGGAGTAATCGGAGGTGTGGTTGCTGTCTCTGACATAAGATTGGGTGGACATGAGTATTGGTTGTAGGTGTTGTTCGACGAAGGTGGGGAACTGAATAATTGAGACTATGGGGCGTCCGGGATTCCCATGTTTGTAGATTTTTGAGATAAGGTAGAAACGGGAGCAGCGAGGTTCATTGACAATGATTTTAGTGGCGTTGGGAGGTAACCAGTGCATGTCAATGTGATCGTGGATGCAATCCTTACCTAGTTGTTGGTATTGCGGGGTTGGGTCGTTGGGGAGTGGAGAGTAAAAGGTGGTGTCTGACAGTTGTCGTAACCCTTCGGAAATGTAGAGGTCGCGTCTCCACACAACGGTGGAGTGAATTATAGTGATTCTACGAGTGCCACTTATTTCTTAATCAACATTATTATAAGGAGTTTTAAACACTCCTTACTTACACTATCATATATGCTTAACAGGGGTAATGCACACTATGGTGGGGTTGTAAGGCGCGGTGCACCCTAACGTCAACCTTATTTGACGTTTCTTCGTGTAAGTAGGAGGATTAAGAATTAAATCATTTTTCAAGATAAAAAAGGGCTGAAAATACATACTGAGCTGAGAGCTTGTCAATTTATGCCATACATATGGAAAATTTTCACCAGTTTGAATATTCTTCTAATTCACTTTAACTACATGTCATAAATATACCAATATAGTATATAGATTTTTAGGGATCATTCATAATGACGTCCTTTAGATTTTACTGTTTTAAGTACCCTCATTACCAAGTTTAAATTTTGTTTCCAACCTAGTTTACCTACATGTCACAAATATACCTATATAGCATATAGATATTTAGGGATCGTCTATAATGACGTCCCTTCTCATTTTATAGTTTTGAGTACCCCCATTTCTAACTTTAAATTTTTTTCCAACATATTTCAACTCCATGTCATAAATTATACCTATATAGTAAATATATATTGAAGGATCGTCCATAATGACGTCCTTTACATTTTATAGTTTCAAATGCCCCTATTTTTAAGATTGAATTTTTTTTCCAACCCACTGTAACTAAATGTAATAAATATACTTATATAGTATACAGATATTTAGGGATCGTCATTATTGACGTCATTCAATATCAAAGTTTTTAGTACTCCTTTTTTCAACGTTAAAATTGTTTC
>OX461811.1:32556560-32692157 GCA_949802685.1 Dicyrtomina minuta
AAAACACCTTGTCCTTATTCTGTCGGGACACACTGTAACTACATGCTACGTACATTTGTATATGACGTATTCATGCTAGAGGAGCTTTCATAAATCCTATATCATCTTTTAGCGTTACATAAATTATCTTGCGCCTTTGTTGAAGCTCAGCATCTATTTCGGCCCCCCGCGGTCGACAAATCCGGCGCGAAGCGCCGGATTTTTCTCCAGGCATGTTGAGGAAGGAGTGCAGGGTGCATCATAAGCTCTGGTAAACTCATGGGAATGGATACAAAATTAAAAATTTTGGTACCACTTCTTAAGTTCTTAAAAAGATATGACGCACCCTTGAGGTCCACGCTTTAGTATGTACTTGAAAGAAAGCATGGAATCCTAGTTTTGGTCACACAGAACACGAATAATTCAAGTTTTTGTTCCGTTCCACCAATAATTACGGTTAGAGCAACGTGACTAATTGTCACTAAAAACTATACAGCACATGTGCATCGCATTTAGAGTCGACTAAAATTTGTTCTACCTAAGTCGGTTTTGAAATGCGACCTGTAGCGTACTAAAAAGAGGTGGACAAGACAAGCACACACAATAAAGCTGAGCATCTAAAACTATTGAAAGTTGCTCCATTCAACAGTGGACTGCAAAAAAACTATTAATGCGATCTTGCCCGAAAACAATACAGCACTGCGCAGGCGCTTTTATGAGCGATTAATAGTTAATGAAAGAAGATGAGGTCAGAACTGTGACCTGTAGCGTACGACCCACAGACATGCAGACAGGCGACAGACAGACAGACGGACAAAACCATTTCAATAGATGCTTATGAGCTAAAGCTCAGCATCTATAAACCGGTAAAACTAACATGAGCGTACATACGTATTTACAGACATTGCTGGTTAATCTTCATTTCTTTCAATTCTTGCGCCACTAAAGTACAAGAACAAGTACATCTTACAGTATCGATACCAGCATTAACCAACAAGTTTGAATGGAAGGGGAGGTAACGTCGGTCTGAGGTAAGCGGGATGGTCTATAAATGACGTCACAAAAAATATCACACGTTTAGGCATCTATCTAAATAGTTTTCAGATGCTGAGCTCATGTATCTATTGAGATGGTTATGTCCGTCCGTCTGTCGATCTGTCTCTCTGTTGGTCATGCTCCACAGGTCACAGTTTTTACTGATTTTCTTCAAACAAATTTTAAACGGCCACAAATTCAAGGGTAAACTGCGATATTCTTTTTGGATTTGATCAAACCAACCAGTTTTCAAAAAATAATTGTTGAATTGACTCATACCAAAACGTATTAAAAGGGTAATAACAAAAGGGATGAAATATACATTAGAGTACATACATATTTATAGACCCGGAAGGTGAAACTACGTTTCTTTTTTGCGCGCTACTGAAGTACAGTATATTTAACACTATTGGTATTGCCGCAGCCAATGTAAATGTAATGTAAATGTAATGCAATGGCTTTATTGTCAAGCTCCTCAGCGTAATCGCTAATTTCCAGGAACAGCCAGGTGTAGCAAGCTTACCCCGTACTAACACAGAGCCAAGTAAGCTTTAAAGATCGTAGTCACCACACTAGAGAAGAGGCGGGTGTTTAAGGATAATCTACCTCACGATAGACTCCCGAGTAGACATTGAACCCACGACCATCAGAAGAGAACCTCGGCCCTTAGACCTCTGGACTACCTCGCCTCTCTAACTACTTCGCCTCTCTATCTATCTATCTCAATCATAAATAAAAGAAAGGCGGTGGGGATGCCTGGGATGTCCTATAAATAACGATACCCAAATTATCATTATTTTATTGGGATGGTCCATAAATGACGTCGCCCAAATTTTTACTCTCTTATAGGGATAGTCCATCAATGACGTTACTCAAATTACTATTACATTGAATTACATTACTATTACATTTGAATGGTCCATAAATTGTTGGCCTGCTAAACACACAATTAATACACCGTCTACGTCTCTTACACGTATCAACGGCCGTATACTGCTTCCCCTTAGTTGCTCACGATAAGCTCTCAAACCACTCCTCCCCACTAAGCCCTTCTACAACACTAACTTATCCGCAACGAAACGTAAAAACGCTACCTGACTAAGGGTTTCCTCATACGGATAAAAAAAAACAGTCGAGGTATCGAGGACAGAGACACAACTCCACCCGGCCACAAATTCAGGTTTTTTTCTCGCTATTCATTATTTGTATTGCTCAAAAAGTTGGTTCATTTAACTGTTAATTGTGGAAAACTGGTAAATCCAATAAGCCTCAAAAACAATAAGGCACTTTTCCCTCGCTTTTGTGGTCGTCTAAAAGTTGTTTAAAAAAAATCTGTTAGAAACTGTGACCTGTAGAGCATAAAGAACAGACATACAGACAGACAGACGGACATGACCATTTCAATAGATTCTTCAGCTCAGCATCTAAAAATGCTTAAAATAATCATTTAAATTGTATGAGCGTATGGTAACGAAATAATATATTGTAGGTAAATATTTAAATTTAGCAAGGTAATACTAAAAATGTTACCATAAAAAATTTAATTGGCTAAGCAGAGTAAAACTAAGTAAGTACACGCTTAGAAAAATCAGTTTCAGTTTTATTCAAGTGTAAAGTATTAGCAATCCGCTCTTTTCAATACCGACACTGTAAGTCTACTTACATTAAATCAAAGTATTAAAAATAAATAAATTTGTTTTCCCCCCTTAATACTACAGGTTACTACAAGTACTACATCCTTACACGCTAGTATATTAAAACTAAGAAACTCATACATTAAACATTATACTTTTGTTTGAAAATTCACCCACACAATGCTATGTAATGCATAGCTTTAAGGCACAGTTCCGGAGAATGTGAACCATTCTAGCGGACGCAGACATAGTTTTTGACGAAAGTAGAATTTAAAGAACTCTGACTTGGCGGAAGGTTGATTTGAAGGCGCCGTATATCGTTACATGTACGAAATTGTTAAATTATGCTGAAAGACCGTTTTTTGTTTGAAAAGCTTCTGCACAGAAACGTAGTACTAAACTTTAGTTTCTCTCGCACGTAATGTACTAAAGTATGTACTGTACCCTAAAATTCCAGAAAAATAAAAGTATGTATGTATATAACGTATTTTAGTACTGTGAGGAGTGAGGGTCTAGTTTAAGAAAGCCAAAAATACTTGTGTTGAGTTGCTCTAATACACACATGAAATGATTTCATAAGCTCATTCGTTTTAGTGGGATTTATGCTGGAGTTGAAAATGGTGGCAAGGTTTTGATCCTATAAGCCACGCAGCAGGGAGTCGCGAATCCCCATTGGCCTCTTGATGGAAACCTTTAAGGAAGTGAAACTACATAGGAAAATAATAAGTTTCGATGTAGATAATACACATAAGTAAAGAGGTGGCATCAACAGAGGTACGCCTGGCCCGGATTTCCTTCTGAGTATCCTAGCTACTACACACCAGACATCCTGTCTTTGTTTCCTTTTTTCAAACAGTTTCAGCTCACCCTCCGCTGCAGTAAGAAAACTCGGAATTTTACAAAGCACCTGATCCTTCCTTCCTTCTGCCACCGGCCTGCACACCTATTATTTTGAACAGTTAAATTAGCTTTATGTGTAGAAACTAAAACGTAATTTATATATTAGGGCGTTGAAATTAACGCGGAATAAGATTGGGTGTAATTTCTGAATCTTTCCAAGCAGTGGTGTTAATTGTTTTGCTAAAAACGGTAGTTTCGTGAGTTCAACCATCATTATCAAATAGACAAATTGTAAATGAAACTAGGGAATCAACAGCAGAGAAGTGACAGAATAGGATTAAGAGACTAACAAATTACAAACCGTATTTACTTAATTAGCTGAAAATCAACCCGTTTTTAAACTACCATGTGGCTAAATCACACCCATCATGGCAAAATGATGAGCGAAGAAACCACCAGGATACACAAACAAGGTAAACATAATATTTCTTTAAGTAAGGACTAAATCACAAATTTATGCTTTCTCTTTCTCACCAGTAAGTGTAAAAGAGTAAATCCGATCCTATGCTCCTGAAACGTTGAGTCATGACAAAGACCGACAAAGTTTGAATGTAAGCCTACTGGATTTTACCATCGACGTTCTTATTATACCATACTACGTTTTTAGATGCTCAGCTTTAGCTCGTTGAGCATCTAATAAAATGGTTTTTAGCTGCCGAGCTTTAGCTCATTGAGCATCTAATAAAATGGTTTTTAGAACAAGAATCAGTTTTTGTTTTTGTTGTGGCGCTCCGCGCCGGATTTGTCGACCGCGGGTCCGAAGATGCTGAGCTTACAGCGAGTATTTGCTTTATTAAAGGAGTAGAAACCTAATGTGGCAACGCTCAAATTACGACAGCGCCTAACTCCCCTTGCCCCTTGTACCTCTCCTACTTAAATTTCTGACAAATAAAATGACAGGGGGATCCTTAAAATGACAATACTTAGATAACACAATATATGAGCACTTCTTGTATGCATATTTGTAACATCCGGTATTCAAAACACCTGTTTACCTAATTTCTGAACTAATTTCCCAGGGATCCTTATAATAATAATATAATAACAACATTTACCGGAGATCCCAGTATGTATACTGGTAACATTCCATAATACGGATACTCATTTCCTTAATTTTATCACTAATGACAGGCGGGATACTTAAAATAGTAATATTTGAATGACGTCATTCATAACGATCTCCTAACTAGTAACATCTCGTGTTAAGGAATTATGTTTATTTAAATTTGAACTAATGTCCGAGGAACTTGTCAAATAGTAATATTTAGATGACATAATTCATCGGCGATCCCTGTATGCAAACTAGTATCATCCGACATGCTGTTAATATTCGTATACCTAATTTTGTAACCAATGACTAGGGATCCTTAAAATAATAATACTTGAATAACATCATTTACAGGGTTCGGAAAATGCCACCTTTATATAGAAAATACCATGACACTGGCATATACTGGTAAATACCGGTATATACCAATATAAAGTGGCAAATCAGGTAACTACTTATGTAGGCTTAAACTTTGAAAGACAGCTGCTAATTCAGTTGTAGTAAAAAGTCAGTACCATGTAATTTATTATATAGTCCAGTAAAAATATCTGTAATCCAGAATTACGGCATAATGGCAAAATCAAGTTGACCATTCTGCCGCTTTCAAGACCATATACAACAGGGCTAAAATCTTGGTTTTCAAGGCTTTTGAAAGCAACTATTTAAACACTGAATGTAGATATGACACATCTAAAACACATTTGAAAATTTTTGTAAAATCTTGATTGTTCAAAACATTTATTATTCTTGATTTCGACAGTCTTGGTCTTTTCATGAATTTTTCAATTCCTATTTAGTGCACAAAATCATATTGTTTTATGTAGAAAAATTTAATCGCTTATAGTGTTTAGTCACTTTATAATTGCATCTACTTTGGTAGGCTAATTGCCTAGACAAAACATTTTAGGGCATGTCTAGTAAAACTAAAATTGTTTAACATTCTGCACTATGAAATAATAGTATAAAAAATTATATAAAAATAGTATAAAAAGTTTCTTTTGGTATTTTTGTTAGAAATTTAGTTTTAGTATTACATATAATGTACCTATCTTATTTGTACAATAATTATTCATTGTAGACATTATATGCATCAAAATTACTAAAATACAAATCAATCTATCTGTAGATATTTTTACATTCAATTTACATGTAAGAGCGGTAGTGACTCACACTACCGCTTACCCACTCAAAATACCTACATAGACACAAATTACAAATACGCAGTGATAATTCTCCTTCAGAGAATTATCCATGCATCAGCCGTTCTCACTGACCGTACGTGCCTAAGCACATACATTTAAGAACGTTGGACCTAATCACCCCACTCCTTTTCTATTTTTATGACTCTGTTATTGCTAACAGAAGCAGACCCTTCACCATTCATAAAAAATAATAGAAACCGATATTTGTAATTACTAACAAACTATCTACATACTCTTTATTGTCGTCAAGACTGAAAAATAGACGACTTTGCTTGTTTAAGTAGAGCATCATTTCCTCCCTCAATTCTAAAACAATCCGTCTAAATTATAATTCTAAAATAAAGAGAGCACACAATTCAATCACCACTTGAACTGGCAAGACCTTTTATTTCTTTCCCATACAAGAAATACAAAATACACTGTAAAATTCCTCACAGAGGTTTTTACAGTTGTATACTGCATTCACTGCACACTCACAATCACAATCCATGAGTTTTTAACTCTCTACAATATTTAAATTCCTCACAGAGGTTTTCAATAATCACAACTCATGTAAATCATAAACGGGAACCGACTAATCAAACAATTCACCCGGATTTCCACGTTTACACGTTATCTATGCACGTTACTACCCTGTAGAGGAAAGAACGAGCCCGCTACCCGGACGGATCTGAGTGACTGGCCAGCACTGCAGATCTCGCTCCTGAATTTTCCCAAGGACCCTAGGAAGGAAGGATACAATAATCTCCTCTTCACTACAAACCTCCGGGACTATTTTTCACAACTACAAGAGAAAAATACAAAAATAAATTGTCGTAAATTTCTTACAGAGGTTTTACTTCATTTTTATTAAATTTAGAAAGGGTACAAAAATCCCACTAATTGTTATAAATATCTCACAGAGGTTTTACTTCATTATAGACAAAATTTGGAAGGGTACAAACACCCAGTAATTTTTGTAAATTCCTCACAGAGGTTTTTTTTAAATCTACAAACTTGGATTTTTGGGTATTAACCCCCACATTACCAAACAAAAGTAATTATTGTAAATTCCTCACAGAGGTTTTACTGTATTTTACTAACAAATTCCAAAAGGGTACAAAAACCCCTGTAATTGTCGTAAATTCCTCACAGAGGTTTTACTTTAATTTTCATTAAAAGTTGGACGGGTACAAAAACCCCAGTGATTTTTTGTAAATTCCTCACAGAGGTTTTACATAAATCTACAAATTTGGGAGCTAACCCCCAACAGACTGTGCAAATTCCTCACAAAGGTTTTGCATTAGTTATTTTTTTTTACAGGACAGACAAAGGGCCACCCCCACAAACTGTCGTAAATTCCTCACAGAGGTTTTACCTCGGTATCAAATACCCGAATTAACCCTTCACTGACCAAGCCAGAATTTTGTACACAATTCAAAATTCACAACCTGAAGGAGGGCCTGATCAACCCCCTGGAAAGGACTAATCAACCATATGTCACCAACAAACAATTCGACATCAAACCCAGCGTCAGTGAGCGATATTGACATAACCTTAACACCATTTATTAAGGCAATACCACAACCCTCGGCTTTACAACAATTTTCCTCCAAGCCATACTACACTCGGAGTTTAGAACAGAACTCCCAAGGTTCATACGACCGTGATTGGAAAAGAATAAGTCCAAAGGACGTAATAGAGGCTGCAAGGCTATTATACACCAAAGAATATACCTCCACCTGTAAATATTAATATTCATCAATAATATTTACATTGAACAAGACAAGAAAACCGTGGCCTGGAATAACAAATTTAAATCTCTCAACCTACTAATTACAAACCAAGAGAAATTTATACGTAGGCGACAATCTACACCAGACCCCGGCGATATGGGTTCACAACCGGACCATGCGGCAGCTCTCTCTCTAATCTCCAATCCTATAGCTCGACTGCCACAACTGACTTTTTTACGTCTCACTGGCTTTCAGAATTATGACTACTGGAAAAACCGATTTGACCAACAAGCCAAACTCAATGGACTACAATCGTACTTTAATGACACACTTAAACGCCCTACCATCACGGTAGCCTCTGGTCATTCAGATTACGCAACCCAGCTTAAAGCTCAAGAGGACTGGGATTACCAAAATATAATGGCCATTAAAGTCATCCTTCTCTCTGTCAGTCAATCAATAGCACAAAAATTACAATGCTATCCAACGGCAGCAGGGATGATAAAATTCCTACACACACAATTTTCCAAGACTCCTTTCACCAGAAGGACCGAGCTCCTCTTAAAATTGGTGAACCTAAAAATGCAAACTACAGGCTCCAACTACTTAGCCGAATTACTTCGTATTTGCGAAGAATGCATACAAGCCGGAGCGGAAGTCCCTATCGGACTTACAACCGCATTAGCCCTCAAAACTCAAACAGACTCCTACAAGTACAAACACTTTGTCGTTACATGGTACGCCCTTGACGATACAGCCCAAACAGAGGAAAAGTTCTAATCATTATTGAGCTCTACAGATGATACGATGGAACCTGAGGAGGGCAGCAATCTTAGAACTACGGTCACAGCTCTCTCTGCTCAATCCCACAAACGCGTTGGCGACGATGACCTCGGCAAACAAGCTTTCAAAGCACACAAAGAAAAAGCCAAAACAATGGGCAGAGGCTCAACTAAGAGCGACCTAGAACCCGTAATCAATACATACAGATGCGGATGGTGTCTCCACCCGGGACACAGTAAAGCCATCCGCAATAACAAGCAACTTGGCCACCCAAAAACCAAAGAAATCCCTAACCCAAGACCTCATTATCAGCAATCCCCCATTCGTGGACATGGTTCTGGTACCAGAGGTAGGGGTCGCGGTCGAGGACGTGTCGTTCACAATCTCGCCGCCAATATGACAATACAAGCGGCACCAATCAACCTGGATCCAACAACCAAGGTCAAGAAGGGTCAGGACAGGCCCCAGCAGCCTTATTTGCCGCCTCCATGGAACCTGATGACAATGAGATAGAAGATGTACACTACTATCTAACACACGAGGAAAATGTTCCAGTGAACCAAGGTAGAAATCCACTACCCCACGACTCGGAATTCATTGCTCGTAATGCATGGCAGTACTGTTTCCATGCATTCATGGTACGACCTAGCCCAAAACCCAGCTCAAAACCCCGAAATCCACTCATAAACAAAGAGGCACCTTCCCTCGTATATAATGTAGCAACCCACTGCTATTTATTCAGACACATAGAACAAGATCTCTACCTGCTACCTAGAATCCACAAATGTAAAGTGGGTCTATGTATACCTGAACACCTTGTCCCATCCTTCAAAGCTACAGACACGACGCAAAAGACTTCTATGGATAACTCCGATAACCAAGAAACCATTGCTCAAGGCTTTGAAGTATTACCTGGCGCCCCTCTTGACTCTCCGAGCGAGATTGACGGTTCTACGACTCTGTCTAGAGGCACCAAAAGGAAAGAACTATCAATATCTCCTAAAACAAGTCCGGTGCCTCCACTGACCATATTAATCCAGTGGACGACGACCCATCAGACTCTCAACAAGGACAAGAAGAGGAGCAATACACACCTCGTGGGACTCCGCCTCTATCACCAGGGATCAGGCCAACAACGAACAAATACTCAGTTCCTGACCCACACTATGTACTGCAGACACTTCAAACTCTGCTCGAAGCCCTACAAACTGGTCCGTCTGTAGATCCACTTGACATATCCTTAGTGGAATCAATTAATAGATGGATAGACAATCCTAACCACAGAAGACGATCGGTCTTGAATACACTCACCTTACAACTGGAAGAGCAAGCTCAGACACCAAAGATACAAAATGAGCTTAGACCTAGCACCTCGTCTTCAAAGGCACAGCAACCCTTAAGGGATACACCAAGTACTAGCCCCGGTAAAACCGTTCAGGAGGGCAAATCACAAAAAGGAAAGACAAACAAACGATCCAACAAAAGATCACCACCTCGTTTGCCTCCAAAGACGACGCCTGTTCAACCTCAACAGCAATTTTCACCCCTTCATCTTGAACTGAGTCAACACAGAGCGATCAAGACCTATTATGACCTTACCCAAAATGGTCATTTCAAACAGCATTGGTTATCTCCTCAGCTTCAAATAACAACCACAGTTCTTCAGAGTCATCATCCTTATGCTCACATAGAACAATATATTCCACAGCCGGACGCTCCTGCCATTATGTCTGTACGAGACACTTGAAATACAATACAGAGTTACCAGGATCTATGCCAGTGTCCTCACAATCATGACGACCACTCCACAATGGACTCATGTACATGGAGAAGCCGGACTCATGAATTGATAAATCACGTACCAACCTTGTATATTAACCAGGACACCGTGGAACACGACGCAGATATTTCCACTGCTGTCGAGGGACTTAAATTCAATCCACAAACTCAGTGCTATCAAGTTCCATCATTGTCCACAACACAAGACAGCTTACGAGTTGCTCCTTTTAAGTTTGACCTGAACCACATTTGCACTAAGGAATCCCGTTGCTTTCCAGCAAATTTAGTCAATAAGACTATGATGAAGAGTACAAAACCTCCGAATAAATCCCTCCTCTTTCCGGAAAATGCGAAACGGGCACCTGAATGGATTCTGAGACACGCGTACATGGTTCAATTCGACCGAAAAGGCTACTCAACCAAAATGACGATTATTAATGACCTCACTAATGGTCAGGAAGTTACACAAAACAAGGACAGAAAACCCCCACCAATAATCAACTGCCACAATATACCTGATGAAGCCTTCAGCTCCGCGATGGACAATTTTTTTCGCCGTGCAAAATTAAATAAGGAAGCTCTCAAGATCATACCAAACCAAATAGGGAATGTCCAAAAAATTATTTCCACGATAAAAAATGTGAAAAACCATCATCTGGAACCAATAAAAACTACTCCCACACCCTACGTAATACCAGAAGAAGGATACTCATCCCTTCAGGACCATTTTATTTGGCCTTGTGACACTGGAGCTGAAGTTTATAATTGCGGAAATCCACACTGGTTTTTCAGTTTTTATAACTTTGAGAAAGAAACCGGCGTCAAAAAGGCAGATGGTACCTGGGTACAGTCTCCAGGATACGGGACAGTATTAGTCTCAGCTTTTGACGGCAATGATTGGAAACCACTAGTCATCCATGGTGTGTGGTACATACCCATGGCCTCTAATCTGTTCTCTGATTCCTGCATGACGTTTCAAGAACACCTCACATACGTAGGTGGAAATGAGAGTATTTACTTTACTCGAGAAACAATACAAGTCACACCTAAAGACAAGCACACTAAACAAGGACCCACCTTAACTAAGGTTATAGAAAAGGTACTAGTCGGTCAAACAATGAAACAAGGCCCAGATGACCCTGGTCAATTAGTAATGCTGTTTCGTCCACTTCTCAAACTCAAAGACGACATGACCAACATAGGACTTCAGTTTCCCGTCCTACAACGTTGGCATGAACGCTTGGGACATATCTCTCAACGGAGGCTTGAACTGACATTTCTCAATCAAGCTGTCAATGTAAATGAGAAGAGCATCACTCTTGGTGAAGACTCCAACTGTGACATCTGTCGTCGCACTGGCCGTCCAGAACCCCCCGAAGACTTAATCAAACCATATAACGGCCCTGATCACCCTGTGACCATCGGAGCTGTTCTTATCTTTAAATTAGTACAAGTGTCAACGATCTCATCACATGGCAATCAAGCTGCACTTTTAATTATGGATGCTTTATCCGAATATGTGCAGGTTGAATTCATCACCCCAGGTAATATGGATCACATTCAAAATGGGGTCACCAGAGCAACTAAATGGCTCAACGCCATGGGTCACAAACCCACAACAATAGAAATTCACTTTCAGCCTTCCATCGACGATGACTTCTTACTTAAATGGAGCGCTGATAATAATCTGACCATAAAACCACCAGAATACACACAACTCATGGAACGCGTCACTTATCAACTAAAGGACGCCACCATGGCCATGCTGATCCAATCCAACATCACAAATAAATTCTGGAAAGATGCCTTCCACACAGCAGTTTATATCCACATACGGATTATCAATCATACGGAAATCATCACGCCCTTTGAATGCGTCCTAAAATTCGCACCACGGATATGTCACTTAAAAATATGGGGCACCCCTGCCTTTGTAAAAATTATTAAAAACGGAAAAATGACTGGCGATACCAAACAAGGCTATCTTATGGGATATGAAAGTACCCAAAAACGCCGTTCTTATTTTTTTGACACATCCACGGGACAATACTCCTATGAACCCTTCGTGGACTACTTTCTATCTCGCATACCAGTAGCACCGCCTCGAGAATTACTTCATCGCAGATGGATTTTCCAGAAGGTTCCCCAGGTGCTACCTACAACCTGTCATCAAGAAATGACCCCAGTCACCGTTCAACACGACACTCAAACCATGGCACGCTGTTTTTGAGCGGCCGTCCATGAAGAAGTCGAATCAGTTCATTAACCCAGACTCGATGAGGAACCGTCCCTAGCCGACCTCACGATCACAGTCACCCCTGATGTTGAAGAACCATTACCCTCGTTCTCTCCAATCTTCATTAGGCCAGATTCACCTTACAAACGAGACCCTATGTGAACTGCTCGTCTGGACCCATTAGACATTGACTTTAACGATGACGTTCTCTGCCTAGATGTTCCACCAATGGACATACTTGACCTAGTCAAAGACACCAAAGTTCCGAGAAAATACCGAGAGAAGTCGAAACATCAACCTGACAAGGTTGCCGTAGCAAGATGGCTCCAGACAACTCCGTCTAATCAATCCACTAGCTATGTACCGGATTGTCCCCCCTATTCTGGGAACCCTGAACCTGTGTCTGCTTCCAGGACGTCTACTCACCCGACTATACGTTACGCAGCAGACACTGATGACGTTCCGCCACTAGAGGACTTACCTTCGGCCGTTACTTCAATCTACATTCCAAAAAATTATGAGGACGCTGTATCCTGCCTTGATCGCGACAGTTGGAAAGCGGCCATGCGCCACTCAATGCTTATCATGGCTGGACAGGACACATATGAATATGTAGATTCAAAATTGGTTTCCCGCAAAAACCTAAAAATCCCCGTCTGGACGTACTCAGCAGACGGCGACACCGGCCAACTCATGGCCACCCTTGCACTTAATCTTGGTTCTCGAAACCACTATGGAACTGACCTAACCGGTACCCCACACCCCCGGATCTTAACTCTGTCAGACTACTCTTATCTGATGCAGCTACATATGGAAAACACGTCTCAAAATTTGTGTTAGACAAGAACTTCCAATCAGTTGGGACACCTATGACTCCCACATATATGCAGCAACCCCAGGGTATTAAGCTCCAGGATACTCGAGACCTTGTTTGTCGTCTCAAAATATACCCAAGACGATCTACTCAAGATTTCGAACTATGTTTGTGGTCCATCTGGACTCTGACAAATTTAAAAAAAGTGACCATGCTTCTCACCTCTTCGTGAAGAAATATACCAAAGGCACAACGAACCATCGTATATTTATTTATTGGCACAAAGAAATAGTACTGGTTACTTCAACTGATGACCAAGGACTCAAATCTCTCGCGGATCAATTTGCCTTCCTAAATCTACATGATGAAAAGGACTTCAAGTTCCTGTTTGGAATGGACATTACAATTTACCCCGCCATGATTCAATTAAGCAGCTCTACCCGCATTAGAACTCTGAGAGACTTTGGCATCATTGAACCCCTTGAGGACCAACCTGAACTACTTTCATACAGATACAATCTGGAAGTTATAGGCCAAAGGAACACTCAAACTCCTCACCAAAGAATTCTTAGGTGATTATATCAAATTGCTATCAGCACTAGACCTGATATTCTACTAGCAGTACAACGACTCGCCTTGCAATTTACTTCAGCCTACAAAACTCACTCCACAGCAGCCGTCTGGATACTGAGATACTTGCTGACCAATGATTAATTTTGCATTCAGTACCACTCCAAATTGGAAAGCCCCATGGAGATTGTTCTGATGTCAGCCACGGGACAAACCCTGGACCGTATCCAACGCAGCATTGCTGGATCGGCGATCACACTCAATGACACTGTAATCTCATGGAGTTCTACAGTTGAACCTACACTGTCATATCCACAACCCATTATGGAAGTACAGTCAATCTATGAAGTAAGCTGGCGTGGCAACTGGACTCATAAAGTACTAGTGGAATTAGGAGCCAGACCTCCTCATATGCCAATATAACATCAGACCCATTGTGACCCCGGATGGCAGCTACTCTATGACCGATTAAACAAAGCTCCAGAATACATGCGGTCTACAATGCAGTGGCTCCAGACTCTCATTGAACGGAAGCACCTCACACTGGAAGTCGTAGATGGAAATCTACTACCCATCCACCAACTTGCTTCTCATGTAGGTAGACTATCAATCCCAGATAAGCTATTTTGCTTTGGTATGGTTAAACCTCGAATGGACTCACCACGGGTGCTCCAAGCACAACCCTTTGTGCCACCTAAATCCATTCTAATCAAATCAAAAAAACCATACTCAGCTCCCGTGGATTATTTCTAACCATTTGTGGTAGATAATGCTCAAGTTACACCACAAGCATTCAAAACCATATGGCAATCGGGACGAGGACCACGCCCTCCAGCAAAATTTCCCCGCAAGGAACCACGACCGGAACCCCCTCGCAAACGTCACAAGAAATCTGTCACAACCCCTCGAGTGGACACACCTTCTAAAATTGCCTCTACAGTAATTAAGGTCACTCCAGACATCCCAACCAAGGAGCAGCTTAAAAAGAAGTCAAGACACAAGGACACTACATCCCGCTCTACAACTGACACATCTCACACAAGAACCGGGATTAGTACATTCGCACTTGCCATGACCGCCCTCTGTGTTCTATCTCTTCTACCGTCCACACAGCCAACCAAAATTGACAATGCTCCACCAATTAACTGGCGTCGATCAGACCATCCTGCTGTTACTGGCTACAACACTGTCCATCTAAAACTCAGGCTAGTTTCTCCATGCAAACTACTTGTTGGTGACAACTCAGAATTCTCGGACATCAAACTCAAATGCAATGAAGAATATCGCCGTATATTTTTGACTCCTTTTTAAAAACTATGCCCTACCCAAGTTGGACGCCCAAAACGGTTTGTATTCACAGCCATAGCCCTTCTCGTTATATTTGCTGTTACTAGTGCTGGCCTCGGCATGGCCTACCAAGCACATGAACAAACACATGTGAACCATGACCATATCAATGACTTAGCCCATCACTTCACTAGACTGGAAGCAAAAGTCAATAAGAATACGTTTCACCTTGATACCTTAAGACAACATATGCTGACACTGACAAAACAAGTCAACACCTTAACCCTTAAGGTTAATACCCTTCGAACGGAAACAGTTGAACTGGAATTTTGTATTGCCTACCTCATGTCCCGGCTTACAGTTAGCCAGGAAATCCTACGTCGCACTGACAAATTATGGAAGAAGGGAAACGTGGACGATAGCCTGTTTGAATACCTCAACTTTACACTTCCATGTGGGACGGACTGTCCAATGGAACTTGCGGATTTTCGTTCTTGCACTTTCGACCCGGACCAGGAAATAGCTAACATAAAGTTCATTCTTCCACTCATTGACACGAGTCTCACTTTAGTGGAGGCTGACCCGTTCACTCTGATGACTACTCAGAACAATCGGACTTGCAGTCTTAAGTATACCGGTCCTGCTAATGCTCTCATCTCCATCAAAGAAGATTGCATATATGCCTATGACCTGGAACTCCAATTCAAAAAACGCGTACTGGCAACAACCCACTAACGCTGTCGACCACGCAGTACCTTCCAAGGCGGCAAAGAGTTCTTCACTCTCACCAACTGTCGACCACAACAACCTCATGACCTAGAGGACAACGTACAAGTTAAGGCCTATGACGGAAAATATTACATTTATTGTCCCGGCCTACAGATTACTATTGAAGACACCCGAACTACCGACTGTCCCAATGGCATCTTTACTCAACCCATTAGCACCACCTTCAGGATTTTGAATCAAACCTTTCGAGGAAATATTCTTGACCTGATATTTATTGAAAGAGAAGACCCCATGTTCATTGCCGGACTCAACTGGCATCTGACTCCTAAACTCAACTTGGACAACTTAACAGAAACCTTTCCGATACCAACAAGTACGGACCTTATTCCATGGATGGATTCATCGTCCTCCTCGGATTTCACTCCCTATATCTGGTTTTCTGTTTTACTTGTTCTTAATCTGCTTGGATTTACTTTATTCGTGACCCGGACTAACTGGACTACCAAATTCTCTCAATGGAGATCTTCAACCTGACGACCAGCAATCACTCGGACCTCATCGAATAAAAAACTTGTAAATGGCCACTTTACCCCCTCTACTGGACAATTCTTCTCCTTAACCATCTCCTCTTATCAACTCCAGCGACTCACCTTCACCACCGCCCTTTCAACATACTGGTAAAAGTATCTCAATGGTCTTCCACTAATTCATACTACACAATTGCTAATGTTTTTTGACACATACTCTTCCTTTGTGGCTAATATATCCCACCCAATACAGACTATATCTCAAAAAAGGAGGGTATTATTACATATAATGTACCTATCTTATTTGTACAATAATTATTCATTGTAGGCATTATATGCATCAAAATTACTAAAATACAAATCAATCTATCTGTAGATATTTTTACATTCAATTTACATGTAAGAGCGGTAGTGACTCACACTACCGCTCTCCCACTCAAAATACCTACATAGACACAAATTACAAATACGCAGTGATAATTCTCCTTCAGAGAATTATCCATGCATCAGCCGTTCTCACTGACCGTACGTGCCTAAGCACATACATTTAAGAACGTTGGACCTAATCACCCCACTCCTTTTCTATTTTTATGACTCTGTTATTGCTAACAGAAGCAGACCCTTCACCATTCATAAAAAATAATAGAAACCGATATTTGTAATTACTAACAAACTATCTACATACTCTTTATTGTCGTCAAGACTGAAAAATAGACGACTTTGCTTGTTTAAGTAGAGCATCATTTCCTCCCTCAATTCTAAAACAATCCGTCTAAATTATAATTCTAAAATAAAGAGAGCACACAATTCAATCACCACTTGAACTGGCAAGACCTTTTATTTCTTTCCCATACAAGAAATACAAAATACACTGTAAAATTCCTCACAGAGGTTTTTACAGTTGTATACTGCATTCACTGCACACTCACAATCACAATCCATGAGTTTTTAACTCTCTACAATATTTAAATTCCTCACAGAGGTTTTCAATAATCACAACTCATGTAAATCATAAACGGGAACCGACTAATCAAACAATTCACCCGGATTCCCACGTTTACAAGTTTATCTTTAATTTATCCCTCGTCAGTGATTGTATATAGCCAGAGCCAGTATATATGGAACGTAAAGACTAAGTTATGGCCTTTGCAACACGCAACCTAATTAGGCAACATGATAGGCTTGACTGCCTTGAAGAAATTATTGATACACGGGAAAGGTCGCTTCGAAATAATAATCAACTTCTAGTTTTAAGAAAAACGTCATTTTATCACAAATGTAATCTATACAGAGTTGTATTATTATGGAATTCTATTTCTGTTAAAATCTTAAATATCAATAGTCACAAAGATTTTCAATTTAAGCTATGTAAATAGATATGTAACATGCGCAAAAATATTTATTATGTATAATTAAAACTTATTATGACATGGCATGTCTGCCTTTAAAAAAAATTATTTAAGCTGTAGAATAGTATTATTTCTACCTATTCCTATAATTTGGAACAACATTGTTAGCAATTTTGAAATACTAGAGCGATTTTGTCGAGTGATAGCTCATTTTAAAGCCCTGCAAAAAATAAGAATCCGATTTTTTTTATTTACTTCTGGCCCATACAACACTTTTTATAAAGCGATTTTTCAAAAACAAATCGGGTTTTTCGATTTTATTCGAAAATGGTTTAAATAACACGCTGTGAACTCGATCATAATTAGATTCTGCTAATCATTGCCGTTTTAATGATGTATCATTTGTATGCAAACTTTATGAGTATCCGGGCTAAATATCGATTTTTAAATTTCGAAAAGATGTTTGCGGGAAATTCAAACTCTTTCATTTTATACGGCTGATAAAGGGTCGGACATACATGGTGCCACCAACTTTGAGGGTGGGTCAGCTGCCTGTAAATAACACCCTATCATACGCATTGTCGTTTTTTTATGTTATGCTTCTGAGGGTGACGCTGGAGGTGGGTGGGTCTAGAAATATGCTTAAGTTCGCTAGCGTCATTTGTGTCCGGCCCCTAATTTTATGCAGCAAAAGTTTGTTCAGTTTCTTATGCAGTAGGCACAGTAAGTTAAAGTTACACCTCCCGTCTACACAATTATTATTTCTACCTATTCACATAATTTAGTACATTGTTGAAGTACTGGGCTGATTTGGACCAGTTACAACATATTTTAAACCCCTTAAAAAAATAAAAATCCGATATTTGTTTTTTTACTTCGGCCCAGACAAAAGTATGTGTAACCTCATTGCTTATAAATTGGTATCACTGATGAGTGTCAGCTTTATATTAGATTATTAGATAAGAAATGATTTTTGATTAGTAATAAATTAGGCTTTAACTAGGTGATTTTCAGAATCTCATGTTGTTAAAGTTTAGTGTAATTGCAACTGTTTTTGAATGTTTCAGAAAAAACGGGTTCTAATTGCAAAATTGCAATAAGAAGTGTCGTATGAGCAGAAACTGAAAAAATAATGTTACGAATTTTTTTATTTTTAAGGATTTCAAAATGGTATATTTTTTTTAGTCAAAATTGGTCAAGTATTTCAAAAGGATTTCAGATTATGTAAATATGTACAAATAAAATTGGTTAGTATTTCAAAAGCGCACTTTTTTATGTAAATTAGCAGAAATAAATAATACTATACACGCTTAGAAAATATAAGCAAATTAATCACATAGGTGTTAATTTGTAACTTATTTTTGTGTTACTCCAACACCGACACCAGAAGATGTTACAGTGGTCAACACAAATTTTAGTTAGGAATTTACACTGTAATATGTTAGACTGAGTTTACTATTTCGTGTGTTGCATGTGTAACGAAGAAGTAGTTATGTGGCTAACTGAATTAAAAAATAATACAAAAAGTCAAGTACGAACCCGCAACCTTCTAAATTGGTACCGGCCGCTTTAACCACTGGCCTGAGAAAACTTATTTACAGTTGTAGCACTAATTTAGCTTAATATACGGCTGTATAAATTCTTTACACGATTTTCGGTCGACTGTAACATTATTTGGTGTAGGTATATTAACATACAGCGGTGTTTAACGCAGCTAACATATTTCCTCACCTTCAAAAATTTTTAAATTAACTAATAATCGTTTTGAAATTAACACCAAAATGTGTTAGCTCGAGGTAACTAAAAATTAGTCGAGATCTTTTCTAAGCGTGTACATTTACCGCAGAAGAAAAAAATTACAAAATCATAATCATATAACAGTATATGCGATATATTACTGCTCCATATTGCTGTTAAGGCTGATGATAATATTTAGTACTGTCGAGTCTTGCAAATAAGTGTATTTGCGCTTTAAGAATTTGACAATACGACAATTACAATTACAATGTGCCAAAAAGAAATTCAAAAGTTTTACAATTTACCACTTTATACTAGTACATGCCAATGTGCTACCTAAAACGTATTTACCACCCCTGGTATTTACTGGTATTTACCATGGTATTTACCACTGCCGAACCCATGTTATTTATAAATAAACCTCGTCTGTATACTTGTAACATCCGGTGTTCAAAATATCTGTTTACCTAATTATTAAACCAATGCCGGGTGGTTTCCCCACAATAGTGATAAATATTTGGATGACGCCATTTATGGACGATCCCAGTATGTGTGCTGGTAACATTCAATAATACAGATATCTGTTTACTTCATTTCATAACTAATGATGCACTAACTAATTTCATGCAACTAATGGTTTGATTTGATTGAGCTTTATTTCAGTGTAAGATTTTACAGTACAAAGTATTGATTTTAAAAAATGGACACCAACTTAACTAGAATAATGTAGGAATAATAAATAAAAGAAAAATTATACACATTAGTAATTTCAGAAGCATTGTTACCAAAAAGAGACAGTAGAATAAATTAGCTTAACTACGGAGGATATTCACGGTGTTTAATAATAAAGTCATTTAAATTAGACACAAAATTATCACATAATTCACCCTCATCACATGTTACAAAATCAGGTATATTGTTCCAAGTTTTAACAGACCGATACAAAAAAGAATTTTCATATGACTTTGATTTGTGTTTACATGAATAGCCTAGCAGGAACATATTACCAGATCGAGTAGCTCGGTTTGACTCCTATTTTACATACCATTTACTGAAATTAGAAATGCTCGAGCCGTATTTTAAAATGTTAAATACAAATGACATATTATAATACATAACTCTCTCCGATACCGATAATATGTTTGCTGCCCCCAATAATAGGTCCTCCTTCGTTTCTCTGCTTTTACCTATAAATAGTGAAATAGTATTATTAATTTTATTTTGAATAACCTGGAGATCCTTCATACTCTGCACAACATAGACATGAAGACAGTAGTCAACAATTGAAAGAACGTAGGCATTCAGCATCATTATAAAAATATTAAAATTTAGGTATTTTTTAGGGTTACATAACATACCTAAGGCAGATGAGACACGATTTTTGACATATACAAAATGATTTGAAAAAGTAAGGTTACAGTCTAAAATTATACCCAGATATTTAAAAGTTTGAACTCTTTCTATGTCAACACCATTACACATCAGCGTGACAACTTCAGGCACCTTGTGGTCATGTGCCTTATGCAGAACCATAAATTTAGTCTTATCTACATCCATTGCAAGTCCATTCAAACTCAACCAATTCTCAACACTAATAATGCACTGCTGCATATGCTGAACCATGATACTAAAATCAGAAGCATAGTAATACAACACCATGTCATCCGCATATAATATAAAGTCAGCACCTTTTAAAATAGCTTCACCTACCTTGTCAATGTATATGATAAAAAGCAAAGGACCTAATATAGATCCCTGCGGAACAACAAGTTGCAGTTCATATGCATTAGATTCAAACGAATCTATTTTAATTTTGAAACTACGATTTCTAAAATATTCAATAATTAATTAAAATAAAATCCCATGTACTCCAAAATCATCTGTCAGCTTTATGATTAATTTATCATGTGGTATTGAGTCAAATGCTTTTTGTAAGTCTATAAAGACTGCAAGTACACGTCCACATTGCTCGTCAATATACCTAGATACGTCTTGCGTAAATGCCAAGTTGGACCTTTTGCTTCTGAAGCCATGCTGTTGGTCACATAATTTAATCCCATTTAATATTCGTAGGTACAGCATTTTCTCAAACAATTTGTCTAACAAAGGAAGTGAAGAGATAGGGCGATACAAAGAAGGGGTAAATCTTGAGCCTTTCCCTTTATACAAAGGAGTCACTATAGCGCATTTAAATTTTACAGGATATACACATAATGATAGGAACTGCGTGAATAGTAGTGCCAATGGTAACGATAACTCACTCATAAAATTCTCTAGCACCTTATACGACAGCTCATCAAGATTAGAATTTTTCTTACGTTTTAAAAGCTTAAAGCTATTTACCACTTTCTCTTCAGTAAATGGTTGAAAGTCATTAGCATGTACAGAAGTTAAATTGTACAGCAAGTCCAAATTATTATTAGACCCACTCAGTACAAACGCATTAGCTAGTGCATTAGCTACATCATTATTATTTGTGGTACTTACACCATTTATCTTCAAATTAAAACTTGTTGGGGCTGATTTGGACTTACCTAATTATTTGTTATGCACCTTCCACACATTAGATGACGTAGGTACTTCTGAGAACTGCCGCTGATAGTGGTTATTTTTAGCCATTTTAACCTCATTATTTATCTTATTTCTTTAAGCTTTGTACTCCTCTTCCAAAGCTTTACTTTTTAGCTTCATACTCTGAACCTTTACATGGTCGCTACGATGAATTTGTTTCCTTATATTTACAGTAAGCCATTTAGATGGCTTACTTTGCACACGACGATGGATAATTGGTGCATATTGAATAATTATTTCAGTAACTGACAATTCAAAATAGTTCAGTGCGTCATCTGCGTCATCAAAAATTTCCATTGTGCACCATGGAATATTTTTTAATTCAGCATTGACTAACTGCCAGTCAGTTTCTGCATAATTTCGTAAAGTCAAATGTTTTACAGGGTATGTCTACTTATTTACATACTTTATGGCAAAAATAGCATCGTGGTCTGAAATGCTAGCGGATAGTACACCGCTCAAACTGACACCATTAACATTTGATGTGTAAATGTGATCAATCAAGCTACTTGTAGTTTGAGTGACCCTAGTCTGATGTTGAATAATCTGTTTTGTACCATGTAAATTAGAAATAGACAAAAGTTCCTTGGATGACTTGTCTTTCACACTCAAATCAATAATAAAATCGCCCAAAATAATATGCTCCTTTCCTGTAGATATTTTTCTAAGCTGAGACAAGTATTTATCAAAATATTATAAAGGAAAGCTTATCTACAATGGGGGACTTATAAACGACAGTCAAATACCAAGGTGAGCAGAAGGGAACTTGGATAAGTAAGGTTGCTATCTCAAGTTTAGCAAGAGTCAGAGAAATATTATAAACTGGAAACCCAGTGTACGTATCACGAATGTATACAATCATACCACCACCACCACCACTTTCTTTGCATCTGTCAAACCTGTGCATTATGTATCCATTTATACTATACAAGCCTGACTGCATGTGACTAGTTAGCTTGGTCTCAGTCACACACATAATATCAATACGATATAATTCTATTAGAAATTTTAGGCTTTCAATTTTACCCACATTGAGTCCATTTACATTTAAGTGGACAACCTTCAAACCTTCTGCTTGTCTATGTTCATTATTCACAGATAAAGCCCCATGCTAAGAGATAAGAATTTCATTATTACTATCACTATTGTTACCCTCACAAATATCGACTAAAGGAAATATGCAATTCATACAGAACTAACGCTCCTCGCTACCAATACTAATATACACATTATATTTACTACATGACAAGCAACTAGTAGCTACCATATTATCAGTACAAGCAAGGCAGCACCATTCCTGAATACATGCACTCCTATATGTATTGATATGCATGTTTAGACAGCTTCTATGAAACAAAGATTTGCATACGCTACAGTAAAGCCTTCTCCTGCCTAACTTAAGATAACAAACACTACATTCACATGGCATGATGATGATACAATATACTACAAAAATTTGACAATTAATTGAAAGAATAAAATAAATATAATATTAAAATCAAGTAATTACTAATACATACCGGAAACACAGGCCAAAAACTCTTACGGATCACAAAAATGCACTAATAACACTAATACTAATACAATACAACCCCTTAAGCCAAACTGTCAACCAACCAATTCCTTAAATGCGACCAAAGTTAATCAAGGCAACAACTTCCTGAACTCATCACAAGAGTGTCAAATAGTCATTTCTGCATTAAAAGTAATGCACAGACTCCACAACCTCAATCCCTACAAAGCCCCTGGTCCTAACTAAGTTCATCTCCGAATTTCAAAGGACTGTGCAACTGTTCTATGTGTGGCTCTTGCAATTATTTTCCAAGCTTCTCTTCATACTTCTACTCTGCCAGACGAGTTGAAAATATCCGGCGCTTCGCGCTAGATTCGTCGGCCGGACTCTTGAAGTAGATGCCGAGCTTACTGCTATCTGATTGGATAGGGTAGTACTTGTAGACCCGGGGTTCGTCGGGTCGTGTTTCGTAGTTTTTTTTCGTAGTGGCCGGTTTCGTAGTGTGGTCGTTTTTGTAGACGATTGTTTTCGTAAGTAATGATTTTTGATATAATGTTGGCCCTTAGAATGGTTGTTTGTTATTGCATAGAAATTCATAAAAACGTAATGAAATAAAAATATAAAACAAAATAACATATTTAAACAAAACCATGATTACACTCTTTGTTTTTGTAGGCACAAACATTGCATCAAAGTGCCATTGCTAATTAAGATGTAAATATAAATAATTTAAATGTAACTTTTTTCAATATTGTTATCACTGGTTGCATACAATTTTAATAGGTTAAAAAAAACAGGCCGTAGTGTAGTTGAAAGCACCGGAGTGGTCAGTTCAGCGTTAGCTTCAAGAGAAGATGGATTCGTCTTTAGATATAAGTTAATTTGAATTTAAAAAGTTAGGACATTTGGAAGAACAAAATACAAAAATTAAAATAAATGGAAAAACAAAGCGTGGTGGAGACGTAGTCTGACGTAGCATTCGACGGATTCGAATTTACAGAAGAGGGAAAGGCTGAGTATGGAAATAGGCATTTTGTGTGTCGTCGTGTCAAAGGACGTTATTGTCCTGCTCGAATAGCCTGGAATGCTGGCAATAGTGTGACAGTTGGTCATTTACCATCAGTGTGGAACAGACAAAATGTTTTGACCATAAAAATCAAAACCTTATCACAAGCTCAACTTAAATGACCTCCTCACGGTATTGACAACCAAGATTTTTAATTATTAAAAGTTCTAATCATGTCATGGGTTTGTTTAAATATGTTATTTTATATTATTATATTTTTATTTCATTACGTTTCTATGAATTTTCATGCAATAACCAACGGCCCTTTTAAGGGCCAACCTAATCTCTAAAGAGCAATTATTGTGCCTACGAAAACAGTCGTCTACGAAAAAGACCAACCTACGAAACCGGCCACTACGAAAAAAACTACGAAACCTGACTCGACGAAACCCGGGTCTACGAGTACTGGCAATACCATCTGATTACCTTAACCATAGAACATTTGACATAAAAAATGGTAATTATACATCTGAAAAATTTAACTTATGCATTGGTGTCCCACAAGGCTCTATATAAGGCCCACTGTTATTTATATTATTCATAAATGATATTTCCGAAGGTATTGATCTAGATCATCATTACGCATTGTATGCGGATAATGTAGTTATATATTTTGCAAACTCAAGCCTTGAAATACTGCAGTTTAAAATGCAAGAAACATTAAACAATTTAACGATTGGTTTAAGCAGCAAAAATTACAGATTAATAAAACGAAAACAAAATTAATGATATTTAAAAAGACAAATGACAATGTAAATACTAAAAATGTTAATATTAGTTGCGATGAAAATTTGGTTGAACGTGTACACACTTTTAAGTATTTGGGAATAATTTTAGATTCAAGCTTCAATTTCAAGGAACACTATTACACTGTGTTGCGCAGAACTGCTGCTGCAGTTGCTGTGTTAATTAACATTAAAAAATATGTACCATTCAGAATATGTATAGTACTGCTTAATGCCTATGTGTTATCATTAACTGACTATTGCTTCTCTGTGTGGGCATCACAAGAAGCCACTGACTTGAGTAAAATTCAAAAACTGATTAACAAAGTAATCATTATTTAAGTGGACGTTATACTAAACCATCTAGGAATAAGAAAAATAATGTAATTGATGAAGATGTACTACTTAAGCATGCAAATATACTATCTGTCCCTGAACGCATTGACTTTGTAATGTTAAAATTTGTTTATAAATTACTGCGCCATGGTTCCCAAATAGAATATTTATCTAATTTTATAAAAATAAAATCATGTACGAGGTCTACTAGGGCCTCTGATGGAATACTGTTAGAAGATGATATGTCCGCAGTAACTTAAACATACAAACGGTCCTTTAAGTATAGAGCAGTAACCGCTTGGAGTGAACTTCCAAGCTACCTACGACAAACAAACTTAACCGTTAATAATTTTGGTTAGAAATTAAGCAAGTATATAGTTCTAATCAGAAAACCAAAAAGTGTAGCTACTGTTAGACCGCATACATTTAGTATTAGGTAAATTCTATTCTAGGCCTACATTATATGACTTGGTACTCTCAATTGACATGTAATAATTCTTCCTGGCTATGAATGTGTACGAATATACCTTATGTCTATCTTTAAAAATTAATACATTTTATTGTACTGTATGATGGGACATATTGAAAATAAAGCTTTAACCAAACAAACAAACAATCAAACAGCGAATAATTGCTTTAATAAAGGAGTAGAACCCTATTGTGGCAACGCTTAAGCTACGCCAGCGCCTAACTCCACTTAGACTTCTGCTTTATGAATTTTTAATTCGATAAAGTTGCAACAAATAACGGAGAAATTATTAAAATGATAATACAGTGGACTCTCGTTTTAGTGGCTACCCGTATAGTGGCAACCTTGATGTAGTGGGGAATTTAAAAATTCCCGTCAAAACCCCAATGCTTTCTATAGTAAAATATGCCGATATAGTGGCTTTCGATTTAGTAGCAACCTCGATGTAGTGGTGGCTAAAAAACGTCCGCTAAGCCACACTCCCAAGCATATCGTTGCCTTTATAGTGGCTATCGATTTTGAGGATCCATATACTCCACCTATGTCACCTCATTGCAGGTACAAATTCCGCGGCACAAATATGCATACTCGAGGCTGACGCAAAACAAATACGTTTTGTTCTGTCTGGCATTACGCGTACAACTCAGTTGTAAAAATCAACGTAAGTTTTTATTGAAAGCAATTTTGTACTTCTAGTGGGTGTTTCACCTTACTGTTATACGAGTAGTGGCCATTTGCCATTATATGAGTAGTGGCCGCCAGCCATTATACGAGTAGTGGCCGCCAGCCATTATACGAGTAGTGGCCGCCAGCCATTATACGAGTAGTGGCTTTCGGCCACTATATGATTAGTTGCCTAACTTTATAGTGGCCAAAATTTTCAGGTCCCGTGAAAAGCCACTATATCGAGAGTCCACTGTATTTAAAGTAAGTAAGGTATATAATATATAGTAAATGAACATGGAGAAGTACAACAGAACACAACATAATCATTAATAATCAATACAAATTGGTGTAATTGCATGTAACTAATTACTTACTTTAAAGGCAAGCATGCCACAGTATTGTATTGTATTAAAGGAGTATAGAGACATTCGAACATATCATTCATGGTCTTACTCTTTTCTTTAAGTTTGCTATATGATTCGAAGGTCCCGCAATAGAGTATGGAACTAGATCGCATTGGGCTTCTCATCACTTACTTAATGGTACGAAGGAAAAAAGATAGAATAGAAATTAAAGCCATCGAATTGAATATTACAGTCGTTATAAATTTCGGTAGGTTAATGCTCTTTAGCTTTGAAACTATTTGAGCAAGCTCAGGCTCTGTATTTTGAACATCCCCGTATATGCACAAGCGAGAACCACCTCACGAGCTCATAAACAGTATCTGTTCACCGCACCCCGCACAGTTACGTCAAGTATACCGACACAGCGTAAAAGTGAGTTGAGGCTTGTAGTAGGTCGCAGAGTATGGTCTGTTTAACTATATTGCAACTATACCTAAGTACGAGGAAACAGCTGCTGGTCTTCTGGACACGCATTTCATACGACCGTCTATGTCTCATACACGTATAAACGGCCGTACACTGAGTCCCCTTAGTTGCTAACAAAAAACTCTCAACCCCCCCCCCCCTCCCCACCAAGCCCTTTCACAACACTAACTTCTGCGCAACGAGACGTAAAAGCACTACCTGACTAAGGATTTTCTCATACGGTTCAAAAAGAAACGTCGAGATATCGAGGACGGAGCACTGCTCCCCTCGGCCACAAAGTCAGGCTAGGCAGGCCACAGTGTGGTAAAGGTCAAAGGAAGACTTTTTATTACGAACAGTAATGCAAAGTGGTACTCTGCAGGTGGCACAGCAATAGCTTGTCTCATGTCGGACTCGTTTTGCAAAACAAAACTTGCATCTTTGTCTGCATAGGTCTCTATTCGGTTTTGCATTTCGAATAGGGTGGTGATTTCCATTTAAACGTAATTCGCTTGGATTTTCGTAGTGTACTGGCGAACCCATTTGAGGCCTACTTAGTTTGCACTCTTTTAGAATGTCTGAAATAAGTCCTAAAAGAAACGGCTTGTATTCCATTTTCTGGATGTTACGTTGATGCTTATACACAATAAAAGCATTATAAAGACAGAGATCCAGAAGGTGAAATATGACCTTTTTGCACCACTTTAAAGTCTTTCGTTCCGCCACATAATGTACTATTTGGTGGTAGACGTCTTTCACTTCTCCTATAGTACTATTATACAGAAGTACCGATGAAGGTTTTAGTTTAGGAGGTTTTGCATCATCTGGTTTCTTTTTTTTTTCAATTTAGGCTCACAAGATGAAGAGCGACTCGACTTCTTGTTAGGTACAGTTTTCATTTCATGTGGCATAAAGTTGCGACACTGCAGTCCCAGACCCACGACCACTATACTAGGCATGCTAATGGAAATTCGTGAAAAGTTTCCATGTGTATTTTTAATGGCGAAAGTTGACAAGCTCTCAGCTCCGTATGTACTTCTATGTATTTTAGTGGCAAGTATTGAAATGTATGTAAAGTCGTGCCAGACACCCGTTTTTCTTGCATTCATTTTATTTCTAAAAAGCTGGTCCATTATATCGTTAATTGTGAAAAACTGGTAAATCCGTCTAATTCCAAAAACAATAGGGCTCTATTCCATCGCATTCAGGATCATTTAAAATTTATTTGAAAAAATTAAGTTGAAAACTGTGACCTGTGGAGCACGACAAAAAAAGACATATCGACAGACAGACAGACAGACGGACATAGCCATTCCTATAGATGCTTAAGCTCAGCATCTAAAAAGCTACCGTTTCCTGCATTTAAAAACGGGAATCAAACTGTGACCCTACGAAATACAGGCCCATAAGCCTTACATCGGTGTGTTGCAAAGTCCTAGAGCAAAATATTTTTTATAGATTTGTGATGCCTGCTTTGTATTTTCCACCCATTGACGTAATTTTTACCCTCTTCCCAGTTACAGAGTATGTTTTAGGGTACTCAATGCGATGCGATATGAATATCGCAAATATCGCAATTTTAACGAATGCGATACCAATGCGATATAAAGTTGGAATATCGCAATATCGCAAATATCGCATTTCTACCCATTGACGTACTTTTTACCCTCTCCCCAGTTATAGAGTACTTTTGAGGGTACGCAATGCTATGAGACATGCGATATGAATATTGCAAGTATCACAATTTTAACGAATGCGATACCAATGCGATACCAATACGATATAAAGTTCGAATGTCGCAATATTGCAAACATCGCATAACATTTTTCTCTCAAAACTATTGAATCAAACTAACGAATATAAGCATGCCATAGAGCAAACCACACGGAAATGACACTTATCAGCATTGTATTTTTACAACAACGCGATTCCATACGCTTAAAGCTTAAGGATGTTGGTCATTTTCTTAAAGCACAGTGTATGATTGCATTTCAAATCATCCATGGAGATCCACATGCGGAGCAATCTCGTTCATTTTTACTATGTTCTTTCTTCTTATTCTAGCCTTACTTAGGTTTTAGTTTCCTTTACGTGATCTGGCTTGCTTCTAACTCTCTGCTGTGAATGCGGATTGAAGTATTACAAATTAATAATACATTGTCATAGTTATCATACGGCAATGGCTTTTTTAAATTAAAAGAGTTTTTGTGCTCATGCTTAGAGAAAATGAGTATATTCATTTAACTTTATTATAACTTAAATAAGTATACAGTACGGAATTTATTTTACAACGATAGTACAGTTTCAGAAAAAAGTTGCGATATTTGCGATATTTCTCAATGCATAGCGATATTTGCGATAATCTTTTTGTGCGATATTGCGTACACTACTTCAAATATCATAGTTTTAGTACCCGCTTTACAACTTAAAATTTTTAACCAGAAAGTATTACCTCTATGTCATGCACAAAATTATATTTGGTTATAGATAGATAGGAATCGCCCATAAATGACGTCCTTCAATTATCATAGTTTTAAGTACCCCGTTTACAACTTTAAATTTATTTTCAACATATTTTAGTTGCATGTCATGCACATACGTATTTGGGTTACAGATGGTGGGGGAGCCTCCATAAATGAAGTCCATTAAATTTCATAGTTTTAGGTACCCCACTTTCCAGCTTTAAAGATTTATTTAACCTATTTTAACTTCATGTTTTAAACATATATATTATGTACATGGGTTTTAGATGGCGACTGATTTTTCATAAATGACATCATTAAAATATTAAAATTTTAGTTACACCTGTTTTGTTATTGTTACCAGTTTATAAACTGACGTCGTTAACATGCTATGCAACAAATATATATCCAGATCCGTTGACTAGACCGATAAAGTCGTTATGAACGATCCCGAATGTGTTACATATTTAAATACAACATGGAAAGCCCCCAATGATATTAAATGGGACAAATTGTTTACAATCTATTTGAATCACATGCAATGAACTTACGTATAAAGGTTGAATATGGTGACGAGTCGTCCATAAATGGCGACATTTAAATATCATCATTCTGAGTATCCCTCTTCTTTAGTGTAACCATTTCATAAACGGATGTTGTTTACTTCGGATGTTACTATAGTCCCCAGTTTTCATTTATGTACTTGTTACAAACGCACCATTCGTATCGATGCCACTCTTTCGTGTACCAGTCGTACTGACACTATTGCGACATTTGCGACCAGTACGTTTTACAGCGTCATTACTCTTTCCAAATATGCTCGTACCTAGTTCACTATTTGAGGAGTTTGCTAGCAAAACGCGTTAAGTCCATTTTTTCAGAAATTGTGATTATTGGTGCTTAAGAACGACTAAGTACATATAATTCACACTGTGCAATATCAGAGCCCAAAGGTCACTGGAACTATTTTAAATAATTCGATCAAAAACCATTTTCTGGCAAAACACGTTAAGTCCATCACTAGTTTTTTGGCAAAACACGTTAAGTCCACTAAACCCAATAAAAACAACTGATTCTTATAAAAAAATATACTAATTTGCCCAAAACTGCCTATTGTAATAAAACGAAATTTATTCGCTTCAATATCAAATTCATGTTTACTATTTGTAAGGGATGGTCCATAAATGACGTCCCTCATATTTTCACTTTTTAAGGCTAATCCATCGCTATGTCATCACTTTAACATTTTGTTCAACTGTTATCTTTACCACGGCATGACATATAATTACTACATGGTTGGTGTCTTAAACCCTACTGATTACTTCATTTACGGACGATCCTTAACAGATCGATATGAAAACTAAAGTTCAATTTGTTTGGTACATTTGGAAGCTGGAAGTTTTAATAATACAGAAAGGCATGGTTTACAAAGTAATTAAGAAATTGTAAAAAAGAACAGTCGCGTTTCTTATGAAGAAAATAAAGACGTTCGGGGTCGTCCACAAATGACGTCATTGATAGGTTAAATGGGTTTACTTGGCAATCCTATGCTAGGGATAGTCATTTACGCAATATGATTCATCTGGTGACAGGAGGAAACATAGTTTTAAAAATGAATACTTTTCTATGACTTCATTTGTGGACAATCCCTAGGCAAACAACTTCTTTAAGGAGTAGTAGACAGTAGATTTGCACTCGACAATTTAACATTGGAATGCAGGATTGTGTATTCACGTTTTTAAAAAGTGCATAATGTTCTATGTACATGTTTTTAAATAATGCATAAAGTTCTATTTACATTTTTGTAAAAAGTGCATAACGTTCTATTTAAATGATTTTGAAGTGTACAATTCATACTTCAATTTTACAATCAGAAATTAGAATGCAATTCAATATAATTCAAAAGGTTAATTTTTTGCATTGTCTCTTATGGGTTTTTTGGCAAACCACGTTAAGTCCAAGATTTAAAAATTTTGAATCATTTTGAAAAAATTACGACGCTGCGTCAGATTTGAGTTATTTTGGTTACTAATACACCTGGTAGTATGCAGTTACTGAAAAAAAAATCGAAAAAATAATTACGTTTTCACATGATTATCAAAATTTGCGGTTCCTGTAAAGTTGGGCAACATGGACTTAACGCGTTTTGCTAGCAAAGTCCTCATTTACCGAGACCACTAGTGATTGCACATACATATAGCTCTCATCCCATTCAAACCGTAACAAGTTGTTCCGGTACTACCTGTTTTCGTGCTATACGTTCCTTTGCTACTCGTACCCGTGCTACTCGTATCTGCACCACTGGTATCCAGCCAAGCGTAACAAGCATTGTTGAACAAAAAGGATTCCCACCAGAACCTCTTTTTCTAAGCTCACGGCTTCAAGTAATTGTACCCTTATCAGTCATATTCAGACCCTTTGTACCGGCAAACCTCTTACCACCTGCCGTCCGTCCCGCAGAAATGACAAAACCGCGCGTGCGACCACAAATTTAATAGGTGGAAGGCGAGTTAGGTACTGTCTTGATTTAAGCGTTGCCACAATTTTTTTCTACTCTTTTACTGACGCTAATATTTGCTGTATTGTTTTTTTTTTGACCTATTTAGTAAATATTTCGCAGTTAGCAGTTGAGAGAACCAACTCTCAAAATTTTTTACATTCCATTTCATACACGTACAAAAACCGGCAATTTGCCAGTGTTTCGTTATGTGTCTCTGTCTTCTCGTAAAGTGTAAGCTACAGTTCGCATTCATCAACCAATTTATTTCAAACAACTTTTTAATGATTGCAAATGCCAAGGAGACGCTCTGTATTGTTTGCTGCTGAGATCGGACACATCATTTTATCTCAATTAGCAGGTGTATGGAGCAACACTCAAACATTTTCCAGCTTTTTTTACGGATCGTCCATAAATGACGTCTTTTAATCACATTAATTTTAAATACCCCCCTTTTGTTAGTTTATCCGTTTTATAAACGGATACACTAACATAACAACACTAACAACACGGATATATCGGTGATGAGATTGTTACTAGACTTCAGGCAGAACCTATCACCTGACCAATGAAGTCATTAATGGACGATCCTGAAAGTGTTACCCTTTTAAATACATCGTAATTTACCATTCATATTGAATAGAGCATTAAGCAACTTTACTAATTTTGTTAGCTGCAAGCCATGTACATATCTATATATATCTATAGTACCCCCTTTCAGTTGGTGTATAGCCATTTCATAAACGGATGTGGGTAACATGGGATGTTTCTAGTCTCCAAGCAGACCTCTTGCCTCTTGACCCGACCGACAAAATCATTAATAGACGATCCTGAAAGTTTTTTCTGCTTAAATACAACATGGAAAGGCACCGGTGATATTAATATAAACAGAACAGCTTTAAATATTTGTGTAGCCTCATGTCATGTATAGATGGTAAGGGAGCGTCCATAAATGACGTCCTGTAAATATATTAATTTTAATTACCCCTCTTTCATTAGTGTAACCGTTTTATAAACAGCTATCGGTAACATGTGATGTTACTAAACTTCAGACAGACCCCTTCATTCGAACTATGAAGTCAATAAGAAACTATTTGATTAGTGTTACTCGTTTAAATACATTATATAAATTTACCAATAATATTACCTGGAAATACTATATTTTTCCAACTTGTTTCAACTACATACCATGTACACACGTGTATAGGGTATAGATGGTGAGGAATTGTCCATAAATGACGCAAATATCATTTTGAGTATTCCATATCTATAAGGGCAACCATTTTATAAACGGATGTCGTTAACATTGGATGTCACTAGTCTCCTGTTAATGCATGTTATCATACCGCTCCTACTCCTACCGGCACTTCTTATACACTTACCATTCGTACCTGAACCTTCTGTACCGGCCCTACTCCGCCAGGCACTTCTTTCAGTGGCACCACTCTAGCACAATATGCTCGCTCATAGTCCACTATTTACCGAGACTGCTCGTGATTGTGCAAACAGCCATTAGCCTATTCGAAAAGGCACAACTCGTTCCCGTACGGCTTAAACTCGTACCACATATACCCCAGCTTCTCGTACCTGTACTGCTTGTACCCGTACCTACCGTTTTTCGTTCTTCGCTTTTTTATAAACTCCCGACTACAAGTTGGCTCACACCGTCTACCCCATTTTGCACTATTTTATCCTATTTGTTTATTTATTTTGTTTAATTTTCATTCGTGATAATTAGGTATATCTTAATATCTATTTCAATTGACATATGTATATGATGAAAAGTATTGTATATCTCACAAATAGGTGAAATATTTTAAATTTGTAGAAGAGCTGATGGGAAAATACTTGCAATTAGATGTATTAAATGTAATTCCTTATATCATAATACTAACTGTTACAAACTTAGCCTTAGCAGTTCAAAATTCAAATCCCTCTTTAATTCTAATACTTGGATATGCTTATTCTGTACTAGTCAGCATTCTATTTCTGTTGTTGACCCTGTGTTGATTTTTCTTAGTAACAATAATGATTCCTTCTTCCTGCCTACTAATAATTCCTTTGAACCTCTGTTGAGCTCCTTTGAGATAGCATGCCTACCAAAAGGTAAGGTAATTATGCATATTAATATTTTTAGCCTAAGGTTAAAGAAGGACGAGTTATCTATTCTTATGTTTCACTATAATGTAGATGAAATGTGTGCATCTGAGACATGGTTAAATCCTAACATGGAAGACAATGAGGTTGCTATTGAAAACTACTAAGTATATAGAAACGATTTCTATCAATAACTCATTATTCAGTGATTGTCGAAGTCTGCATAACTATACAATCTCGTGCTGCATTACAGGTATTACTCAAATACACTTTTTCTTTTCTAAAGTAACATGCATGAGTATTGTAAGCTGTAGGCTGAAGTCTGGAATAAAACTGTAAACTAGTAAAAGGTAGTTGTCAACTACATTAAACTGACCATAAGGAACAGACATATAGTGATATACTTATAACACGGTAACAACGGTGATGCACTCATGAAACAGATTACATCCGTTGACAATTGAATTCTTACGCTATAGTACAACTCTACCTATTATTTCGAACGAATAGGTAGGGACACATACAAAAAATACTATATTATATTATGGTAACTGCACACAAAAAAACGGGCTTACAGTGTGACTCCAATTTAAACGTCTTACAGTGTGACTCTAATTTAACGGTTTTACAGTGTGAATCAAATTAAACGGTCTTACAGTGTGACTAAAACTTAACGGTCTTACAGTGCGACTCAAATTTAACGGTCTTACAATGTGACTCACATTTAACGGTCTTATTGTGTGACAGTAATATACCGGACTTACTGTGTTACACGCAAATAAGAAACCTACAGTGTGACACACATTTAACGGTCTTATCGTGTGACAGTAATATACCGGACTTACTGTGTTACACGCAAATAAGAAACCTACAGTGTGACACTAATATACCGGTCTTACATTGTGAAATATTTATAACGGACCAACCGTGTGAAAGTAACGCAACTGACCTAACGTGTGACACCAAAATAACGGACTCACAGTGCGCACCCACAGATAATAAATGCCGAATAACTGTGTTCCTGATGGAATGCAAATTGGCAGATCCTCTGATAAAATGAACTCCAAAAAAGCAACAAACGAAAACGGAAAGCGAAGAAATAACACTGAAGAATCCCCACCTGTACTTAAACGACCAAAGCAGCCAACACTGACAGCGGCTGACCTACTTGAGATTGACGACAACACTTACGGCTTTGCAATTTTACGCTTAAAAAAAGCCTAGCAATAGGTGAGAGGGGAGGAAAAGGTGGCGGACTAATTTTAGGAATAAAAGAGCATCACAAGCTACTGCTCAATCCTACACATCGACAGGTACTAGTTGACATAAAAATACAGGGTGAATCTGTTTTAATCTTCTTTGCTTACATACCACCAGCCACAAAGTTTGACGACCAAATTAAGAAACTTTTTGATCACGCTACAGAGTTAAACAGTTAGGCGCAAGAAAATACATTTTAATGGGTGACCCCAACAGCCGAGTTGGAAATTTTGATACTTCTATTGAAAACACGCTGCACTTTAATCGCTCCAGGGATTCCACTGACTCTGGATATAATTAACGTGGCAAGAAACTAGCGGAATTGATTGTAACAAATAACATGTCAATACTTAATGGAAGAAGCACACCTGACTCATATGGAAAACCTATATACATTGGACATAGCGGAAACAGCTCTATTGACCTATGCATATGCAACTCTAACGCTCTCGATGACCTTACAGACCTCTCAGTAATTGAATGCATTGAATCTGACGACATGCTAATAATGTTAAGTAGTGAGCAGAAAGTGCACATGCTTGAATCTGTCTTAGCCAAAAAAAATGAACGAATAAGATGAAACAAGGAAGAAGCTTCAAACTTCTAGCTGGAACTCAAAATCAACAGCAAAAATCTTAACTTCAGCAAATGTAACTACGAAGATTTGCACAATTTTATACATCAAACAGCTAACTAAACTAAAATTTGCTAAACATTTTGCAGCGACAAAAGAAAAAACTTTAGCCCAAAGTGGTTTGATAAGCAGTGTAGTGTTGCTAAAAAGAAAGCACTGTTTTCCTACATCATCACAGAAATGAGCGTGGCTAGAGCCGACCCACTTTTGACAGTCTCAAGGCATACCTAGAAAGTAATAAATTCTATCGTCATCTGTGCTGTGACAAAACGAAAATGTTTTATAACAAAATCACACAAGAAATCTATCACAGAAAAGACTATTAACATGTGTAGCGATAAAAAATACAGCTACGTGTCAAACAATATTGCTACCGACGAATGGAACGCCCACTTTTGTGAGGTTTTAAAAGATGTCAGTATTGATAAAGTTGGAGCCCTAGACCTTTATCCTAATCCATCTAAAAACAGCTCAGAAATCTTGGACCTCGAGATATAAATTATTGAACTACACAGAGCAGTTAAGCATCTTAGCAATAATAAATCTATAGAAGCAGGTGGTATTCCAAACAAAAGCACTAGACACAAAAACCAACGACTACCTGCTTATTCTGCTCAACAAAGTCTGAAGGAACAAGTGCCGGAGAGCTGGGGCGAAATTATGACAGCTCCAATATACAAGAAAGTTGACCTAAATCTGCCCGCAAATTACAGACCAATCGCTTTTATGAACACCATAACGAAGCTGCTTACATGCATTAAGTCCAATAGACTTAACTTATTCTGCCAGAAAAACAACATCATCTCAGAAAATCAAGCGGCATACAGTAAAGGACAAGGATGTACAGATCATATATTCGCAATCTATACCTGTTTACTTAAACAGCTAAACAAGCCAGCATTAAAAAAAGGAAAACTCTTCGCTCCATTTGTATACCTTAGTCAGGCCTTGCACTCAATTAAGAGAAGTAAGCTATAGACAAGACTAAAAAAAGCGGTGCTAAGTGATTACTTTGTAGCAAAAATTAAAGAGCTGTATGATCTAGCATAAACAAAAGCAGGTGCAGGAAAGGTTTTGCAGACATGATCAAAGTAATGGGAGGAGTTTTGCAAGGAGAAACACTGCCCCCAACTCTTTTTTTATCTACATTGACAAAATAACGGAAATACTTTGCAAGAGTGGCATCCTAGGAACATAGATGTTCGCACTAAAAATTTTGATTCTACTATATGCTGATAATATCATTTCTCTTGCATCGAATGAAATAGACTATCAGAGGCAAATCAACACCCTTGTAGCATTTTTTAAATGCAAAGATCTAAACGTGAACCTATCAAAGACAAAAGTGATGATATTTCAAAAAGGCAATAAGATGAACAACTCAACAAAATTTAAGTGAGCGAGTCAGCCGCTGGAAATAGTCAACAAATATGTTTATCTGGGAGTCCCGTTCACTCAAAGCGGTATTTTTAATGAAGCCAAACACCACTTCTTCAACAAAGCAAGAGCCGCACAGGAATAATTGTTTGAAGTGTTCTATTGAGCTAAAATAAAAGACATTAACATACACCTCAGGGTTTTCCAGTCCCTGGTTACTTTGATACTGATGTATGCGACCCCTATATCGGGACTTCGTTACTGTAAAGAATTTTAAACTTTGCTAACCAAGTTTTTCCGACGCTTAACAGGGAGCTCAAACATGACACCAGAATTCTTTCTTTGCCCAGAAACAGGAGCTGATAACATCAAGCTGCAACTTCTTAAAGCCTTGATACGATTTCTAGAAAACGCCACTTATGCAGAAGACAGTAGCATAACAAAGAATTGCTATCTTGAAGCTCTGAAAACAAAAACAACAGACCTCCGGTACAACTCGAAGCTGCAAGTTTGTAATGTGTTTGCTAAATCATCACTTAAAATCAATCTTCAAAATGTAGGTACGGAATATCTAACGAAGCAAAAATCTAAAATGATTGAATAATATAGCCCTAGCTGTATTAACAATGATGTCTGCAAAATGGAAAGCAGCAAATAACTGAAACGCTTTGCCTGCATACAGACAAAAGCTCTAAAATCCGAATATTTTGACTTAGACTTGCCCTGGAACTTACAAACGTTTGTGCTTAACCTAAAAACAGGCCAACCCAAAATAGTAACAAGAGGAAAAGTGAGCAACCTAAATGGCATGAATAAAGTAAAGCTTCAGTAATTATATAATCATTTTTTCTTTTCAGTGCTTGTTCTTCGGTATTGCCCCGTATCTAGCTCTGATGTGTGTGTGCTTTAAAATTTCTTGTGTAACCTTGTGTAATTAGCTAAGCTTGGTACTTGTGTTTAAGTATTGCCTCCATAGCTCTCTCTCTGCTCAGTGCTCCAGAATTGCCCCCGTAACTCTTTCTGACCAGTGCCTCAGTAGTGCCACCGTAGCTTTTTCTTCTTAGTGAATCAGTATTGCCCCCGTAACTCTCTCTCCGCTCAGTGTTTCAGTATTGCCCCCGTAACTCTATTTGCTCAATGCTTGAGTAATGCCCCCTTAACTTTTTCTACACAGTGTTTCAGCATTGCCCCCGTAATTCGCCATACTCAGAGCTTGAGTTTTTCAGTATTGTTCTCGTAATTCGCTCGGCTCCGTGCTTATGCTCCAGAACTGCCCCCCTGTACCTTTGGCTCATATCTGTAGCGTTCTTACTGAATGTTGTACTACATTATCTACAGCACTAGTGGTTTGATATAACATATTGTTCACTTTAATAATTGTTCACCAAAAAAGGCAAATGATCTTGACGGAAAGCGGTTTTGTTCAAGCGTTCTGGCCAAGAAAAGCTAAATTGCCGTTCAAAGCTTTCAACTATGCACACTTTATAATTGAATACATATGCTATAAATATTTTTAAAAATATAAGCATGCATGTTTTGCCATTGTTGCATTTAATATATCTTAAATCATGATATTTTTAGGGAATACATAAACCAAAATAACTGCTTATCATAATAACATATTTTACCTTCAACAGACAGAGTAACCAAGGACCAACAATAATTTTGTAAATTTCAATTTGTAAATATCTAAACAATGTTGTATGGGCTGCGGCCAAATTGACAAAATAAATAAATTATTAATATTATTATTATTATTATTATTATTATTATTATTATTATATAGAAACGATAGAAACAAGCATAGAGGGGATTAGTTACTTATTTTAAAAGTAGTTTGCACTCTGACTTTGTTACGGATATTGTGACTACTACTGAGGTTGTATTAAAACGTAATTAGCTGACAAATATTAAACCTATAGTTATTGCCAATTTGTAAAGACCTGCAAACTATTTAAGCAAAGATAATGTACTATTTAAAGATATTATTAATGTTAGTAATTATGCATGCAATATCTCTAGAAAATTATTTATTATCGGCAATTTAATGTTGATCTACTGCAGCGTGATGCTGATTCCAAATCGCTGGCGCATAGCACAGCTAGTATGAACTTGCAACAGTTAATCAAAACCCTAACAAGAGTAACATTCAAAACTAATACTTGATTGATTGATTAATTGATTAATTTAGCTTTATTGTCAATACTCTTCAGTACGAAACTTTTTTTTACAGAGAAGACATTAAATAACTAAATTTAAAACCAATTTAACATAAGACAAGAATATATATTGTAATTGCTAATAGTTTTGTTAATTCAAATTGTTAAGATTTTTTGAAATATGTTGCGTGAGTACAAATTTAAATTTTTTAATATTATTTACAAACTTAATAGATCAAGGTACAATGTTTCATGTTTTGGTGGCAATATACAGAAATGAATTTTTGAATTTTTGAATATTTGTCATTCATGTTTAGGTATAATTAGTACAGTGTCAAACTTGTGTGTCCTATCATATTGTCTGTTTAATGTTTTGAAGAATGACTGTAGGTATGATAATACTAGTTCGTTAAATAGTGAGCGCTGATAGTAATACACTGATTGATCATGTTTATGCTAGCTGTATGCAAAATGTAAAGGACAGTGGTGTTATTTAATGTGAGCTTTCTGACCCTGATATTGTGTTTGTAGTCAGGAAGAAGAATAGACAGTACATTGCACTACTTGTAATTAAAAAAATGGACTATAGTAATATGAATGTTAAAGATTTAGAATCTAAGATAGGAAAGACGCAATATTGTATTATGGATAGCTTTTAAAGTGTTAACGAACGACTGTATGTATTTCATGCTTTAACTCACTGCATATTAGAACGCGATTTCTAATAGTTAATTGTTTTATAAAGCCTAGGCCAGCGGCGTGGTCGACAGCTGTAATATAAGAAACTTATTCATCGTAAAAATTACTTAAAGAAGCTAGCTTTATTAATTTTTCTTAAAAATTGTAAACCTTCGTGTTATGCTTGTCTTTATCGTCCACCCCAGTATGATAATAATATAATAATAATAATTTATTCATTTTGTCGATCTGGCCTTAGCCCATACAACATTTATCTTTACAAGTTTGATTTTGCGGATTATTCCTTGGTTAGTATAATATAATATAATATGTATGTAAATTCAGTTAGTAGTAATGTGCGTTGGTTTGGTTTTTCGTTTGTTTCTGTAAAAGAGCATGGTAGAAAAATAAAAAATAAATAATAAAAAGACAATTGCGTTAAGTGAGTTTCATTTACATAGTTGTGATTTTTGTAAAATATAATAATGTTGTTAGTAGGTAATCTTCTTCAGTGCACTTGTAGTAGAAAATCTGGATTCTAAGTGCTTCTTCCCAGAAGTTAAAGAGTTTTTCAAACCCTCTTGCATCAAGGTAGCACTGTAAGATTTTAGTGTGATTTTCGTTCTGGTTGGTCTGCTAGTCGTCAGTTCCTTGATAAATTTGGTTCTGGGCGGTTTGTAGTGAGGGCAGTTGAGCATTATGTGAAAGGTGTCTTCTTTTTCTCTCCCACAAAGATCGCAGCTAGAAGGTTCCTCTCGCTTCCAGACACTATTTATACCGTTGAGGTTAGTCGTTTTCCCTCTAAGAACTATTCTTGGAAGGCTACATCTCAGGTTCACCAGAAATTTTACTTTGTTCCATGCCAGACTCAGTTCAAAATGTTCCAATCTTAACGCATGCGTCTTCAATAGGCTGTAGAGTCTGAGTGTGTTGGATCTCTGCATCTGTTCAACGTCCAAGTTAATGCAGTTAAGCCGGTATTTTTTAATGATCTCATTTTTTTGGTTTACTAGGTATTCGCCGTTCAGCTTCTGTAATTCTTCTTGAAGAGATGCATCGATGAAGATGTTCTTTACTTGTAGCATCCAGTTATATCTAGGGTCTTAGGCATTGGTGTTCATTGCCTCTTCAAAGGAGTTTTTGGCTATACTGTTTTCCTCTGCGGTTATAAATTTCTCTAAGAATCTAAGTAAAGCTCTAAATAGCTGCATCTTTATGTTCTGCGCTTCTGTCTTTAGTTAAGGGTAGTATCCTGGCGTGGAGTTCGTTCCTGTGAGTCTTCTAAGGAACATGGTATGAAATGTTATTAATTGTTCGCTATATCGAAGCCCCCAAATTGGCGCAGCATACATCAAGATGAAGCTTACTAGTGAGTTGAATAGTCTGATGTGTATGCCTATGTCGGTGAGTTTTGATCAGTAGAATAAGTCAAAGAGTTTGGACTGCGCTACTCTGGCTTAGCTGAAAAAATGATCTTTTGCTTGATTTAAAATTCCGCTTTGTGTAAAAAGGACGCCTAAGTAAACATATTTGTTGACGATTTCCCGCGGTTTGCTTTTCAAGTTAAATGCAATTGATCTAGAGATTCTGTTTTCTTTTCTAAATATCATAATTTTCGTCTCAGATAGGGTGACCTTTAGGTCATGAGCTTTAAAGAAACTGTTTAGTGTGTCAATTCGTTAGATGCAAGAAGGATGATGTCATCGGCGTATAGAAGTATGATTATTTCAAAGGTAAACATTTTTATTCCGTGTATTTTACTCGCTCGGAGAATCTCAGTAATCTTATCAATGAATATTTTGAAAAGTGTGGGCGACAATGTTTTGCCCTGTAGAACTCCTTCTATTACTTTGATCATGTCTGTATATCCTTCTTTACACCTAACTTTTGTTTTGGCTTGATCATACATTTCTTTGATCTTTGCAGTAAGACACTCGCTTAACCCTGCTTGTCTAAGCCTGACCCACAGCTTCTTTTTCTTTATAGAGTCAAAGGCCTGACTGAGGTCTACAAAAAGGGCAAATAATTTTCATTTCTTTTGGTGGGCCGGTCTTTTGAGCTGCTTTACAATTCACGTGTAGAGTGCAAATATGTGGTATGTGCAGCCCTGCCCTTTCCTGTAGGCTGCTTAGTTCTCTGAGATAATGCCATTAGTGGAGCAGAAGAAGTTTAGTCTGTTTGACATAATACAGGTGTATAGCTTGGTAATAGTATTGATGGAGGATCATATTCTAAGGCTATGTTGGTTTGTGGCAGAACTTCCGCAACTTTAGCTTCTGTAGAATCAAAGACTGATCAAAAGTGGGCATCCCATTGATATCTAGTGATGTCGTTTGGCTTAAAGCTGTGCTTTATGTCCCTATGCATGTTCACTGGCTTTTTAAAGCTTGATGAGTCCTTGCTATTTTTGATGATTTCCTTTTGCACAATGTCATAAAAAGCTTTCGTGTTGTCCGAGCATATGCTTCGGTACTCTTTCCTGGCTTGTAAATAGTTATTAAGACTGTCGTTAGCTGCCCCTCTATGTACTGTTTCTCTTTGATATCTGTGCAAAAGAGTGAGTGCGTATCTTTTGGCTTTACTGCATTTGCTGTCAAACCATTTTGGACCATAGTTTCTCCTTTTGCTGCTTTCAGTTTCCGTTCTCATACCGGCTGTGTTTCCTGTGTCGTAGATCAGGGTTTTAAGAGTTTCATAGTTACACTGGCTCAGGTCTAGGTTTTTACTTTTTTCCTAAAGTAGTGCTCGAAAGGTTAATTGTTTGTCCGTTTTCTATCTTATACAAGATTCAACAGCTGCAGCAGTATCCTTTGAATTCTGTCTTATTTGTGTTGTTTGGGTAAGAATTGTGAGATGATCTGATTCTAGGCATTTAATTACTGTAAAGTCTTCTATGTACTCGCTTATTCTGTCATTACATATGCAGAGGTCTACCAGACTGTTCCCAATATGTCCAATAAATGTTAGTGTCCCATCACGATCAGAGGGGCTCCTTCCATTCAACACTATTAGGTCATTAGCTTTCACTAGTTCGATTAGGTTCTTTCCTCTTTTATTTGTGTGTAAATCTGACGAGTTTCTAGTCCTTCCAAAATTAACTGCGGGTTCTGATGTGTTTCCCCAGTTACCAATTCTGCTGTTAAGATCCCCCATCACTAGGCATCTTTGGTTTTTTAATTGTGGTGTATCTATAAAGAGGGTGTTAATTTCTTTGTCGTATTTGGAAGTTGAAGGTATATATGCGAAGACGACATAAGTGTGTTTGCCTGCATTAGTGTACTTAATTGCAGTCTTGTATCGGTCTTGGTAGGTGAGTTTGCATATTGCTGCTATGCTATTTCTCAAACCAACGATTAGTCTCCCACTTTTTCTGCCTCGTTCTTCTACTGCAGGAGTCAAGATGATGTTGTAGTTATTCAAAATTCTCTTTAAGTCGTCATTAAGTTCAGAAATCCAGGTTTCGGATAAGCAAAAAATATCCAAGTTATTTTGTACAATTAGATCCATCTTTTCCGTCCACCCGATTATAGTTTAAATAATTTTCTTATCTCGGCTATAATTTTTCTCCAAAAATTGAATGGCCTTTAACATGAGAGCTACCTGTTGGGGGACTTTAATCTTGACTTAATTAACGATATTAGATCCTCTGCGTATCTACAGGTTTTTTCTAACTATGACTATTCACAAATCATATGTTAACCAACTGAGACTACATTAACTACACTTACACTCCTTGACCATGTATTTGTAAACTCTCCTAATAATATAAAGGACTCTGGAATTATCTCTTGTGGAATATGATGTGACCATGATATTATTTTTATTATCAGGAAAAAACCCAAATTAAGGCTTTCCATGATAGTCATTGAAACTCAAAATTATAAGAAATTTGACTTAAAAGCTTTTTCAAAGGACATTGACAATATCCCATGGGGAGTTACTGATACATCTGAAAACCCAAATGAACTACTTAGTGCTATAGATATTTTAGTATTACAAGTACTTGACCAGCATGCACCTTCTTTACGTAGATCCATAAAATCTAAACCCACCCCATGGCTAACTCCTTTGATTAAGAAACAAATTAACATTCGTAAAAAACTAAAAAAGCTATATGTCAAATCGAGTAACTCCCTTGACTGGTCACAATTTTCAAAACAACGTAACTATGTAAATAATCCATTCTGCTAGGCCAAACGTGAGTTCTATTCAAATAAATTCAGTGAAGATAATAATTCCTCTAGTATCTGGAAAACTTTTTATGAGCTCACAAACAAACAATGCAGCTCTACTAAATTTAATAATCTTTCCTATGATAACAAGCTATTAACTGAGCCCACAGATATAGCTGAAGCTCTTGCCTATGTTTTCTCTCCTGGTGACATTGACCAATCTGACTCTATACTAGCGTTTACAAGCGCAATCCCAAAAGACAATATAACTAGAGAATTTGATGTAAGTGAAGTACAGAAAGCCATCTAACGTACTAGGTCTAATTGTTCAAATGGCTTTAAGGTTATACATCCCAAAATATTAAAATTAAACTGAAACGTTCATACAAGTAACTAAATTATTCAATGAAATAACAAGGACAGGTATATTTCCTAGTGCATGGAAGATAGCAATATTCACATTACACAAGCATTTGACTCGGTTATTCATGTGAAGTTACTGGAAAAATTGAAATTAAAATATAAACTACCTACCTACTTAATTAGAATTCTATGTAGCTACCTTTCTAACTTTCAGAATTAAGCCAAGTACTTTTATTTTTAAGCCTTATAATCTAAGCGTTGGGGTGCCACAGGGCAATGTTTTGGGTCCTGTTCTGTTTATATTATTTTTGGATGTTATATGTGATATTCTTCAATTACTGGCATTGTATGCTGATGATGTACGACAATTTTGTGCTCAGCGGACTCACGAGCTGCTCAAGGTTAGCCTCGAGAATGTGATGAACAATGTTAATAGGTGGTTTTTAGAGAACACGATGCAAATGAATTGTACAAAAAAGTTTTTATTGATTTTTATAATAATAGAACAAAGCGTGAATGTGGATTTGATACTATTTCATGTAACAATAATAATATCTGTAAAGTTTGCACATTTAAATATTTGGGCGTTTTATTTGACTTTAGTCTAAAATTTGATTTTTATTGTAATTACGTTATTTGAAAATTTGCTTTCAAATGTGTTAGACTTGTAAAGTATAAAAGGTTTATAGACCCTAAACTTTTGTCTATTGTATTTAAATCGTTAGTGTATTCTCATATTAATTATGGTCTTCCTATATGGGCTAGTGCCCCTAAGCTTTTGCTTGACAAATGCCAAAGTAGTAGTAGTAGTATAGATTTATTGCATTTACGGGCCAAAGCCTACACACAAATCAGATTAGGGTAGGGTCGGATAACACAGTTACCCGACCCAACCTAATTATGTTTACATTCTTAATTGATAAACAGATAATATGTGATACCACATAAGCCTTAGCCAAGGGGAAACTTATTTCTAGTTACAAACAGCATGATCACGAACGAACTAATTTTGAGTATACAATAAATTGATAGATTTAATATGTTTAACCTATAGTATACAAGGTTTAGGTTTGACATTTAAAGAATACGTTTACAAAATTTATTTATTTATTAATTTTAGGTGATTCAAAAGAATCGTAGTTATGTTTGGTCGATTAACAATGATTAGTGATTAGTAATTGAACCCTGAAAATCTACATATGATGAGCGTACGTTGGAGTCGGGTTACAGTTGCCTGACTTCAATGTTTTTTAACAAACATACGAGTTTTCTTATGTACTAGTTACATTGCTTCTGAAACAATATTTAGATCTAATGCCAGGCAGTGACCTATCCTATACCTTATTTTGGTACCCACACCATGTGCGGAAATTCGGAAGCGGTCATTGCTGCCAGTTACTGAAGTCAGAATTGAGCCTACCGGTATTAGATTTTTTGAGATTTTTGATCACATTATGTTGTAACAATAGTAACGTCATTATATTTGAAAGTTAGGTATTGACTATGAGTCTCATAAAACAAACACATTTATTGAATGACTAGCCAGAGGGAACAACAATGAACTAACGGAATGCATTATAGTTTAATTTATAGTATTTCATAAGATAAATAACAGTTATTTATTTCATTGATTACGATTTGTTCTCATCAGGTTTCTTCCATCACTAGAGTAAGTAACACTATCCGCCTTGAAGGAGTTGCATCCTGAGTAATTGACTGATTTGAAGGAGGGGTCCCGTTTTTTGATCCAGTATTGTTCCGAAAGATGTTGAAGGATTTCTTGTTCTCTTCTTCTTCAGCACTGTTGAATGTAGACTTGGGGTAGTGAATTCTTCAGTTGTGACTTTAATCTTAGCACCGAAGATACTTCCTGCGTTTCCGCTAGCTGGATAAAAAGAATTGGTGGTTTACTCTGCGTTTTATTGTTAATTCGTTTTGCCTTAATGATATGAACATTGTTAAAATTGAGTTTTTGGATGATCACTGAACTTGCATCCTCTGTTGGAGATGCGCAGACTGGGAGTCCTGTGATGAGAATCTCTTTTTTGATATTCGGTCTTTGGTGGTTCCACAGGCTTAGATTTGATTGTTGTAATCTTTCCTAGAACTCACTTATTTTAACTTTTAACAGACTAGTTTCAATTTCCTGTCGTCTTGCTGACTTGTTTAGCTTTTCATCCAACTCTTTTATTTTTCCGTTCATGTTAGATTCCAAGACTTGAAATTTAGAGAGCAATTTGATGTTTTCCAGCTTGGAGTTGAGCTGTGAGGTTATTTGTTGACCCAGGAGCTGCAATTGTTGGGAAAAGTAGGCAGCTAGCTGTTCCTGTTCCTGTGGTTCTTGCATTCTTTTTTTGCTTGGCATGGTTACAGAGCAGAGTACAACTAGTTGAATTGTTGGGTGGACAAAAGGTTTTTGTATTAAAATTTCCCGTCCTTCTTATTTGGTATGTACCTCTTATGTTGATTCCAGCACCAGGGCGGCTGACGGCATGGCTGGATTTTAGATCTTGTTAAAATACCACTAATTTAGTTAGACCTTAGTAACTTCGACCTGAATTCGATTGATAACACACTTTAGAATGTAGTTCCAGTTTTGAGTTGTTCAAAATTTTTACATTTATCACTCAAAAAATGAAAAAACAAAAATCTTTTATGAAATAAAAGAGAAGCTCGTGGGAGATAGGTGTTTCCCCTTGGCTGCGCTAGGTGGCTTCCACAAATGCCAAAGTACTATTGACCACCATATTAAGTGTATATTTTTAAAGGGTTACTATTTTAATATGTTGGCAAACAGGCAGCTTGGATTTCCTAAGCATGATATTGGGATTAATGTTGATTTATGTAAGTTGTATGAGATGTATAGTGTGCTAACTGTTTCTAAACGAATTATATATTATATATATTACATTGTCAACTACGAGTACTCTAGTTAGGCAAAATGAGAAACTAGATTGTAATTCTGAAGTTTTGGACACTAGAGAAAGGTCACTTAGAAATAATTTTAAACTTCTGGTACTACGAAAATCATCGTTTTATCAGTTCTTCTTCTTATCAGTTTAGAGCTGTATCTGTTTAGAATATATTACCTGTTAGCATTCATAAACAAAAGATTCTAAAGCACTTTTAATTCGAATTAAGCAAATCGCTTATTCACAATCGTAATAATATTTTTATATAACTTCATAATTCTACATAAGTATAGACATAGATATATATTATAAGTGTCTGTTCCCGAAAATCAGTATAATTATTGGCTGTGTTTAATATGACAATAAAGCATTTACTTACTTTACTTACCGCTCGTACATATGCCACAGGTTTCCAGCCTATTTGTAACAATCATTGTTGTACCAGAAGCTTCTCAACTGGCACCACTTTTTCCAAGTCAAGTCCACCGTTTCGAAGCCGAATCGTACCCTAACCAATCATAACCAGACCACGTGTAGCAGCAAACTCTTACTACCTCCCGTCCATCCAACCAAAATCATAAAACTGCGTGCCACCACACAATTAATGAAATGAAAAATTTAAGTAAGAGATGCAGAAGGGGAGTTAGACGCTGTTCTAATTTAATAGTTGTCGCAGTGCGGTTCTACTCTTTTATTAAAGCCAACATTCACTGTATGCTCAGCATCTACTTGGGGCCCCTGCTTGACAAATCCGTAAACCAAATTTATAAGCCAGCAGGTATTTTTATGCTATTTTCCCAGCAAACCACGTTAGGCAAATAATAGTCGGATAATGGTTGGACCACTGGTCCCGATTTGAGGTGGCAGAAAGTTGGAAATGTCGCCGCGAACACTGGTGGCCGGACTATGGTAAAATACCAGCGGCCCAACGGTGGAATGCCAATGGGCCGCTGATTATCCTACACCGCTTGATTGCTTTGCCAACAATTTTCTGCTATATATATGACCACTACCCATCCAATAGCCACCCTACATCAGACTTTTATCCACTCAAATACATATTTTTACCTGGCTAGTATCCACCCATTTCCCATATTCCCCTTTCATCCTTGCTAAATGCCATGTAAAATCATAAATTCATCCATTTCCATCAAGCACTATTTCCATACTTTTGCATAAAGATTTTGTAGTGTTTATTACAAACTAAATTATAGTTTCACTTAGCACTCAATTCAGGGAGTATGGTAGTTGCGCACAAAAATATTGGGTTGAGACTGAATTACATAAATTGCAAATTACTTAACCGATGTCAACCACAGAATAAAACAGTGCAAGTTCCTTAATGTCTAAGCCTAAGAAAAAACTTAATTACAATTCACTTTAGGTGGGGTTTGGACGATTGAAACGTGAACTTCCCCATACTAACCTCCCCCTAACTTTAATGTTAGAATAAAATATACAGCCATTCCTGACATGCCGACTTTTCAAAGCGCAGTTGTATTCTGTACAGGGCTTATTTTGTTCGATTTTTTTGTATTTCACACTAAAGTATGTGGTCCACAGCTGTTATGAACTTCACAATTTAACTTCAGATTTTTCTAGAACGTTAAATGCCATTAGAAAAATAACAGGCTGTGCACAGAACACGACATTGCACTAAGCGAAAATACGGATAACTACAAGTACATAGTTATTTTTCCTGGTTTATTAGTCAATAAGTCGTGAAATATTACACTAGCTGTAATATAAACAAAGTAAAACCCAGGTTTGTAGTTAAGTATAACTACTAGTTTCACCAATATAATATTCACAAACTAACTTGCAGAATTCATGTTGTCGGTTACGGTTTCCAATGCGTTGTGAGATACTAATAATTCTACTCTGCAACTAAACTGAAAGCCGCGCTACTTCCTCTGAAAGCAGTGAGTCGTTATATTGGCAAATCTACCGTCGGACCATCCGCGGCCAACCAACTAAAACCGGCTCGTTATTCCCCTACTAAAAACACGAGTGGTTTATTGGCAGATTCATAGTGGAAAATGTCGCCTTTTAACGGACATTAAATGGACTATGGACCAACATAAGAAACCATCCTAGGACCAACTGACGGTTTATAAAGTCAACCCTCTAGTATTTTGACTTAAAAGCCAGACTTTTATCCGTAACCAACTGTTTTCCGACCAGCCAGACCAAAAACGTACTTTTATTTGCCTTCCCTGGTTTGCTGGGTTAAGACTATTAGATACGTATGCCAATGTGCCTCTGTACCACTCTCAAGGGCAGCATGTAGAATCCTAGCAGACTTTCAAAATCACCCACTTAACCCACCTAACCCACCTAGCTGCTGCCAATTTTATTTGAATGGTACACTTTTTAAATTGAAAACTTCAACTCTATATTCATAATAATATTGAGATTTTGCAAACATTTAACTAGCTTCATCTCGATAAACACATTAACATAGTCACTACGTTAACTACTAAAGAATTAACCACAATATTTTTACCATACACAATACATTTGAAGTATTGATATGAAAACTTGCAGCTATAATTCTCACTGTGCCTCATCAAAGAATAAATTTGCACTTAGTTGCTATTTCACCTTTATTTTCGCAAAAATAGATTGATAGTTACATGATATTGTTGCTACTGTGTAAAATTAGATATTTCATCAAGTACATGAGCCGTACTTTGAAATACCCTGTATTGCTTAAGTTTTTAAAGTTACTTACTGACCAAAAAAACTGTTGGTGGTGACCTACTGACTGAAATCATTTTTATTTACTGTCGACACTGATACCATTTAAGTCTTAATAGGTATAATTTTTGACTTTAAAAAAATATGAATTAGTATATTTTGTTATGGATTGGATATGTAATGTATTGTAATCATGACCACGGATAATAATAAAATCTGCGCTGTGTATGGTAAAAATATTGTGGTTAATTCTTTAGTATTATTAAAATTATTAGATGACAGGGGTTCGGTTCCAAAAAGACAAACGCCGCCGAGGCCTTTATAATTATGGCCTATTGCAGACTCCCCCTTAAAAAATAGCAGAAAAAAACCAGATCAAATCGCATTGCCAGTAGAACGCAAAAACGCCACCAGCTGAGCCACCGACGCCTGACCCAAGTTCCTGTTAGTTTTGTTACTGCAAATGGCCAGATAATCTAACAAACATGTAATACTGGACCTCGTTACGTTTTCTGGGGTTTTTAAATCATACCAAAAGCTGAAATGTGCAATATGCGACCTATCACTTACTTGGGAACGTTTTCAGGTGTTACACTGGGATTTGGCCAAATGTTACCAAAGTATCTTCTACCAACCCTCGACACTTCACCTAGCATAGAAACTTGAGTGCATTTTTGGTTGCTAGGCAACTAAAACCCGGGACATTTTGAAAATTTTCTTGAAATTTCCAAACTCAAATTTTAACAATTTTAAGGCACCAAAGGGTCCCCCCTGTCAAAATTTTCAATTTTACCAGATTTTCAGTGTATCGATAATGAGGGAGGCAAGTGGGCTCAGTGGTGCACGGTGCACGTCGAGATACGGGCTGTCGATGAGTGAAAAACATATGTAGTAATAGATTTTGCATACGAGATACCCTAATCCACTTGTCTTCACGGAACTGTTTTTTCTGCTGTCTCTCTATATAAGCTGAGAGGAGGGGAAATAGAGCTATAGTTTGGGATGGACAGGGAAGTAAGAAGAGGCTACATGGAGAGCGACTACGGAGATCTGTGAGCAGACGCATGTACTTCTAGTATGTGAGCACTCTGACCGTGACAGAGCCGAGTCTTAATAGAGGGAGAGTCCTCTTACTCAAAGTGGTACGCTTGCTAGAACTTTTACCATCCCTATACTGTATCCTTTCTTCCTCAATTCGATTGCAGTGACGGAGGACGTACCGTAGAAAAACTGTTCCATAAGGTAGGCAGGTGCAGAGGTGACATGGAGTCCGCTTTGGCTATGACGTGACACACCATAGAGATTGAGGATACTCCGAGCACCATGGCCTGGGTAAATAATCAGTAAAACTGTCTCCTTAACCAGGAGCTAAAACCAGGGGTCTCACACAGCGCGACATTTAAGATAGTCTGTAATCAATAGGTATAACTTCCCAAGTAAAGTTAAGTATAATTTACACCGCAAAAACTCAAAGAGTACACTCAGACTTGTCTGTATAGCGTACCCCTGAAGAGTAAAGCGGTAAAGTAAATTGTTACGAAGTGTACATAGGCTTATGGCCTGCAAGTACGATACTTCTAACATACATACATACATACATAAATACATTGTATCGATAAAAGTCAACAAATGTCGTTTTCCATTAAGTTTTACACCAAAAATACTACTCCAGTGCACATTTCAAGCAGATAGGGATCGTGCATACATCACGTCATCAGTTGAGTCGATAAGTCTACTTAGGCACTGGTGACATATTTCATGTTAAAAATTGCCATTTAAAAACGGTCTACGGTCTTGCATAGAAAAACGGTATACGAATATTTCCTACCAGCAAATCTCCTACCCCTAATTTTCCTACCTGGATCTCCGCCATAAGGAGTAGTGTTATTTTTTTCACCTCAATGATTTGTATTTGAAATTCAAATGTGCCGTGTGGAATTGTCCGGGGAAAAACATTCCGGTGGGGTAAATTTCCGGGTTGAAAATTTCCATTTACCAGTGCAGGCTATTTTTCAATAGTAGCGCATGTGAAATACTGCCTATAGCTGAAAATCATAACAACGTCCTAACTGTAGATTTTTTATTATGATATTTTACTAAACGTAAAAAGCGCATAGAGGAGCATCCACAAATGACGTCAAAGAAAAGTCCCACTTTTAGGACCCTAGGACCCCATAGCTCAACCATTGCGTAAATGGCAATTTTTAACATGAAATATGTCACCAGTGCCTAAGTAGACTTATCGACTCAACTGATGACGTCATGTATGCACGATCCCTATCTGCTTGAAATGTGCACTGGAGTAGTATTTTGGGTGTAAAATTTAATGGAAAACGACATTTGTTGACTTTTATCGATACACTGAAAATCTGGTAAAATTGAAAATTTTGACAGGGGGGGGACCCTTTGGTGCCTTGATTTTCCCATATAAATTTGTATGTTAAAATTTGAGTTTTGAATTTTCAAGAAAATTTTCAAAATGTCCCGGGCTTTAGTTGCCTAGCAACCAAAAATGCACTCAAGTTTCTATGCTAGCTGAAGTGCCTAGGGTTGGTAGAAGACACTTTGGTAACATTTGGCCAAATCCCAGTGTAACACCTGAAAACGTTGCCAAGTTAGTGTAGTATTAACGAATGCAACAGATTAATTTGCTCAGACATATACAAACCATTCTAGTAACTCACGTTTTGTAATAATTACTAGCCTATTACTCCTTTTCAGTATATTTTTTAACAAGCTGGAATCAGTAAGCTGAATAATTGGACTATTAACTTTAATTTGTAGTACTTGCAGTTTACAGTTACCTTGATCGATCTGCATATTCTACCACACAGTTGTACACTATTGACAGAACATACGCATGTAAAATAATTAAAAAAATATTAGAACCAAAGTATTGCTTTAAATCAGTTACCGTACCAATTGCTATTCTTCACTATACTTCACATACCCAAAGTGACTCTTAAAACTAAGGTTGAAGCCTACAATGCGCCCAGATATCTGAAATTTCAGACAAGCTCAACATCATTACTATTAAAACTAACGTAGCTTAACATCTACAGGCAGTACAGTCAATACAGTCTATAGATTTATGCTAAATTATAAAAGTTGTCTTAATTACAGTACTTTGTAGACTCTGAGACATAAACCAATTATTAAAACTATCCAAGCAAACCTCAGTGTATTAAAATAACTCCGTAGACACAAGAATAAAAACCCAACTCCAGATTGTTTGCATAAAATACATAATCAACGCCAGTTGACATAGCTTACTGTGTCCATAGAAATAATAAAACCTAAGGGCCTCAAGAGTTATCCTTGCATAGCCCCTATACATAAACATAAACCAATCAAAACAGTACCACCAATGATAACTTTAAAATTTTTCAATACGCAATTAGTTGAGTTAAGAAATAAGGGTCCATTTTATACAAATTTTTTAAATTATTAAGCAGTTCTAGACGAGACAAAATTAAAGTACTTGCGCCGGTCTATAAACACGGCTATCATCAGTCCACATTTCAAATCAAACCAATTTAATGTATCTTGCATGAATTTAAGCGTTGCTTTTTGGCATCATTTACCCTTCCAAAATTTATTATTCTGCGTGTTATCTTATAAATAACCTGCTTCAAAGCATTTAAACATTGCATAGCTTGGATTCTGTCATACATAAATCGTCTAACTTGTTTCTATTTTTGATACGTTCAGTCAGTTAACATTGATATGTCGAGTTTTAAAACTTAAAATTTAATAAACAAATTATTACAAGAATTAGTAAAATTTGCGTATTTTACAGTATCAATTTCAGCCAAAGAAACAATCAGTAAAAGAATACACAAATCTCTATAGCAGTAGTTGCTACTACTATCTGCACTTCCAATATTAGCAGCTCCACATTAAACACAAGTAAATGCTTTATGAATGCTAATATTATTCAAACAATCCTTATCCCAAATATTGTCATTCAGAATACTGTCTCGTCTCAATGACGTACATACTACATTGTACGGTTCATTACAAACAGTACACACTACATAAGATTAGTTCCACCTAGTATTTTTCCAATACATTGTTTACTTATGGCTACTATAACATAATAAAATTTTAAAAATGAAATCAACTAGTGGCCCTGTCATACTAAACGTTTTAAGGCAAAAGAATTTAGCCAAAATTATAATACAAAGTCAACAAGATGTAATACAGAAATAATTAAATAAACGCTTACTACAACGCCAAAAATAACTGCCTACAAACTTTTTCCTTCCAGCAAAAGGCTTCAAATTCTTAGTGCTACACGTTGTAAAAAATTGAAAAAAGTACTTGTTGATTGTAAAAAATGCTTCAAATCCCTGAATTCGGAAACTCGCTGTCTAACGGCACACATGGATTTGGATGTCACTAAGTAACAGCCTACAACTATAATTAACAAGCAGTTACCTCAAAAGTTACAATGCAAAGTTTTAACAACACAACACAAAATAATCAACCAAATTTAAATGTTAGCAATGCGCAAAGCAGTCAATTGAGGGCGAGAAAGAGATTTGTAGCATCCTATAGGTGATAAATTTGAAAAAATAGATTCACAGATATTTAATTTGATGCTTCCAAAGTTTTTGGCAAAATATTTGTAAACAACTTTACATGTTTTGGCAAAGCAAAGCGCAATAAAAGCTGTTTTCTCAAGTCTATACATTACAAGCTTGTATGCGCAAAATTAAAGTAAAACAAAACAATTTTCATTACCTGGCATTATATTGACCTGGTTATCACTAATGATCTGTTTAATCATGCATTTAAAACCTCGGAATTTCCAACTGTATGAAAACAAGCTATTGTTACTTTAATTCTAAAACCTAAAATAAGTAAATACAATTCGTCGTCATATAGAACTATATCTGTATTGCCTTTGCTATCCAAAGTATTTAAGGCCGTTATAGCTAATAGGATAATGGACTATGTTAAATCCAATAAACTCCTATCTAGGTTTCAATTCGGCTGCAGGAACGGTAAGTCTACGGTGCATGCCTTAATTCACTTATCTCAGCAGCTCTATGAATCCATTGAAAACAAACAGTTCACGGCCGCTCTTTTCGTGGATATAAGAAAAGCATTTGCCACAGTTTAATATACTACGCTTTTATTTAAGCTCATGAATAAGTATAATATTCCTACATACTTAATTAGGATATTATGCAGTTACTTATCCGACAGATGTTTTTCTATTAAACTAGGGAAGTTTATTTCAAGAAAGTACGAACTGAATATTGGTGTAGAGTACTTGGCCCGGTTTTATTTATTTTATTTTTTGACGATATTTGTGATGTTCTGCAATCTCCTGCAATTTATGCTGACAACATCAGACAAAGCTGTAGTACACCAACTTCTGAACTACTTGAAGCTAAGCTAGCAGAAGTAGCAGGTCATATTGTACAAAATAGCAGAATGGTGGGTAAAAGGTTGAATGTATTTTGTATTTTCCTCAATATAATGTTGACTGGATGTCTGGAGAGAGACTGTGCTTTGTCTCTCTCTAATGAGCAAGTGTAGTCTACAACTTGCGATGATAAGGAGTTTCAGCGGATGCTTGGCTTCTTGGATGCCAATCGACTTATGACAGGAATAAGTTGGATGCCAATCAACTTATGGCAGGAATAAGTTGGATGCCAATCGACCTATGGCAGGCAGAGGTTGGGTGCCAATCAACTTATGGCGAACAGAGGTTGGGTGCCAATCGACCTATGGCAGATAGAGGTTGGCTGCCAATCGACCTATGGCAGATAGAGGTTGGCTGCCAATCGACCTATGACAGGTAGAGGGTGGCTGCCAATCGACCTATGGCAGGTAGATGTTGGCTGCCAATCGACTTATGGCAGGTAGATGTTGACTGCCAATCGACCTATGGCAGGTATAGGTTGGCTGCCAATCGACCTATGGCAGTCCGGGGTCCAAGATCCTACTTGGGTGTGAATGGTTACAGTAAGCAAGGCTTAACTGTATGAATAAAGTGGAGCAGAGAGTCGTGAGACTACTGTTGGTTTGCGAGTTGTTGAATAACTGATTTATTTAGGCGTTAGATTGCGGCTTAAATTGTAAATTTCAAATTATGTAAAAGTGTGTAATTCTACAGATTACATATTATAAGGAAAATATGACAATAATAAAAATATTTTGTATCTCTACAAAGATAGTGACAGGAAGGTTGCGGTCTCTGATTATAAGAAAAAATAATGAGAAAAATAATTATTTGGAATTGACAGCTTGCCCATAGGTTATGCATAGGCGGCTGGACAAACTTGCGATGGCTGCAAAAACTTGCGGTAGCTGCAAAAACTTTGGTTTTGGAAATTGACGTGAAAACAAACATAGTGATGTGGTGTTTTAGTGATGTCAATGTGTAGTGTCGTTGTAGTGCCATTATGTGTGCGCGTTATTAAGTGTAATAATAATGTGTATGCATGTACCTTGAATAGTGCATGTATATAGGCATATGTAATCACGTGAGGCCGTTGTGCCTCATGTGATTTCTTATGAATTATATGTATAATTAAAAACACTCCCCTACGTTGATCTGTTAGGATCAAGATAAAAGTGAATGTTAAATTACACAATTTTGCGTAGTATTAGTTTTAAACTCCCGATTAAGGTTATCAGGATTACAATGAAAAGTACGATGGCGATAATGCCGCGTCTAAACCATGAGAATATTCCAAAGCCGGTGAGAGAAAGTAGGTGAAAGCCTCCGTCGTGATCAGTTGGCGTATAGGAAGCTGCAACATGTTCGTCATGGACGTTATTGTTCGCTTGATAATGGAGTTGTCTTCTTATTTAAATAAGAACTTGATTTCTGGCGCATTTGAAAAGACATGTGAAGTCTACTTCCGGGGTGTCTATCTTGAATGTCAGTTGATGGGTTATGAGAGTCTTCGTCAACGAGATATGAATAAAGAATCCCTGGGTAGGGCATTCAAGAATGGCAACGCTGTTACTTTTGTCAACTTTGGCTTGTAGGAAAAGATTACTTCCGGAAATACAATTGAAACAGCCTACAATTTTGATGAATTCGGCTTCGCAGGATGAATCCTGGATCTGCTTAATGAGTTAAAGATTCTCTGTACACAGTTGTAGCTCCAGCAGTGTGTTGCTAGATGAATTGAAAACAATGGCATCTCCACAAGGAGCAAGAACACCAGATTCAAGGTGTAAAAGTAGTGGGTTGACCTTTATTAACAAGTTGGGATCGATAAGAGACGAAATGCATTTTACACCGCTATTGTCTGCTATAAGAAGAATTAAGTTATTGCTAGCAATACAGTTTGGTGTAATTGACTTTGCATCTTCTTCAGTGTCACAAGCGATCTCACCTAGACGTTGTAATGTAGATTCACCTCGCTTGCTACATGGAATCATTGCAAACGCGCTGCCCTTAGAGATGAGGCACTCCGAGAGCAATGGTATAGGTGGCGTTGTTACTGTGATCAAATTGAATTCAATGCCATGCAGTGTTGTGGGAACGCCGGCTACAAAACGCGTTGTATCGGTGTTTGTAGAATTCCCAAGATTTGATATGATTGTTTTTTCTGTAGAGAATTTCCATTCGGGGCAATCATAGACCGGGAAGATCTTGTTAGTTAGATTGTCTAGCCAGAGTCGAATGAACTGACAGTCTTTGGTGAAGATCCAAGGGCATGTAGAGATGCGTAGATTTCGACAGCTAGACCATCATTTATGAAGCTTGGAGTCCATAAAATCCTTAATGGTATCGTTTATTTCGAATTTGTCACATTTTTTGCCATGACAGTTGGCATCGGGATATAGGTTATAGAATTTGATGGAACTTTGACACTTGGCAACTGCTCGTGGTGCGAATTATAATAATTCCTTTTCGCACTGTTCTTTGCTTCGTCAGAGTTATTCTGGTTGGGGTAAAGATAGGTTCATCATATGTTAAATCTGAAAGCCAGGTTGGTCCACACCACCATAGAGGGTGCGACAAGAGTTCAGCGGGATCAATTTCTCGACTGGCACAATCAGCGGGATTGTGTTCGGATTGGACATGTCGCCACATGTCTGATGTAGAATGCTCATGGATTTGAGTAATTCTGTTGGCCACGAAGGTTTTCCAGCGAGTTAGAGAACTGTAGATTCAGTTAAGGCATACGGTTGAGTCTGTACAAAAGAATGTTTTCAGGTTTGGTAGAGTCCAACAGGTCTTCAGGTGTTGAGCTAACTGAGTTAGTAGCACAGCGCCTAAGAGTTCTAATCGGGGAATGGTTACTTTTTTTTAAGGGGCCACCCTAGTTTTTGATACAATAAGTCTGCAGACGGCAGATTCTTCTTGGACCTCACGAAGATAAAGCAAGCAGCGTATGCCTTTTCACATGCATCAGAGAACCCATGAAGTTCCCACATACCAGTCTTGGTAAACTGTAAGGATCGTGGAATTGAGACCTTTTCCAGCTGGTGCAGTGCAGAGGCGCATGGCATCCAAATGGCTTGGATGTGGCTAGGAAGTAAATCATCCCAACCTAGCTCTTCGGTCTAGATTTCTTGCATTAAGATCTTGGTCTACAGTATAACGGGTGAAACTAGTCCAAGAGGGTCAAAAATCTTGGATATGTCTGATAAAATAGTTCGTTTTGTATGTTTCTTTTCCAGGATGAGATAGACCTTGAATGTGAAAGTATCTGTGGAAGGGCACTAAACTAATCTAAGAGTTTTGACGGTGTCGGTGTCGTCAAAACTTAGGGGAACTCCAGTTTCCCTATAGTCTGCAGGGATGGACGTAAGTAATTCTTCAGAGTTGGACGACCATTTCTTGAGGTCGAAATAGGCACCTTTTAGCATTGTAATGAGTTGATGTTAGACTTCCCTGGCAGTCTCAACGTCATCATGGCTGGCCATGTAGTCATCGAAGTAAAAGTCCTTTTGAAGAGCTTCAGCACCGAGTGGGTAATTTTTCTTTTCGTCACCAGCTAATTGATGTAAAGTGCGGCACGCAAGGTACGGACTACTGCGACATCCGAATGCAATTGTTTTCAAGATACAAAACAAGAGAGGACCTGACGGAATCCGACGCCAGACGATCCTACAGTATGTCCATTGAGATGGATTTACCAATATTTGGCGGTACATCTTAGCGATATCAGCTACGATGGCTATCATGCGTAGTCGAAACTTCAATAGTTGCTTGAATAGTAGGGGTAGAATAGTAGGTCCAGGTATCAAGATATGGTTCAATGAAATGCGATTGAAAGTTTTTGCAGTAGCATCAAAAACGATACGTACCTTCGTAGAAGTACTGGATTCTTTGGTCGTGTGATGATGAGGTATCATGTAAAATGGTTGTTTATCTTGAATCGGACCATCCTTTTCTTCAGATAAAATCATCTGATCTATGAGATATTCTTCTAATTGATCGATGTATGTTTTATTAAGTTTAGGATCCTTAAGTAGCCTCTGCTCAGTGCTGTACCAGCGCCTGATGGCAAGATCCATGAAATTTGCAAGCGTCGGATGATTTTTACGGAACAGCCACTTAACTTCATATTGGCCGATGGGTAATCGTTGCACATTCTTTTTGAAATTTTTGTCGCAAAAAGCTTTATCTGGAGTGAACAATTTCTTATGTGGTAGCTTTTTAATGATCCAGAATCTCCCTATGTCGAAATCTGCACGCTGAGCAGTGTTGAGATGTCGTCTGATAGTAGAAGGAGCTTGGGATTTTCCCATCACTATGAATCCTAGAGATGTCTCATACAGACCGGGCTGTCCATTATAACCTTGTATTTTCACAGCCCCGGATTCCCAGATTTGCTCGACCACCGCGGATCTAAGCAGTATATTGATGGGTTTTGGTTTAGAAAACTGGGGATCGGCTAATAGAACAGTATTGATGTGGACCCATGATTTTGTATTGATGGGGTGGCTGGGAAGATCACTGGTAATTTCCGGCAGCACGAATGCTTTTATGTGTAGCATCTGTTATCCCAAAATTTTAGACTGTACAGTAATTTGGGTTTTACCTGATGATTTCAAAGTTTGACCTCCTGCTACTGAAAATTCTTCCTCAGTTACCTTGAGAATTAACTCTAGTTCGGAAGACAATTTTTCAGTGATGAAGGAACTATTAGACCCTGTGTCTAGTAATGCTCAGGCTCTAGTTAAATGGCCATTGTGGATAACATCAACTTCTGCTGTTAGTAGGAGACCGACATCTAAATATTCACTGGCGTCAGACGTCGTGGAATGTAGAGTTGGTCTGCATACGTTGGTCACTATATGCGGGGAGTGAAGAATGGGGTGGTGTTTTTTCTTACATTCCTTACAGCGGAAGGTTGAAGTACAGTCTTTAACGTTGTTGTTTTCAAGACAGTTATAACATTTTTTGTTAAACAGAACCAAATCTCTGCAATGCTGATTGTAATGTGTCAATTCCCGGAAATCAGCATTCGGTTGCTGTGAGAATAATGACAAATTAAGCAATTACTTAATTACTTACTTACTTATGATGTAGTGAATTTTGAGCTGGTCAGAAGTCTGTGTCCTATGGCTGAACTATACTCAAATTTTGATGCGGATTCACTCTTGAAGGTGGACGTACTTGGACGAGGAGATTTGTTTCTTGAGGGGAATCGCCATTTCCTAGTGGTTTTAGATGATGAACTTCGCTTCTTCCCAGTGGTACTAACCGATTTGTTCCTAACTGTTAGTGTTGGTCTACGCTTTGTATTGCGTGAACGTCTAGATCCTGATGAGTCGCAGGAAGTCCGGCTAGTGGTGGATGCTCCTGATGTGTATCCGTTACTATCTGTAGTAGTATGAAACAACACTCGTTTTACTCCTGTAGAGGGTGTGCGGTGTGGCCTTACCTTTGGAGTCGTTGGCGAACTATTAGCTTTCTTACCTTGAGTTGCTGCTACATTCTTTGCTTGTTTCTCCAAAAATTAAATGCATGTATCCAAGGTAGGAATTCTAGAATCTGGGAGCGATTGATTAAATTCAAAAATAGTCTTACTGTCTGTGGAGGTATAAGACATCTGCTTCAGGAACACCTCCTAATTGTATACCAGCAAGTTGCGCTCTTGTGGTCCGTATGGTGTTTACTAGATTGTGTAGACCGTTTTATGACTGGCTGGACAAAGGCTGAAACTAAAGAAGTAGACGGATCGCAGCGTGGGCTTTTTCACGTAGTGAATCATATCAGTCCTCCATTCATTTTCATGCTATTGGCCAATTGTCATCTGTAATCTCCAGATCAGGAATGCTGGCATTAGCAGGGCTGTCACGGAGAGCATCAATGAGTAACCGTAACTTGTCAACTGCTGCATAGTTTGCCGAGGATGAAACTATGGCAGAAAACTGCTTTAAATGACTGTCAGTGGTTGTGCAGTCCGTTGAATTGAGGTAAACTGATTTTTAGGGTTTCGAGTTTACTTGTTATCTTTATGCTCTGGTTATTTTGAGCTATTTTGGTGAGCTCAGTCCAAGCGTAATGAAAGACGTTGTCTATCGTTTTATGCTTGGCAAGAGCAACTTCTCTATGCTTAATCCCTTGTTCTGCTAGATCATCTTCATAATGCTTAAAGCAGTTGATATATTGGACTGATATATCAGGTCGCATATCCAGTAGGTCCTGCAGGAATATCTTTACTTCGACTGGATTAAGGATAGCTGTGTTGGCTAAGTGGGCGTCTACCCTGGTTTTGTATAATTTTACAGATTTTAGGATAGCGGCATGACAAATGTCATGATTCTTCTGGGCGTCCGTAGTCATGATGACTGGTGTATCAGTATCCTCTGATGAGGGAGATATGGAACGTGAGGGTCGCCTTTTATCGTCCTTCTTGTCTTCTTCTTCGTTGTCTCATTGGTCGTCGTCTCCGTTGGGTTTTTCGGCCTTTTCTTCGTCGCCTTCACCAGACGTTGACGAGTCTCCACTAGAGTCACCGGGGTCACCTCCTCCACCAGTGGTATTTCCTGTAGTGTTGGCTTGAGTGTGATCAGAGTTGGATCCTTTAGGTTCGATCCCGTCTGAATTCTCGTTAGGTTGAATAGTCTCCTCAAGATCTGATCTGTCTAACGTGTCTTCGTCACTAAGGTCGGTTTCTGAATCACTCGTATGGAATTCTAGTACTTTTGATTTAGTATGGGTTGACTGAAATCCAGAATCGGCTGGTGGATTAGATCGTCTGCCTTGAAATAGTAACCAAGATTTTACGTATGCCAAAGTGGAAGTCTTTGGTTCTTCGCTTGAGGTATTTGGGACAGAGGTTTGTGTGGCTGGACCAGGTGATGAATGGAAAGTGGCAATGTGGCTAAATTCAATAGATGTAGAGTCTTCAAGATTGATTACTTCTTGTGGTTGATGTACACTCAAGTATTCTTTTTTAAAACTTAGGTACAATCGAGATCTTTCACTATGTTCCTCCCAAGTAGAATATGATTTTTGAAGTGTCGTTAAGATTTTCAGCTCGGTTTCGTGTCCTTGGTACGGGGTGACCACAAAATCTTCTTAAATTTTTCTTGTGTATCTCTTACGAGTTGATCAAATTTCACTCTTTTCGAACTTTTCCTTGGTTCAGGGGCTTTTTTCTTGGATGACGATGATGAGAGTTGGGTTTTCTCAGCAGTGCAAGACAATCAGTCCCTTTGGGGCCCTTAATTAAAAACGACCGAGGACCGAAACGTACCTTTCTTTTTGGCCTCATTTGAGCCTCCGTATTATTTAACACAGGCCGTCCTGAGCTCGTCTCAAAAGTATAGAACTGACCGGACCTCCGGTCAGTGCAATCGGTCCTACCGGTCACCGGGTCCGTGTCTTACACTGTTTCTTAGTACCTTTCTTCCGAAGTCTTGGTTTGGCTTTTACTGGGGCTGATAGGACAGCAGGGCTTCTTTCACTCTCCTTGGAGTTATTACTTCTCAAAGACCTCGGCTGAGGTTTGGCATCGTCCTTAGGCATTTCATGGTTCTGATGTTTACTGAGTTATACGTAAGTCCTCCCACGACAAAAAAGATGAGGTATTACGAACTGATGATATAATACGGCTCCAAGAAAGTCACGAGCTTAAGAGTGAAAAATAAAAACACACACCAGATGTTAATTATTCACGATAGATGTCCAAAAGACCAGATGAGGGACAAGAGCAATGACACGGAATCCAAAATGTCCGATGAATGGGGCATACGAAGGCAAGAACTCCATTACAAGAGATAATGTCGTGAATCTGGCGATTGCTGGCGTTCAAAGCGCGTTTACGTTCAAAGAGTAGGTGGCCTAGGGTAGGTTCCGATGAAAAAAAAACAGTAACAGGCTTTGAGGTAGTTTTCAGCGGGCTGCCACTCAGTGTTTGAGGTTGAGCTTCGTTGAACACGGGTGACACGATGCAGACAGATGAATCGCAGGAGTCTTCGCTGGAAATGACAATTGTGGGTGTGAGAGATAGGGTCCGAGGAGACTTATTTCCTCTTGCACTTTACATAGGTAGGAATAGAGTGATAGACGTGTGGGTAACTTCACGGATAGAAGAAAGTCCCGTCTGTTTCCTGGAAGCACTAAATCTTCCAGCGGCGTAGCCGATGTCGCAAGTAACCCTGAAACTTTATTTTAAATTTCAAAAATTAATGAGAACAATCCCGAATATGGCTTACTAATCGGCGTAGAACTAACCGTAATAAAAAAGAACATAATCTGAGCCGTTAGCGTCCAGGTGGAACTCAAAGCACATGCAATCGTCATCAGGTAGCGGCGGCAGAATATATGCGGCGTCAAAGAGTCTGGCGTGAGCAGACTAAAAGTAAGTCATGAGTCATGGCGACTGGTGAAAAATACAGGCAGCGGTTGAAGATGTATATACGACTTTAAAAGTGAGCTAGACAAGCAGCAGTGGAAATCTTGAGTTTCCGGCAAATGCTTGACGACTAGGAACGTCCCAGCGGGTGAAAATTGAAATTTTCGGAGTTCTGAAATGACCAGGTGAGAGTCCTTAGGGAGCCATGTACAAAATAGCGGAATGGTGAGTAAAAGGTTATATGTATTTTGTATCTTCTTCAATATGATGTTGACTGGATGTCTGGAGAGAGACTGTGCTTGGTCTCTCTCTGATGAGCAAGTGTAGTCTACAACTTGCGATGATAAGGAGTTTCAACAGATGCTTGGCTTCTTGGATGCCAATCGACTTATGGCAGGAATAAGTTGAATGCCAATCGACCTATGGCAGGCAGAGGTAGGGTGCCAATCAACTTATGGCGAGCAGAGGTTGGGTGCCAATCGACCTATGGCAGATAGATGTTGGCTGCCAATCGACCTATGGCAGATAAAGGTTGGCTGCCAATCGACCTATGGCAGGTAGAGGGTGGCTGCCAATCGACTTATGGCATGTAGATGTTGACTGCCAATCGACCTATAGCAGGTATAGGTTGGCTGCTAATTGACCTATGGCAGACCGGGGTCCAAGATCCCACTTGGGTGTGAATGGTTACAGTAAGCAAGGCCTAACTGTATGAATAAAGTGGAGCAGAGAGTCGTGAGACTACTGTTAGTTTGCGAGTTGTTGAATAACTGATTTATTTAGGCTTTAGATTTCGGCCTAAATAGTAAATTCCAAATTATGTCAAAGTGTGTAATTGTACGGAGAACATATCATGAGGAAAATATGACAATAATAAAAATATTTTGTATCTCTACAAAGTTAGTGACAGGAAGGTTGCGGTCTCTGATTATAAGAAAAAATAATGAGAAAAATAATTATTTGGTATTGACAGCTTGCCCATAGGTTATGCATGGGCGGCTGCAAAAACTTGCGGTTTTGGACATTGACGTGAAAACAAACAGTGATGTGGTGTTTTAGTGATGTCAATGTGTAGTATCGTTGTGGTGCCATTATGTGTGTGCGTTATTAAGTGTAACAATAATGTGTATGCATGTACCTTGAATGGTACATGTATATAGGCATATGTAATCACGTGGGGCCATTGTGCCTCATGTGATTTCTTATGAATTATATGTATAATTCAAAACACATAAATCAATGGTGTACTAAAAACGATATGGAAATGAACTTTACAAAAACTGTGTACATGAATTTTATTAACCCCAGAATAAAGCGTGATTGTAACTTCAATTGCATTGCCGTTGACAATAAGGTTATCTCTAAGGTGACATCATTTTAATATCTTGGTGTGTATTTTGACTGTAACCTTAATTTTAAAATGCATTGTAATTACGTAGATCATGTCTATGTGAACCACCTAAGCAATGTAAAAGACTCAGGTGTGGTAGCATGTGGAATGAGTGACCATGATATTACATTTATAATAAGGAAAAAAGTTCAAATTAGGTTATTTTCTACTATAATACAGACCCGAAACTATAAACAGTTTAATATAAAAGCTTTCACTAAAGACATTGACTATATCCCTTGGGGACTTACGGATACCGTCGAAAACTCAAATGATCTACTAGAACTTATTGACACTCTAGTCTTAGATGTCTTAGATAACCATGTACCCATTATAAGACGTACAATTAAATCTTAACCTTCACCATGGCTATCTAAAAATATTAGAACACAAATAAGTATACGCAACAAACTTAAAAGATTATATAGTAAATCTCATGACCATTTTATCTGGTCAGAATTCAAAAGACAACGAAACTATGTAAACAATATTATTAGTCACGCTAAGAAACAATACTTTACAACTAAATTTAGTGAAGTCAGGGATTCGAAAGGCTCATGGGAAACATTCCATGAACTTACAAATAAACAGCGTAGTTCTACTAAATTTACTAATCTCAGCCATAATAATATAATAATCACGGAACCCTCAAATATATCAAAAGCATTAGCCTCTGTATTTTCCCCAAGTGATGTAGACCAGTTTAATTCTATACAAGAGCTGCTACATACTATACCCAAAGATGATATATCTTGCAAATTTACTATTATTCAAATAATACAAGCTATACTACGCACCAAATCTAACTGTTCTAATGGATTCAAAATAATACCTCCTCAAGTTCTTAAACTAAACTGTGAAACTCTTTGTATTCAATTAACCAAATTATTTAATGAAATCACTAAAACTGGGATATTTCCTGAAGCATGGAAATTAGCTGTTATAACGCCTATTTTAAAGCCGGGTATGAAAAGCAATGTAGCATTTTCGTATCGCCCTATCTCTATTTTACTATTTCTATCTAAAGTTTATGAATACCTTGTCTCGTGTGAACTCAGAAAATATCTAAGCAAACATTTGACCACACAACAATATGGATTTCGTAGGGGCTTCTCTACATCCCTTGCTCTGGCTGATTTTACTAACAACATTTATAAATACCTTGACAATGGTTTGTATGTTGCAACGTTATTTATTGATTTTAGAAAAGCATTCGACTCACTAAATTATATGCAGCTTTTACACAAACTATACCTAAAATTTAAGCTTCCCTACTACCTTATTTACTTATTAGGTAATCATTTATCCGGTAAAAAGTACTGTGTAAAAATTAATGGAGTCATATCTGAGCGTTTTGATTTACTGGGTGGAGCCCCTCAAGGATCTTTTTAATGCATACATCAACGATATAATGGAAGTCCTTGAACCTATATCCAAATCAACATTGTATGCCGATGATGTAGGCAGCACGGTTGCTGACACTACCATTAATGGAACGATGTCAAAACTAGAAACCTGCACTGTCGCACATAACAAATGGTGTATAGACAACTTTATGGCACTAAACACTGATAAGACGAATTATATGTTTTATAAACTCAAATGGAGCCCTAATAATACTGACAATGCCCCTACTGAATTAATAGTCAATAATAAACATATAAAGCGTGTAAAAACATTTAAATACCTTGGAATTACAATCGATGAAACTCTAGAGTTTATAGAACACCTTAAAAATGTAAATAAACTTTCGTATAGACTATTTATTCTAACAAAATTGAAACGCTGTATACCTCTCAAATCAATGAAAATTGTATTTACATCGCTTATTAACTCATTAGTGGAATATGGATTACCTACATATGTACCTAATATTAATAGGTTTACTGGAATTGAACGCAAAATTGTAAAATTTCTTAATTTATTTGACTTATCTATTGTTGACATGTACGAAGACCTAGGAATAAGTAATATTTATCAACTAATTACCTACCACATCACAATGTTAACGTTTACAATTTATAAAAGTAACTTCTTAAATATTGACATGAAGTCCTTATTCACAACATTGGGTGGCCGTGAACGAGCAAGCAGACAATACTTAAATTTTGACCTGAATTTGAATATGTTTATTCTAAAACTTCATTTCAATATCGAGCTATTGCAAGCTGGAACAATTTGCCACTGAACATAAAACAATGTGACAATATACGTCGTCTAAAGCTTATGTTGAAATCATACCTTAACATGAAAATCAATAGCAATAGTTACAAATTTACCTACTAATCTTATCACTTTTTAATCTTTTTCTACATTTCTATTTTCGTTTCCCTGGATTTGTACTAACCCATGAAGGATGTTATCTATTGTCAAAAAGTGTACACTGAATTGGAATAACAATAAAGCAATTACAATTACAATTAAAATTACAATATCGATCATTTTATGAAATTTATAAGTTTGAGGCTTGAGGTTTGCTTTATTAGGGAGTCAGGCACTTCAACATACAGCTGTTTTTGAAGAACAGACTCACAGAAATATAATTACTTATTTACTACATCACAGAGAAGACAATTAATCAGGTTTCAAACCAGTTGTACACCATAGGAATATATTCGTAACATACAATTTTCATGAGGGCTGGTACATAAGATACGTATGCTGTTTTCTTGTTTTTAAATAATGCTCAAACAATTTAATCTTAAAAATTCCAGCATGATTAACCTCATTTTCATCATCACATTTAACATCAAGGGGTAAATTATTCCATAATTCAATACCTTGGTATACTGGTGATTTTCTCCCACACTGCGCTCTAAATTTAACATAATCAAGTAGTTTATTATTACTAGACTTCGTTATTTTAGTGAATTCCTTAAATTTAAAAATTCCAACTAGACTTTAAATGTCAGACCCATACTTCATTCGCTAACATAAGAATATCAAACAAAAACAGTTAATACACTCAATGACCGACAATGAATTTGTGAGCTGTAATAATATTGACTCATCAATGCCTTTTTTCTTACTATACGCAATAGGAGAATCACTAAACGATACAATCATACGATTAATTTTATTTTTAAGTATTTGTAAATTTGAGGTCGATTGAACACCCCAAATAATAGAACAGTAATCCACAACTGAAACAACAAACGCATTCATTAACACTACAGAAGTTTTAAAATCTAAAAAACGTTTGACGCTCACTATTACCCCAATAGCCCCACACACTCTAATTTTTACATACACATAATGATCCTTGAAGCTAAGCGTATCGTCTATAATTACTTCAGGATAACGAAAAGAGTAGACTCTTTAAATTTCCAAATTATCACATTTTAAACAAATATTACTTATATCTGACGATTTAGTATCATTAGGCTTATAGAATACCATATACTTAGTCCTATTAACATTTATACTAAGATTATTTACATTAAACTAAAAGCTTAGGTTATTTAGACACGTTTGCATTGTACTGACCATGACATTCAGATTTTTATTATGAAAATACAAAACGATATCATCAGCATATAGAATATATTGTATGCCTCCAGTTATGGCTTCTGACAACTTATCTATATATATTATAAATAACACCAACCCCTGCAAAACACCAGCTTTCAAATCATACGGATCAGATAAATAATCACCGACCTTAATTTTAAAGCTTCTATTTTGTAGCATGTCAGTAATCAGTTTAAAAAGGTACGGATCTATTTTGTAGATATCTCTTAGTATAATAAGTAACTTGAGGTGATTGACTGTATCAAATGCTTTTGTGAGATCTATAAATACAGCCAGCACTCTCTCGCTTACTTCATTAATCGCATTGTATATGTCTTGCGTAAACGTAAAAGTAGCTGATTGACATGACCTACCCTTACAAAAACCATGTTGCTGATCACACAGTTGAACAGAATCAAGTAGGCGTGTAAACAGTAATTGCTTGAATAATTTATCTAGTAAAGGCAGGTTTGAGATTGGCCTATACGACACTGCACTCTTTTTTTAACCTTTTCCCTTGTAAAGTGGCGTTACTACTGCACATTTGAATTTAGTTGGATATAAGTATAAGTGTTAAGGGCTACCATTTTAATAATATGTTAAATAGACAACTTGGGTTCCCAACAGGGAAACGTAAAATTACTATTGATATGCTAACATTAAATGAAACATTCAGTTTATTACCGGTAAAGGAAAGAATTATATATGTGACGGCATCAGCTACTAGGATGCTTACAAAGCAAACAGAAAAGCTTGACTGTATTGTAGAAATTATGGACTTTTGAGAACTGAACTTGCGTAATAAAAATAAGCTAATAGTGCTAAGAAAATTCACATTTTTCCATAATTGTTTTCAGTAAAGAGCTGTTTAAATCTGAAATTCTCTTCCAGCGAATGTTTCAAGTATAAAAAATGTAAAGGATTTTCAATTTCAAATAAGTAAATAGCTTATACAACAACGTGATAATGTCTATGTTATTGTATTCTTTTTATATAGTATAATAATTCTATATGTAATTTTTAGTATACAGTGAAATTATAGGATATAATTATAGTATACATGAAGACTCGCAGATCAGAATGTTGCCTTCGTAGTGTTGTAGTCAAGGATCTGTGCACAAGATTCTTGACTACTCTGTAATTGTGACACAGGCATTGGCCAGGCCTACGTAACAAGTTTCGTACAAAGCGTGAGAGTGGAACGAGGTTACTCTCACTCTTTCTCTCTCTGCAGACATAAAACATGTATACTGTTATATTCATTAGGACAAAAAGTGAATAAATAGCAGATCTGACTCTATACAGATCATTATTGGTTTATCAGAGCCTTGGTCGAAGACTGTAGTTTTTACTACATAGCATTTTATTTACATTCGCATTTCTTCCCTACTGTTGTACGCTATATACAACAGAAATGGTGTTTCTGCTCGCCAAATTTTGGGCCTAATTTCTAGTTATTATTATTTTTGTTCCCATGATTTTGTTTTTACACTTTTTCGAGGTCGAAATATTATTTGTTTAGGGTGTATCTCCTTCAGTTTTTGTACAATACCAATTAATTTCCTCCCTCTTGTTCAAGACCTTAATAAATTACAACAATTACAAACTTAACTCCGAATAATTTCTGTTAACGGCCACACAATAATTTTTTTTCAAAATACCCAAACACTCGGATTAGTTGCAAGAGAGCCAACAAATAAGCCAACTCGCCTCGACTATTTGCTAGACGTATATGAACTATACTAAAAACATCAAAGTGACTTGCTTGCTCTTCTTGAAATAAAAGCAAACAAAAAGCCTCATAAGCTTATTAAGGCAGTAAGTCCCTTGTTTCATGAATTTTGTGAACTACTATTAGAAAAAACTTTTGCAATCCCAAAACGTGCAGACATACCCCAAGAAATATTTGATTTATTTGTGACAACAATACCTAAAGTCACTTCAACTTCCAGTATATCCCTAAAATTTGCAGCTTCAGCTCCTCCACAGTCAACAGAAGTAAGTAGTCAATCCTCAGAATCTAACGTAAGTAAACGTTCAGTTATTATAGATCTAGAACCAGAAGCTGAAATTAAGACAGAAAAACCTGACACTTTAGAAACGCGTGAAGTCAAAAACGAGGAAGAAAAAGAAGAATTAAAACCAAATATCATGGCATCATACAACCTTCTCCCAAAAGACCCACAGAATTATATCGACCTATTAAAAACCTTGATTTCTGCTGTTGACATCAAGACCAAAGAACTAAAGAAACGACATTTAGCCCTTAGATTAAGTTCACCTACTGGACGTTACTGGGCTGCCCTACATCGTAAAACTATAGATGAAAACTCTAAATTTGACGATCTTACCACATTATTTTCAAATGATTTTTTGACACATTAACGATTAACATGACAAGACGTTCTAGCTATAATACAAAAGCCAACAGAAACAGCTTCGTCTTTTCTTATTATGATAAGATACTACATCGAAGAACATTTAAAATCACTTGACAAAAAAACGAAAGTGGGAATCACTTTTGATAAATTCTAAGTAAACCTTCAAAATTTCATTCGAGCACAGAAAATACCCGAGACTTGGACAGAACTTACTGCTATCATTAAGAACTTTGAAGAAGGCACAACATCCATCCAAGTTGCCACAGCTCTCCCTTTTGCAGCAATAAAAACATAGATAGCTAATATTAATCAATGAGGTATTGCACATATTGTAAAACAAATGCAGAAGATGGAAACTGAAATATCTCAACTTCGTAGTGGTCATGCAAGAAACAACAACTACAGAAACAACAATAACAACTTTCGACGCGGACAAGGAAATTTTAGAGACAATGCACGAAACACTAATTATCGTCACAATAATACTCACGAGCAGACAAGAACCCCACAATGCTACAATTGCGGGCGGCATGGACATATTCGCCCTGAGTGCAGACAGCCAGGTTGTGGAGCGCACGTCCCAAGTAACTCACACTTACAAAGAGGTAGAAACTCGTTTAATCGCACCTCTAATGCATGCATTTAACAGTTAAAATCAGCGGAAAACCAACAAGGCCTGATTCCATTCAACTTTCTATACATTTACAATCAGTAAGACCTATAATACCCTACGAACCCCACAAGATACATGTTTGGATCGAAACAATACACTCCGACGTCAAAGTCCCTATAAAGCTATTTAATAAGAATGCGACAGCACAGATAGATTCAGGTGCTACTAGTAGTGTGATATGTAAATCCCTTTTACCATTTTCCCCTAAGCTCTATATAATTTCGAACAGATACATACAGCTTACTGCATATGGTGGATCGCCCATACAAGATTCTAGATTCATTAAAATTCTAATACAAATAGGAACAATGACTATAAATTATTCCTTTTTAATAACTTATACGCATAATAAAAAAGTTCTTATAGCAACGACTTTCTCGAATATTTTAAAGTTAATACAAACCATCAAGAACGGCACCTTCAATCCCTACACTTTGGTTCCATACCATTTATAAACCCTCCTTCTAACATTTTGCAAATAATTGGACTTAGACCTAAAGCAACTACTAATAATATACAAAATTCAAGACGAGTTATCAACACAATGAGAAGACCATGGCCAAAACAACTATCTGCAGCAAATAAAATAAACAGCACATTCATCCCCACAGCTCAACAATCACGTACTATACAGAATTGCCTTTCTCTACGCCTTTACACAACAAATAAAATACTTCTACCACGAATAGTTCTTTCAGTAAACCTGCATACATAGTAGCAACCAATCCCTCCTCTATTCCCAGAGAGCTTACAAAAACTTGCAGACTTGGCAATATTATTCCTATTCTACAAGTAGGTACTCGCTCTATTGCCACATTAATAAATAATCTGCCTATCTCACCTAAACCAACAGTTAATGCATCCCTCATTGATATTTCCCCTCGATTGAAATCTGACGAACGTGCGCAGATTATGCAAGCTATCACAGATTACTCTGACATATTTTCATGGGAAGGAGAACTAGGCAAGACAGACCTCATTGAGTTTGAAGTCGACACTAAGGATAGTCCCCCAATCAAACAACGCCCTTATAAGACAAATGAGTTTCAAAATAAAATCCTTAAAGAACGTATAAAAAAAATGTTGAAAGCCAAAGTAATCGCCCCTTTTACATCAAGTTGGAGCTGCCCTGTTGGGATCGTCAAAAAGAAAATACATGCAAGTGGTAAGCAGGAACACAGAGTATGTGTAGATCTAAGGGGTCTGAATTCTGTGACAAAACCTTTCGTGTATCCATTACTGCCAATGAATACCATCCTGTCAAGACCAAAAAACAAGTCATACTTTTCTACGTTAGACGCAGCAAGTGGATATAATGCAATCCCTGTCAAGAAGAAAGACCAAGAAAAACTCGCTTTTATATGTAAGCATGGATTATTTAAATACTTCCAAATGCCTATGGGTGCTCGTAATTCACCTTCATATTTTTAACCATAGACGTGATATTATTTACCGATATGTACGATATCGCTTCAGCGTTTATCGATGATATACTTGTACATTCCCCTACATTTGACAGTCATGTACAACACTTACGACAAATATTTCAACGCATACGAGATGCAAATATAAAACTCAAGCCTACAAAATTTAAATTTGCATACGAAGAGTATTTGGTCACGATGTGTCTCGACGAGGAATTACCCTAAACAAGAAAAATTCTACAGCAATATTGGACTTGTTGGTCCCCACAAAGTTAAAAAAAACTTCAATCAGTAATTGCCAGTTTCAGTTATTTTCGTAAGTACATACAAAATTTTAGTGCACGTATGGATCCATCACGACTATTGTTAAGAAAAGATACACCCTATGTTTGGTCATCGAGCTGCGATGCTGCCTATAAGGATTTAAAAAATGCTCTGACTCATTCCCCTTGACTCGCACATTTTGATGCCTCTCTCCCTACATACCTTACAACGGATGCTTCCCAATCTGGCTTGGGAGCTTTTCTAGAACAAGAACACAATAAAAAATTACGCCCTGTTGCTTATATCATTAGGTCCCTGAATGACGCGGAATCTAAATGGACTGCAACGGACTTGAAACTCCTGGCTATGACGTGGGCTACTCATAAGCTCAAAGAGTATTTAATTGGGTTGCCTTTTATATTATGCACAGATCATTGTGCTTTATGCAGCATTCTACGCGGTAAGAAAGTTGTAATGTCCCCTAAGATGACCCATATGGCCCTTAAGTTATCTGAATATAATATTACTGAATTTCAGCATATAAGAGGATCTATTAATCATACTCCGGACCTTCTTTCCCGTCTCGGTCGAACGCCAGAAAAACAAGTTGTCACGTTGTCCTCTCTTACGTCAATATCAATCTCTACACAAAAGAAATCTCCCTGAATGCATGAAATCATCACTCGTTTCTCAAATAATACAACTACTTCCAGGGATATGAAAAAATGGAAGATTATTGACAATTGCCTTTACCATATAAACCCTCGGAAAGGCAAAAAATATCTGCTATGTGTTCCCAAGAATGAAATTGCCGACCTCCTTACAGCTTTTCATGACAATCCATTGTCTGGTCATTCTAGTACGACGCGTAACTACCTAAAGCTTCGATCTAGATACTACTGGCCTACTCTTCAAACTGATACTTTCAAGTATATACAATCTTGTGATAAATGCCAAGGCAAGAAGCATCTCAGCCGTAAGCCATATGGATCCTTTCAATACATCTCTATTCCAAGTTGCCCACGTCAGAGATGGATAATTGATATGGTTAGCCCCTTAGTGCGTTCCTTCTCTGGGAAAAAATACATACTAACAGCCTAGGACTACTATTCTAAATGGCTAGAGACACGAGCCGTTTCTGAGGAAACATCTATACAGGTTGCCAAATTTGTATTAAAATCCATTAGTTGCCATCATGAAGTCCCTCAAATAATCCACACGGACAGGGGTTCCATTTTTACCTCTGAAATCTTTGCTTACTTTACTAAAATGATGGGAGCCACTTATAAATTGTCTACTATTTTGCATCCACAATCCCAAGGTTCTTTGAAGCGACAACATGGACCGTTAAAAACAGCGTTATCAATGTTTGTTTACGACCACCATCGTTTTTAGGATACCTATCTTTCATTTGCCTAATTTTCTCTAAACACTAGTTTGAACCGCAGTTTCGGCTTATCTTTCTTTTATATTAGGACTGGACAACAACCAAAACTCCTCCCTGACGTTATTCTGCCACACACACCAGGCACTACAATTCTCGATTACCAATCTCACTTTCAAACTATATATCAGACGCTCTGCCAAGGATGCCTATGCTAAAAAAGTGGCAGCTACATACAAACCGTTTACGTTTGCTATAGGCGATCAAGTTTTGTACAATCACCCCCGCCGTGAGCCCGGACAAGCTCCTTCTCTTTCCTGATATTGGACTGGACCTTTTTCTTTCCTCCGTAAGCTCAACGATGTTAATTACGAAATACAGCATGCGCTTGATCCAAAGATTCGCAAAATTGTACACATTTCGAAATTAAAAAAGTACCACCCGCAGACAGACTCCGTCCCATCTCCTACTACCTACGCTACTGCCGTGAAAAATTCACTTTCGATGCCTACTGTTTCTCAGCTACCTCCAATAAGACGACGTGGACGGCCTCCACAGAATATACCAAAAGCAATCTCACTACAACCACTAATTCCTGCCGATAAATTGCCTCCTTTACGCTATAATTTACGATCTTATACTAAATAGCCACAGTTTTCTAACGTATATGTTGAATTGTCAAGTTATTTTCTCGTTTTTTCCCTATATATCTTCCCTAGGTGCATTGTATTCTTTTCTATAGCTTCTATAAAAATCTATGCAAATACGTAGTAAACACCATTACCGGAGGTAATCGTTGTAACAAACGCACAGTAAATGAACGCATCCATGAAGAGATAAGCTTTAAATTATCACCTCTTGTTTACAACGGGACAGACGTTGTAATCCAGTTGCGGTTTTGTATTAGGCAAATAAAAATGTAATAATATGTAACAATAAAAAGAAAAAAGAATTATAAAAATAAAAATATTGATAGGAATAGGGCGACTACCTTCTAGCTGAGAGAAACAACGACAACTAACAATATTCAACTCTATGTACGTATATACTCATTCATTTACTCGAGAATGCAGTTTTTTTTCTTTTCAGATTCAAGACAACTTAAAAGCCCTGCACGCATAAATTACTCTTTGAATTATTCTTTGTACACACACATATCTATATATTATATAGGCTGGGGACAGCTTTATTTTTTTTGTGTTAGGTGTATTGTATTCTTTTTATATAGTATAATAATTTTATATATAATAATAATTTATTTATTAAGTCGATTTGGCCTCAGCCCATACAACATTGATTCGTTTTTACAGAGGTTTTGTACATTAAATGAAAGTAGATAATTAAGAAGATTATCATGTTTAATTTTATGATAGTGCGAAGTTAAAGTTAAATTAAAGTTAAGCATTAAAAGTACGTCATCCTTGGTTGGTCCAGAGCTAGAGAGAGCAAAATAGTGCTTATGGCTGGTACAAACTTAGAACATTAATTTTGTTAATGGTTTATACTAATAATAGAAATGTAATTAAACAAATGCGTAATCTTAAAGTGGTTTGATAACAATTTTTCAATATAGGATTAATTGAATGTATTTGTTGTTATTCCCGAGCGGTCGTCTTGCGTAGTTGAGATATGTGAGGAGTAGAACGACGTTTGGGTTGCGTACCGGGTTGGATCACTCTTCTCCAATACAGTCGAGGAAGAAATTTTGTATCTTAAACGCCTCATCCCAGAAATTGAAAAGCTGATTGATCCTGTCAGAGTCTTCGATAAATCTCCAGATTCCCAGCAATATATTGTCCCTCTTTGGTTTGGTCCTTATCAGGTCTTGCAGGAACTTAAATTTTAGAGCTTTGTAATAAGGGCAGTTGCACATGATATGTAGGATATCTTCTACTTCTTTGCCACATAAGTCGCATTTAAATCTTGCGTTGCGCTTCCAAATTGCGTTTATGCCATTGAAAATGTGAACCTTACCTCTAATTACAACTCGTTGGAGATCCATTCTGACTTTAAGTATAAATTTAATTATGTTCCAGGGTAGGCTTAGATTAAAAAAGTAGGATTTAGTTGCGTGTATTTTTAGAAAAGTGTAGTGAGGTAAAAAGTTGCAGCTCTGCATTCGTACGGTGTCTGAATTAATGCAATGTAAGGTAAATTTTTTCACCAGTTTTCTTTTGTTTTCTGAGAGGTATTTTGCACTCATCAAGTCAAATTTAATTTCGAGAGCGGCTTCTCGAAAGATGTTTTTGACTTGGAAATACCAGTTGCGCGCCCGATCAGAGGCATTGTTGATTTAAGCTTCAACGTAGGAGTGTTTGATTGAGCTGTTTTCCTCAGAGTTTAGAACTTTACGCAAAAATCCTAGCAGTGCTTTAAACAACTGTACCTTGATATTTTGGGCTCCTGTCTCAAGTCTTAGAAAAAAGTCGGGTGTGAGGTTAAACGACCCAGTTAAGCGTCTCAGAAACATCGTCTAAAAAATTGCCAATTCGTCGTAATAGCGTAGACCCCAGACTGGTGAAGCGTACAGAAGAATAGAGCTAACCAGCGACTGCAACAAGCGTAGGTGCAGGTCAATGTCTTTGATTTTGGCACAAAAGAAAAGCTCGAATAGTTTGGCTTGCGCGGATTTTGCTTTAGAAAGGAAATGCTTTTTAGCTTTAATAAAAAGGCCGCTTTGTGAGAAGGAAACGCCCAGCTATACGTATTTACTGACAATCTCGAGAGGCTTGTTCTCCAAGAAGAATTTGGTTGTTATTTTAATTCTGTTTCCTTTTCTAAATATTACAACTTTAGTTTTGTTAAGGTTGACAGTAAGATCGTGTTCCTTGAAAAATTTACTGAGTACAGTTATCTGTTTCTGCAAATCAAGTTGGTTGGAGGCCATAAGTATGATATCATCAGCGTAGAGAAGAATTAGCAGTTCGATGGTAAACATCTAGATACCACTTATGCCACTTTCACGGAGTATACTAGTAATTTTATCAATAATGATGGTGAACAGCGTAGGGGACAGTGTTTCCCCTTGTAGAACTTCACCCATAACTTTGATCATGTCTGAGAATCTCTCGTTACATCTGACTTTAGTTTTTGCTTGTCCATAAAGGTCTTTGACTTTGGCGATAAATTTGTCACTTAGCCCAGCTTCTTTTAGTCTGATCCATAGCTTGTCTCTTTTAATCGAGTCGAAAGCCTGGCTTCGATCTACAAACAGCGCAAAACGTTTAACGTTTGATTGAAACGAGGGTCTTGCAAGCTGCTTCTGTATGCATGAGTGTAGGGCAAAAATGTGCTTAGTGCAGCCACGGCCCTTTTTATACGCAGCTTGGTACTCAGATAAAATCTTGTTAGTTGAGCAGAAGGCATTCAGGCGATGGGATAAGATACATGTGTATAGCTTAGTTACTGTGTTGATTAAAGCAATAGGGCGGTAATTACTGGGGCAGGTTGGGTCACTTTTTTTATATGTCGGTGCTGCTATGATTTCAATCCAACTTCCTGGAATTTGCTCCTCCATAACTAGATTTAGGAGTTGCAGTAGATAGTCATAGGAGATATCGTCAATGTTCTTCCATACCTCATTAGGGATTCCGTCCGCGCCTAGCGATTTATTGTTTGCGAGGTTTTTAGAGGCTCGAAGTACTTCGGTTATGGTAATTTTAGCATCAAGTGCAGTAGTGTTGTTTGAGTTGTCTAAAAGGTCCTGCTCCATTACTTCTACCTCTTCACTGTCTGCCGTTTTGAATACGTTTTGGAAGTGTTTATCCCATTGTTCTTTGGTGATTTCATTAGGTTTTAGGTTTTTTTGTCTCTGAATGTATTTAAAGCCTTTCAAAATCCCACTGAGTCCTTGCATTGGTGTATTTGCTCTTGGATTTTGGTATCAAAGACTTTCTGTTCATTTAGGCGTATGCTTCGGTATTTTTTCTTTGCCGTAAGAAACTCGTCAAGGCTGTTAGAGAAGGGTTTGTGGAGGTGTTGGTCGTTTCTGTACTTTCTCAGAAGGGACAGTGTCTTTTTCTTAGCTATGCTGCATTCCCGATCAAACCACTTAGGGCCATAATTTTTTCTATTGTCGTAAGTCGGTTTTTGGATCATTCTAGTCTTCTTTGCTGCAAGTTTTATTTGATTGTACAGTTGTTGGTAGTTGCAACTATTAAAATCCAGATGAGAGCTGTTGTCACGAAGATAAGCTTGGAAGTCAAGGGCTTTTTTGTTGTCTCACCTGATTCTGCAGTCCGCCGTTACTGTGGTACATTGATTTTTGTAACTTGCAGGCGAAGAAGTTAAAATTATGGGAAGGTGGTCCGATTCTATACACTCTAGTATTTCGAGATCAGCTAAGTCATCAATGACATTATTGGTGCATATACAAACGTCAATTAGACTCGACCCGTTGTGACCTATGTACGTGGGTTTACCTTGCTCGTCCGATTTGCTTCTCCCATTCAGAAATAACAAGTTGTTGTTAAGGACGTATTTAACTAATTTATTTCCGCGTTTGTTCGTGATCCTGTCTGAGGATTTTCTTGTCCAGTTGAAGTTTTCAGTAAATTCGGTTGGGTTACTGAATATTTCAACTCAGCTCTCAGGTCTCAGGTCTCCTAGGAGAATAAACTCAGGGTTATGTACATCTGTGATTGCATCAAAGAGGCAGTGTATTTGATTGTCGTGTAGTGGGTTTGGAGGAATGTAAGCAAAGCAGATTAGGGTAGGCTTTCCTATTAGCTTGACATCAACAAAGATTCTAAACCTGTCTTGGTTGCCGATGACGCAGTGTTTGCCGATTTTGCGCCTTATTCCAACTATAAAGCCTCCACTTTTCCTGCATTTGTCGCCTACTGCTGGTACCACAGTGATGTTAAAATAAGTAAATTTTTTTTTCAAGTCGTCAGATAGTTCACAAATTTATGTTTCGGATAGGCAGAAAATATCTACGTCATTGTTTAATAAAAGCATTATTTTTTCATGTAAACAGTTTCTAATTCCGTTAACGTTCCCGTAAAAAAGTTTATTTACAGAGTCTGAGTAATGTAGGTTGTTATGAGTCTTCTTGTGTTTATGTTGTATGCGCCGGCGTTTTTCCTATCTGGTGTGCGTGATGTGTTCTCCACCGTTCCCTGCGTTAGTTTGGTTTGACTTAGCTTTTTTTCATATTTAATTTTTAAAAGCGCCACGGGTAAGTCTAAGTTGATGAAGTGCTTGTCGTCTTTGGCGTTCTTGAGCTTCATTTTGGTGTTCAGAACCTTGCTTTTATAGTTATAGTTCTATATGTTATCTGTAGTATACAGTAAAATTATAAGATAATATTATAGCATACATGAAGACTCGCAGATCAGAATGTTGCCTTTGTATTGTTGTAGTCAAGGATCTGTGCACAAGATTCTTGACTACTCTGTAATTGTGAAACAGGCATTGGCCATGCCTACGTAACAAGTTTCGTACAGAGCGTGAGAGTGGAACGAGGGTACTCTCACTCTTTTTCTCTCTCTCTCTCTCTGTAGACATAAAACATGTATACTGTTATATTCATTAGGACAAAAAAGTGAATAAATAGCAGATCTGACTCTATACAGATCATCATTGGTTTATCAGATCCTTGGTCGAAGACTATGTAGTTTTTACTACATAGCATTTTATTTACATTCGCATTTCTTCCCCACTGTTGTACGCTATATACAACAATGTATAATATAATATATAACAACTTTTAATTTTGGAATACTCTCAATCTACTATTAGAATAGTTAATTAAAATCCTAATAATATCTGCTCTTGAAAATCAGTATGTATGTGCTGAATGAATTTGACAATAAAGCTATTACATTACATTACATTAAAAACTATTGAGTTGTGTAATTAAAACCACGCTACGTGTACAAGAGAAATCCTTTAAATGGCTTTATTAGATTTGAGCCACAAAAGACACACAGTCATCCGGCGTCTTGTATAACTGAAATTCACAATAATATTTGTAATTTGAAATGTTATTCTAGGATTCATTACAGATAATATGCCAAATATAATAATGGTGCTTTGCCAGAAGTTAGTTGTACAACAAGAAATAGTTATTATGGTTTTGAAATATTAAGGTTCGTTACCATTAGAGGTTTATATTTCAGATTTTAACTGTAGTTACAATGATCAAAAATATTAAAATGAAATACTGTATTGCTTTATTATAGGCGCATACCTTGTGATGCCAACACGGACATCCTTTAGCAATGTTCATATTTCTGATACATGCAAAATCGTTTTAAACGGAAATTCAACAATGATAACAAATCCGGGGCAAATCGGTGCATTTATGTCTTCTCATGCTGGTCAAATACAGCTTTGGCAATTTTTATTGGAGCTTTTGTCGGACACTGCAAATATTGGATTCATTAAATGGGACGGCTACAACGGCGAATTCAAGTTAATTTATCCAGACGAAGTAGCACGGCGTTGGGGAGAAAGGAAGGCCAAACCAAACATGAACTATGATAAACTCAGTAGAGCCCTCAGGTGAGTCGTTTATTTAGGTTTAAAATTCAGGATTGATTCTAAATAATTATTGGTGTTTAATAGCTTGTAATAAGAATTGCCAAAAACGGGCTCAAAAATCCTGTACACACATCCCAATTCTACGAATAGCAAAGTTAAAATTGGTCTGATTTACCAATTCAAAATTTAAACGTGCGTATTTTTACTATGTAAACTGCTTATTGTACCAATATCAGCAAATACCCGTACCCAAAAAATTTACCTAATTATGTAACCCAATTTGTGTCCGTTCCTACTTAACTTACATCTCTATTTCGCTACAAACGCGTTGACAACATATATACTAGTTTCGAAGAAAGTTTTACAATAATTTTGAATTGATATTTTTTCAAATATTTATTCCTTAATTTTAGAAAATGCCAAAAATTCAAATTTAAAAAATAGGTAATGTTTTTTGCAATGCATCAACCCGCGTTGTATAATATAATACTAGCAGGTTGGCAGCCCGATGGGTTGCAATCAATTTTAGGTAATATCTATTCTTCACTTTTAGGCTTTAGGTGTCACATTTCACATTTAGTAAAATGGTCCAGTGAGTGTGGTGTAATTGACTTGAGGCTTGACCGGTTTTAGCTTTAATAAGTTTTTTCACTGGGTTAAGTGATTATCGTAGTGGGTTGGTGGGGATAAGTTTTGACCAGATACTTGCCCAGGGTAAGCTTTAGTCTCAACTTTGGCAGGGTTAAGTTTTTCCCATGGGCGTGCTATGAGCTAGATTCGACCAGATTCTTGCTCGGGTTATACTATGGAATGGGACTTGCTTTGGGTGAATTTTGATAAGTGACTTGACTGGGTAACGCTATAATAGAAGACTTTGGTCGGAGGCCAGGATAGGGTTTTACTGCGATGTTGGCTGGATTAAGCATTTACCACAGGCTTTCCTGAAATTAATGCTTTGCCCATACTATTTTTGTTGAGCTTGACCCCCAGACTTGCTCAGGGTAAGTTTTGACCAATGGTTTTCCTTTATTACGCTATGGTCATTGACTTGCCAAGGATAAGCTTCAATCACAACCTTGCGCTACTAAGATTCGATCAAAGGCTTGCCCGGGTTAGGTTATTCCCGCAGGCGCGCTTGGAGTATGTTTTGTCCACAGGCTAAACCTGATTTCGATACGATCACTGACATGTCTGGGCAGTTTTAATATCAGATTAGCTGGGAATTTAGACTTTACTTTTATGCGGGGTTAATGTGTTGTGTCGTTTGTCGTTTCTAGATGCTGAGCATCTATTGAAATAGTTTTGTCTGTCTGTCTGTCCGTCCGTCCGTCTGTTGGGGTTGCTCTACAGGTCACAGTTTTTAAGTAATTACTTTCAAAGTAATTTTAAACTCTCAGGAATGCGAGCAAGAGGTGCCCTATTGTTCTTGAGGATGATCGGACCAACCACTTATCCACAATTAACAGTTGAGTGGACCCATGTCAAAAATCAGAAAAGTGAGCTTCTAAAAACGACTGGAATGCGTGTAAACGCATACAAAACAAATGCAGAAAACAAAATACATACCATTGTGTTTAAACTCTGCCGGGCAAACACAAGTATTCCAATCTATGCTACAGTGCAGTTCATGCAGTGGTCAATTTGTCTCTCACTTCAGGCACGCAAGGAATATCGTTCTGGGGGCATAGGGGTTACGAACAAATGATGTCCTGTGAATAATAATTTGATTGATTGATTGATTGATTGATTGATTGACTTTATTGTGCCTGAAGGCGAAAACACCCATCCCACAAAGTTAGCAAAAAGTTTTACAAATGTAATATTCTGCAATTAGAATTAAGTAATTAATTAATTGTACATTGATAAATTTAAGGTTAGAATTGGAGGTTACATCATTAAACATAAATTGATTTCTAGGTGCATACACATTTTCGTGGATTAAATAAAAGTATTAATTGTTTTCCATAGCACAAGTTATAATTGGTAAACGTTAGATATTTATAGTTACATAGTCAATTCAGAACTTAGGATATCACTAGTTTTTGCAATTGTTATTACTTTTTCAGTCATTATTGGGTTCTGGTTTTTCGTTCATTTAGATTTTATTGTTCGTATTTTTGTAATTTCTTTCCAACCAAAATAATGTTCGTCATTAACGATGCACTTGTTGAATCTGTTGATTTTTACTCCCGTTTCACTTCTTGTTCCTTTTTTTAGAGATTTTCACTCACCCTGAACTTTGACCCTATAAGATGTTTACTTTTACTTAGAACTTCCATGGCTGCAAATGTGTTGGGAAGTTAAACTAGTACAGGCGACTCCTTTCCGTCCTTGGTTGTCAGTCTTTTGGCAGTTAGTATGTTGACGTCGTCGACCTCCATAGTTTCCATTATTACCTTATGTGCTATTTCCATTGGATGTTCTTCGTTCGCAATTCCATAAAGTACTATGTACGACTTGTCAGCTGCAAAATTCTTGTCTATTGAATTAAGTCTGTTTTTGATTTTATTTATTTTGTTTTCAAATTCTTTTAACTTATTGTTGATTTCTGGTAGAGCTGACGTTACTGCTTTTGTCACTGTAGTCTCCAGTTCTTTATTAATGTTGTCAATTTTTGATTCCATGGTATCCAGTTTATCCAATTTATTCATTATTGCTTATAACGGGTCAACAATAGAACCTGGACTTGTACCAGCTTTTCGTCCTTTTCCAGTCATCCTGTTTCACAATATATTTAGTGCTAGTATCACAGGGACTAATTTTTATGATAGGTTACATGTAGGTCTTCAGCCTAGCCGTATACTTATGAAATTATGACTTATGGCTGTTATTTTTCTTCTGGTTGTTGGAAGTCCTTATGTACGTTGTATGGCTCTTATTGGGAGTTTTTTCCTATATGTTTCAATGGGCTCCTGTTTTTCTCTTTTTTTGGGAACTTCTACACTTTATAATTTCTCCATTCTTGATTTCACCTAAACTTTATTCACCTGCATACCTTATGTTATGTGCATTTTTACTTTAATGTTTCAAAATCCATGTCAAATTTCGATTTATAGGTTCAAACCACGTCGAGGATTTTGAGGGTATTACCGTATACCACGATCGCTAGATGGCCTCTCATGTCCCGTGAATAATAATTCACGTTTATATATTGCTGTAGTATGCATGTAGGGGTCGTCCATAAATGACGTTATACAAATTTTACTATTTTAGGGATCCCCACTTTCATTAGTTTGGAAATTAGATTGACATACATTTTTAAAATATGATTTTACTGGTATGCATGCAGGGATCGTCCATAAATGACGTCATACAAATTATTAACGTTACGATTATCATAATGGGTTGGTAGGGGTAAGTTTTGACCAGATAATTGCCCAAGGTAAGCTTTAGTCTCAACTTTGGCAGGTTTAAGTTTTTCCCATGGGCGTGCTATGTGCTAGTTTCGACCCTCGAAGCTAAGTGACTTGCCCAGGTAACGCTATAATAGAAGACTTTGGTCAGAGGCCAGGATTAGGTGGCTTAAACTTTTACCACAGTATTGTCTTGGTTAAAATTTTAAGACAGTATTGTCTTGGTTAAAATTTTACCACAGTATTTTCTGGATTAAAATTTTACTACAGTATTGTATAGGTTAAAATTTTACTACAGAATTAGCTGGGTTAAAATTTTACTACAGTATTTGTTGGGTGAAATGTCTACTACATTGTTGGTTGGGTTAAAACTTATATGAAGGTATTACCTCAGGTTTGGTCGGGATAAGTGTTGACCAGATAAGCCTAAGCCTAAGCCTGGGCTAAGCTTTGAATAAAGGCTTGCATGGGTTAAGTTTTTAAGTGCTTGAGGTATGTTTTAACTATAGACTTGACCTGATTCGGCTATTATCACCGACTTGCCTAGGCTCATTTCTAATTTCAGGTTATCCAGGAATTAAAGCTTTACCTTAATTAGGATTAAATGTTTTGTGTAACAGTCATTTACACGAAAAGAATTTAGATCATAAAAGGGTTAAAATTTTGCAAAAACCTTGGCTTGGCCAAGTTTTTGCCAGATGCGTCGAATGAAAATGATATATTTGATGAGTCTAGCTTCATGTAGCATTAGATGAATATGGAATGCTGATGTCGACATAGTTTATACTATGCACAGACATACGACAGGCGAAGTATGTGAGAACTCAATGTTTATGTTTTGTCGCGACTGTCTGCGACTGCAGTAGAATTCAAGTTCAAGATTATTTATATTCTTGTTTCCTTTCAATAGACAAAAAAATTGATAGCAATATTCCCCATGCATATATTGCAACCAAACTATTTATTTTTTTTAATTCTTTAGAAGAGTTAAACAGATGTAGAAATCGCGGAATTTTCTAATTAATTAACTATTAGGACAATTCGTAAAGTATCAGAATATCTAAATTAATGTGTCTGGGTAGAACCATTAGATTAAGGATATTGGTAAATCATGATGAAATGCATTTACTTAAATTGTAAATTTGACAATGATCAGAATGCGGTAGTCTTCGTCAAGCCCAAAACAACCAATTCATAAATTGTAATTATCATTGTCAACCGAGTTTAATTCAGTAAGAATTAGAGAGAATAAAAATCAATCGTGAATCAGTGATCGTGGAAAGAACAAGTCTTCTGCTGCTAAGCATCCTGAATCCTTTTCTTAAACCCGAGCTACGAGACGGCCAGACATGGAAAGTGTCTACTGCTCCATCCCTCTTTGCATCCCAAATTATCTTCGGTGTTACTTGATAGGTTCACAGTCCGCTCATATCCATACTTACCTGTTTCGTTATACCAACTGAGTTAATCGGCCTCCCACACCTTAGGTGGGCGTTATCAGCACTATCCGACAGGTTTACTGGTTACCTTACTTTATCTATGTATTTCATACGAAGCTAAAGTTTCAAACCTTAACAGACTCTGACCCTGTCCATCCCGGTTCCGTGACCCCTGCTCACAATTACCACCTATACAGACACACGACACAGTTTAAATTCAGTTTTCATAATTTCATTTTATACTAAAACCAAATTAATGAATTGTACTTCAATACCGTAATTGGCTATAGGCAAAAAGTATTTAGGTTGGGAGGGGTATACGGACACTTTCCTCCTGGACATTTTCCTCCCGGACATTTTCCTCCCGGACATATTCCTCCCGGAAATTTTCCTCCCGGACGTTTTTCTCCCGGACTTCTTCCTCCCAAACACATAAGGAGGACATTTTCCTCCCAGCATGTGTATGTAAGTATTTAGTAATCAAACGTAACGACTGTAATACGAACAGCATTGCACAAATAATGTCAACTAATCAACTAACTGTATTTGTACAAGTTATAGAATGGAAATATTAACTCACCAGTTAATATTTCCATTCTATAACTTGTACTTATCTATCCTCACCTCACGCTCTCACAATCTTACTTAACTGTATTTGTAGAAATTCTGGAAAGTATGCAAAGTTCACAAAAAGTTTGATTTATTTTAATTTATTACTACGTAGCACCCCCTTTTTCCTATTCATTGTTAAAAACGTTGAATTTTTTCAGTATTAAATATTGCAGATACTAGACTGGTGTTGTATTTAACATTGTTTGCATTCAGTTGATCAGTTGGCATTATTTGTGCAATGATGTTCATATTACGTTCCTTACACTTGATTAATAAATATTTAGATACTCATAATTCATCCTCAAAATAGGGAAAGGATTGATTTTAGTACTTAAAAGTATGAATTTTGCATACTTTCGAGAATTTCTTCAAAATGCATTATCTGGAAAGAAGAACTTGTTTATTGTCGTCATATGAATTTCGATGCTGGGAGGAAAATGTCCTCCGTATGTGTTTGGGAGGAAGAAGTCTGGGAGGAAACGTCCGGGAGGAAAATGTCCGGGAGGAAGATGTCCGGGAGGAAAATGTCCAGGAGGAAGTTGTCCTACAACCGTTGGGAGGCGGTGGAAGGGGTATTTCTGGGTTTTACTCCCCATCCTTCTCCTCCCGGACTCTTAAGTTATCACCGGTTAGGCTACTCGTATCTCCGGTTTACCGGATTTAGTTCATTTAGTTATTTCTATCTACCTCTGTGGGATACGGAACGTAATCTTTGTAACTATTCGCATCGTTTATTGTATTGCTTGGCTTATCAGTAAGAGGCTGTCGTTCTAATCCACTTTTCTTCACACACTAACTAGTACTAATATAATGCATTAATAATATGCATAGGCCATCATAGTAAAATAGAGAAGATCTCATTTCGAATGTAATATAGAGTGTTTTATTGTTAAAAATAAAAATTTTCTGTTTTTTACTGTATTAGTACTTTCTCTTTAAATTGTTTGTTGTTCTTACTGTGTCCTTGTGGCAAGCGTAATTGTTGCGCCAGTTGTAAATAAATATTTACCTTCTCTCTCTTGAGAGAGAAATAAAGACACGTAGAAAAATATAGAGTAACGTTATTTTAAAACAGCCAATTTAAAATTAACTATGAGATAAATTCATATTAAATAAATGATTACGGGCAATTCGGTAGGATCCTTGAATTGTAGCTACCACTATTTCTTAAATCATTCTTGATGGAAGGAGCTATTCTTTACGAAATGATTCAAAACAGCCAGTTATAGTACCTCTAGCTCCATCAAGAAGTCTAACCACTTCCAACTTCTTCAGTTGGTACTTGTCAAGTTTAGGAATGCAAGGGTTGTAATGAGCCTGCTTTTCAATGTACACTTCTTCTGCTTGACTAGAAGACTGTTCCATACGTATCGTCGGATCAATATAACCTCTTGCTGTGTACGAGTGCCGTTACCGCACTACTACTTCGTACACACTATAGATATCATTAAAGAAGTACAGATCTTATGTACTGTGCTACTCTAACAATAAATATCCTCATTTCGTTTAGTAAGTGATGTTGGTGGTAAGAGGAAAATTTCCTTTGTTAAGAATTGGAAGGAAAATGTTCAGAAGTAAAATACCTGGGAAAAAATTGTCCAAAAGGGGTGGGGGGAATCCGGGAGGAGATTGTCGTTGCGAAAAATGTCCATTTACTGTTTTATTTACTCGTTAGTCATGAAAATTGTATTTTACTACTAAAAGACCAATTACGAACAGTAGCTATGCAATTGTTAGTGATCGATCTCTTAGCCTTAATTTTAAAATAAAATTCTCATGACTTCTACTTCTACTGCAATAATGTACTGGCTGCTATTAGTTAACAAATGCAAATAACTCTAACTTAATTTATTTGTAGATACTACTATGACAAGAATATAATGAGCAAAGTTCACGGAAAGCGTTATGCATACAAGTTTGACTTTCAAGCCCTTCTTCAGCAGTCATGTCAGCAAGCTGCTGTTGTGGAGAAAACCTCGATTGGATTTACATCACCATCATATTCAAAATTAAATCCCTTTTTCAATCAAAACACCGGGCCAAGTAATCATCCTAGTCATTCTCCTATATTTGGACCACATACTTACTGGCCTACTTACTTAAATAACCGTTATTCATCATGCACCCAAAATCGTGCTCCCCCATTGTAATTGTAACCCATAGATAAGGTTGTAGGACATTTGCTAGCCACGATGAAACGTAGGGCATTTGCTAAAAATTGAAACTACACATCCCTGAAATGAAAACCTAAACATCTTATTGTAATAAGCTGGTCTAAATAACGGTATACGGTCTTTTTTCCCTTTACATTTTCCCCTCCGGACATTATCCCATCTGACAGTTTCCTCACATGCAGTAACCACTGGCATTTTCCCCCCAGCCCAGTCCAAAAATGTCTAATTGTATTCACAAGTACACTAAAATGTTAAGATAAATGCTTCTAGAAAATAAAGCAAATATAGTGATCTGAGAACGTTTAAGTCTAAGCGTTGATGCATTTTCTCACGATTAACACGATGTACTTAATAATGTTCAGAGCAAATGGTACCTTTCTATTGCTAATGACTTAACTAGTTGAGTTTTGTTTAGTTGAGTCTTATTACCTCCTATCGTGTAGCTCTGCAATTTTTAGGATGTCAGCATGGGAAAAACAGTTTTGCACATATATTTTACAAATTTTCAAGTTGCTAGCAACGATTAACTTTAGTGAATAATATTATGATGTAAGATGCTCTTTTAAATATCCTTTGTAGGTGTTTGAATTTATATTTTATGTTTCGCCACGCAGACCTCGCTTTATGTTTATTATATTTTAACCTTAACTGGATTTGTGAGTGTATAGCATTTAATGAAACTATTATGGTATAGGTATACGGTATATATGTAGGTTTGGGTGCAGTGATATTGTACGTTTATACAGTATTATTATTATTACAGTAGCTATACATAACTTATTTAGTTATAAGTACTAATTTCATATAGATGGTTTGCAGTTAGTTATTGGAATCTTACAAGTGTCTCAACTCATAAAATTATATTTTAGTAATAACTACTGAACTCCATACTTTCGGTTTTAGATCCTTCCCCATGCTTAATCATAGACATGAAATCTGGTTGTGTGAAATACAAACATATTAAGGTAGTTAAGAAATCTATTCAAGTTCTACGAAAATAAATCAATTGGCTCAATTCATTCCGAGAAGTAGTATTGTCTTTGTTACGAACTGAAGCTAGTTGTTACAAGGAGATACAAGCGAAGAATGATTCAAAATTTATTGTTTAATTTGAATAGTTAAATATAAACTAAATTTTAATGTAAAATATGATGAAGCATAGGGAAGGAGGAAATATTAGTGAACGGTAGACTGAATGACCGATTGAACAACAGATCTCATTGATATTTGGAGCATGATATTTCTCCGATTCTCTGATATTGTGAAATCAATGATAACAAGTGAAAAATATTGAATAAACAGTTTATTTTATTTAAATATTACAAAAATTTGTAATATTAATTGAACCGAAAACTACTTCCGTGGCGATAACGATAATTTATGATTGCTAACATTGGGGGCTCAACCGGGATCTGATTCCGAGATTTTCCTGCAGCCGAAAACAGAGTCCGTTCTGATTACATAAATTAAATTAAATAGTAAACATCGAAAACTCGAAGCTGATTTGAAACATCTAAAAATGGGATCATGTGACTATGCTTCTGATCAACGCTGGAGTTTGAGGGTCAACACCGGACGTCTTCCTAGTCGCTTTAGTTGTTAGGGGAGTTTGAAAATCAGTATCATGAAGTTAACAAGATGGTAAGATATCAGATTTACACAGATGACTATATGGGTGGGGGCGCCACCAACGCTTGCACAACCAAGTTGGTTCATGATTTGATCGAAGTGCATCGCCTTGGGGGTATGGAGCTCTGTAATTGGACTTATAATTCTAAGAATATTTTGGACTCTATCCCGACCGCTCTTAAAGCTACTCGTGTCAAGGATCTTAGTCCTGATAGTAAAATTCCTGTGGAGCGAGTACTTGGAATGTACTGGAATCCCGATGGTGACTTTTTCACGTACCAACTTAATTTCCATAAAGTTGATCCTGCGATCAAGTATGGCTCTCGCGTTTCTACTAAACGACAGATTCTACAACTCAATATGTCCGTCTTCGACCCACTCGGGTTTTTAGTGTTCTTTGTTATCGAGGCACGAATCTTACTACAGGACGTTTGGAGAGTACCTATGCACTGGGATGACAAAATTACTAGTGACTTAGTTAATCGTTGGCAAAAATGGGTCAAGGAGCTCCGACACATAACTAAAGTCAAAATTCCACGATTCTACTCTGCACATTTGAAATCAGCAACGCCCTTGGATTTGCATGTTTTTTGCAATGCCAAGGAGCTTGCATACGCTGCAGTGGCGTATTTGCGTATTTTATCGCCAGGTGGCGCTGTAGAAGTGGTTCTTGTAGGCGCCAAAGCTTGTGTTGCACCTCCTAAAAAATGTCTATCCCTCGGATGGAACTTCAGGAAACGTTACTTGCTGCTCGCTTATATGTTACAATCAAGTCTGAGTTAAAGCTGTCCTTCCACAAGTCGTTTTTTTGGTATTCAATGACAGTACTGTGTTAGCTACGAACTGAATCTCGCCGTCTCAGTCAATACGTTGCCAACAGGATGGGGGAAATAAAATAATCGACTAACGTTAGTGAATGGAACTGGATTGGAACAAGGGATAATGTTGCAGATGATGCAACACGTGATTCTAAGCCGTGTGATTTTTCCAATATTAATCGGTGGTTTAATGGCCCAGATTTTTAAAGAAATCCTTAAAAGTCATGGCCAAAGGATAAACTTTGCACATGAGCAAATAAAATTATAGATGTGATTTTTCTTGGTGTTGTTACTGATAAACGAGATTTTTTACCTGACATCGCAAGATTTAACTCATTTACAAAATTAATTCGGACAACTGCATGGATAATGAGATTCATTGGAAAATGCAAAAATAAGAAACGATGTAGTTTTTGGTTGACGTCAGATGAAATAAAGCAAGCTGAAATTACTTGGTTTGAAAGAGTTTAAGAGGAATCTTTTTTATCAGAATTGAATCTTTCAAAAAATAACAAGTCAGTTGAAAGGTCAAGCAAACTATTCATGTTGGCACTAATTCAAATATTAATGGGGTTATTGATTTGAAAGGTTAAATTGATCGAGCTAAGATTTTACATGATTCTGTAAAGCAACCAATTTTCTTTGACCCAGCTCATACTTTGACAAAATTGTTAGTTCAAAAGTATCATGAAAACATTAATTATCAGGGTCAAGAGACAATCAATAATGAAATTCGCCAAAGATTTTGGATCATGAATATAAGGCTAGCTGTAAACCGTTTTTTGCGAAATTTTCAGCTCTGTGAGAACATGAATTGTGAACCAGCTGTGCCAGAAATGGGACAATTAGCAGAGTTCAGGTTTATAATTTCTAAAAAAATTGAGGCTTTGTAGTTACAGCGCTCTAGAATTTTTTGGTCTGGTTGCTATCAAAAACGGAAAAAATAATGAAAAAAGATATAGCGTTATTTTTACTTGTATGAGCACAAGAGCAATACACTTAGAACTTGCTGGCTCATTGACAACGGATTCCGCTATTAATGCCATTAGGCGATTTATTAGGCGACGAGGACAACCATCTTAAATATTTTCTGACAATGAAACTAATTTTAATGGAGCTGATGCTGAATTGAAACGAGCAATAGAATCTTTGGATAGAGTCAAGATAGTTGACTCAACATTTCCAAAGGCCATTAAATGGAGTTTCTTCCCGCCAGCATCTTTACAGATGGGTGGAACTTGGGAGCGGTTGATAAGATCTGTCAAATGAGCTTTAAAGTTTGTTTTGAAAGGAATAGTACCAACTGAGGAAGTTCTGTACACGTTTCTTTTGGGGATCGAGCATTTTTTTAACTCGAACCCTCTAACGCAAGTTTCTGTCAACCACAACGAACCTGAGGGTTTGACTCGAAATAATTTTTTACTTGGCAGCTCAAGGTATGTATCTACTCCAGGGGATTTTTCCACTGCAAAGGATTTGAAAAAGCAGTAGCGATTTGTTCAAATTCCTACCGATCACTTTTGGAAACGTTGGGATCAAGAATTCTTACCAGCATCAGCTCGTCGTATCAAGTGGACAATTTCTGTAAAGCCTATTGCAGTTGGAGATGTTTTTGTGATTGTGGATGGCAGGGACCAAGGAATTTCTGGCCACTGGGTCGAATAATTAATGTCTATCCTGGACAAGATATGCAAGTTTGAGTTGCAGACGTAAAGACAAAAGCTGGGATTTTCCGACGGCCAGTTCTAAAGTTGTGCAAGTTGGATGTAAGTGGTAACAAAGATACGGACGAAACAAGTTCTCCTTGTGGGTGGTAGGATGTTACCAACTGAACCAAGTGCAAAGATTGTTGATATTATTTTTATAAATTCAATTATTTGTAAAATTTTAAATTATTTAAATATTTATAATTTGAAATTAATGTTATCTACATTCTGTGGTACTATGAGTAATACGAGGAAATATGAGAAATACGATGTAATGTGAAAAATATCATAGAACGATTTGAGTTATTGAACGAAGCATACATTCGTTCATGACAATTTTATTAAAATTAAACTTGACTATGAGAATTTTAATTAAAAGTGGAAATTGATGAAATAAAAGAAATGTGTATTTTTATGTGAAATATTATTACAAAAATAATATTTATTGACAAACAAAACTAAATTTACTTCAGTAACGACACAGATAATTTATGGTTGTTTACAGTCTTAATTCTTTCTCTTATTACGGAAAATGCAAGCTCATATTTTTATTTAAGTTCCCAGTAGGAGCTAAACCGGCCATCTTCTGATTACATCTTACATATTAGCACATAAATGAACACATATAAGTACACGAGCTGCTAGACTTGATCATCTGAATATGGCAAGTTTCTACCTGGTGGCTAACTGGCTCACACAGTAATGAAAACACAGTTGGCTATACCCTATGGGTGCATATCCAACTGTATAAATACACACATCATAAAATCAATGAATACCGAACCTTCCGATTCACAGAATTAAGGTGTGGCAGCTTGTCTAACGCAAGTTTATATCAATTATAGAAACATCACTTTATAGTATAATAATATGCATCTTAGTGATCCTAGCATCTTAAATAAGGGAACATAGGGAAAACTTCTGGGGCTACTGCTTGGGGTGAAAGTGTCCAGGGAGATAATGTCAGGGGGCAAAGTAAACGCCCAGGAACCTTAAACAACAGTCTTCCTAGGAACATTATGTCTTTATTATCTTGGCAGCATTGGTTACTACTCCGAAAGATGTAGATCTGAATTTGCAGTTTTATTAATATTAATAATAATAATAATAATAATAATAATAATTGCATTTATTCAAGTGCTAAAGTGATAACAGTTATGTTTTTTTGTCACTGAACACATTTCATGTAATAAAAATAAAAAACATATAAATAGTTTCAATAAATAAGTAGTTATAATGTAGTGTAATGCGTATATATATTTGGTTTTTACATTTCAGTCATATCACATGGCATAATAAATCAGTCTTATTTTTGTTTATAAGGAATGTGCGTACTTCTGCGTCAAAGGTTGAGGACGATGTAATGTCTTGTATCCTTGCTGGTAGTGAATTCCAGATTTTAGTAGCAGCGTAGGAAAATTCTTTTCGGCCGTATTGCCCAACCATTATAGTGTTTAATAATTTTTTTGGTTTCCGAAATTGCCTAGTAGTTCGTTTTTTTCGATTAGCTATGTAGGTACTTAAAATATTTTTAACTTTGCTGTAGACAGTAAAAAAGGGTTTGTGCAAATATTTTAATTGTTATAAATATTTTGTTTCTTCAAACGAGAGCCAGTTTTTTCCTCAATTAGGTCATAGAATGTTTTAGTTGTGGTCTCTGTTTCCCCAAAAATATTTGTAATAATGTTTTAAATAATGTTATTCAACCTAGCAACTTTGATAGCACTGACGTTTCCTCATACAATAATTTCATAGTCTAATACAGACAATATAAGACTTGCACTAAATATTTGGAGGTTGAGTTCACTATAGAATTTACAATATCTTGACAATAATTTAGTTTGCGTGTGCATTTTTGTGCACACGGTTTCCATGTGTTTTTTAAAGTTCAAGTTTTTGTCAAGTAATACGCCCAAATATTTATATTGACGTACTTTTTCTATTGTGTGATCACCTATTTAAATATTTGGTGTGAATTCCTGCTTATGTGTGTAAGGAAATTTGAACATCATCCATTTGGTTTTGTCCAAGCTGACGACCATTTCATTTGCACAAGACTATTTGTGCAAGTTATCTAAGTCTTCGTTAAGTGCGTTTTGTATTTCTTGTGTATTTTTAGCATTGTAGTATATAATTAGGTCGTCAGCGTACAGGATACATTTGCATTTTTTAAAAATATTTCGTAGCTCATTTATGTAAGTGGTAAATTATTTCATTTTACTTCATTTGCATGTGTTTATCTTTTTAAAATTTTAAAAACAATACATAGTTAACTGCACCTAACCAACATGCCTTTAGTACTTCATCGGCCAGCATTTTATATTAATAATTTACGACATTTATGTATCATTTAAAAACAAAGGCCAAGGTCCTTCGACTTAGCCACTTTCGTCAGTTGCCAGTTTATATACGTTTGCAGTTAAGTTCTTTTATTTTGATTTCTATTCAAACATTATTATTTTATCAAACCAAATTACTAGATCTTGTTAGTTTTATTTATTTTATTAGATTTAAGTAAACGTTATTATTGTATTTGTACCGTTTTTGTCCTTAAGTAATTATTAAAGCTTGTCTGTAATGGGTTGTTGTTTTGTTCAACAATTTTTACAACAATCTGAATTAATATACTCGAAATAGTAAAAAGTACAGTCAATTGTAAGAATTCCTGAATATCATGTTCAAACCATAAATAATTTAATATTTTGATTTCTTGTAAAATATTTTCCAAGACTTTATATATATATTTATTATTCATTTACAATGTAATTTATTTGTAAGTATAGAATATATATTTGTAAAAGCTTTTCTGAAAAATGTAATTTAAATTTACATAGTATTTCAGTTACTAATTCTATATAATTTGTATGAATATTTGTATGACCTGATTGTATATTAGCTACTGTGGTTTCTAAAATCGATACAAAAATATCTAGATCTTCTATAATAAATCTAATTGTTCAGTATTGAATCAAAGTTTTGATATATTTTATTTAACCCCTAATAATTTCTTCAAATTCAAAAATATGAGTTGAAATGCTAGCATTAATTATTCATATTTTATGTGTTTTTGATGTTAATATTAGTGTAATATTAAGAAGCATTTGACATCAACAGAAATTTCACATATCTGTAAGTTATGACTATAAAAAAGTAATTTAGTCCTGACTTTCCTCATTCCTTACATTCTATCTATAACTGTATTCTTCGATCTGGCTCGGTCACTTATCAACTATGTTAATTTCGGAATTCTTCACATTTCTGACCAGATCATCCTTGAACTCATGTAAGTTTCTTGTCTTTGGTTGTGCAGTCCATGTGGACTGAAATTGCTTCTACAATATTTGTATTACATATATATTTCTGGAAACTTCGACTTTACCATGCGGTCCAACCATGCCAACTTTTCTATTTTATCAGCCATGTGGCATGACCACGCTTTCAAGCTCTCATCGCCACAACTCAGCCGACAATCTCTGACTTCCAATCCAACTCTGTTACAGTCCAGACTTACAAACTGAACTGCTCTGCTTGTATCTTTTACCACATTTATTGTAAACTATACTACTGCTTTACCTTTATCTTTTTCATAGTTAAAATAAATCTTATTATTTTGTAGAAGTGTTAGTTTTTGGGTTTAAGTCCATTTAGGAAATGATTATTATTTCCATTTTTGCTGTGCTGCATAAATCCGGATTTTAGACGTTACTATTATTCAGGGTTTTGCCCCTACCTACATCTACGGAAGTTAAGACAACAGCTTCATAACCAAAAAGCTCATCATTCCATATTTCATACAACTTTGGGTTCGCCACTAAACGCAAATATTACAATTTTGTAGACCTGAACCTTTAAAACTAGTCTGTTTCACTTAGTAGTCTTTGTTTACCAATTAAATTCCATTTTTTACCCCTTAGGAGAAATTAACTTCTATTTTACACCAGTTCAACTTCCTAATCTACCATCTTAATAACATGCCTCTGTTTTAAACATCAACCGTATTATGTTTGCTCTTGAAAACCAGCATGTAATTGTTGAATGTGTATGACAATAAAGCGAAATTACAAATTAATTACAAACTGATTTCTATAATATATTCATACTAAAAATTTTCTTCTTTTTTGTTATACGGCGTTATTTCATTCGAATGATAGATTCCCCTTACTTCTTCACCCTAGTAGTCTACAAGCTTATAAGTTATAGGATTTGGAAGTAAAAGCTAACTAATATAAAGTATTTCTTCAGCAAATTGGGGTTTATACTCTCTATAGTATTAATATAGTGTCCGTGATTTAATAACAGTATATATATACTGAATTGCCTGACACTTTAATAAAAATAAACTCAAACTCAAACTCAAACTCTATCAAATTTAGTTCCAAATAAAGTTTTTCTCACACTAACCAATTTCTAGATCAGTATTTAAATTATTTGTTCTATTTAACTCTCTTAATATAGATTTTGAACCATACAGATTCGAATATACAATTTATTTATTTTCTGGTTTACTTAATACAATTAGAGTCATTTACAATTACTATGCTTTGAATTAATATAATTTGTAATAAGATCTTGTAAAACATTAACCGATCCAGTTGTTCTTTGTTCAGTCATATATTTATACGTTTTTTGCTAAGTAGTTCTTGCAAATCGTTCAAAAAATCATTGCTTTTGTTTATTTTTCTGTTGTATACTAGTTAATTTTATATTTTTGAAATAAATTCGTTGTCTTTTTACCACTATATTTAGTTCCTTTATCAGCATAAATTTTTTTCAAGACATCTATTAGATAATACTATTTCAATGCTATTTACTACTTTAGCTGCATTTTTAGTTTTTAAAGGTATAGTCTATTCATATTGAGAAAATGAATCAATAATTAAATTTATATATATGTAACCATCATTATTGTTAACCTATTTCACTATATTAGCATAAACACTAAATCAGCTTGCCATATTGAGTCGATACCTGGTGTATAATATCTTTTTCTTTTAAATTTTGTTATATTACCTAGATGTTCAGTATATGTATCCTGTGTAGCTAGATATTCTTTTACAATTTTAGGTTTGATATCTGTTTTTCTCGCTAATTCATTTATTCCAACACATCCAGTTAAAATGTTTTGATAAGCAGAATCTAGAATTGTATATGATTTATCATCTAGTCAAAAAATTTTATTAATCAGTGACTTAAGGCCCAAACCCAGATATAATTTTAGTTAAATTACACTTTTGGTTACAACACGTTTCGCGTTCACTAAAAGTAGGATTTTTAATATCATCTAAGTCTTTAAGTAATTTTTTGTCTGCTTTGTCTATTATCTTTATCTTTATAAATATATTATATGATAAATCGTGATGCATTACTGCTTTATCAATTCTATCTACTGGTTTATACTTTTTTGCTATTTTTTCTTCAAACTAAAAATAAGTTCATAGCCCTAAATAATTACTATGAATAATGTACTTTTCCTATGTATTTACCAATTTTATCAACTATTTTACCACCAATTTTAGAATTACTAGCTTTGGCACCTATAAAAGTACACTTTTAAGATGCTGAGCAAGTATCTATTGCAATGGTCATGTCCTCCTGTATGTTTGTCTGTCTGTCTGTTGGCCGTACACTTTAAATCACAGCTTTTAAGCGATAACCTTCCAAATTCTCTTAAACGTTCGCAAATGCGCGCTGGCATATCTGTATTGTTTTTTCAATTTGATCCGACTGTCCATTTCTTTACAATTAACAGTTAACTTGACCCATGTCAAAAATAATAAAATAGAGCTTTCCAAAAACCTAATATTGTAAACAAATAGTGAATGTGCATACATACGTAATTTTAAAGTTCTGCGCCACAAACACAAATCTATCTTATTGCGCAGACCCAACCAAACTCAGCTACAGTTTTCAATAGTCTGTAGACTGCCAAGTCAGACACGCAGGGAATACGTTATAGATATTCATTATATAGGTTATAAATATTTAGGGATCGTGCATAATGACGTACTTCAAATATAGTTTTAAGTACCTCATTTAACACTTTCAATTTTTTTAAAAATGTTAATTTTATAGATATTTAGGAATTGTCTAATTGACGTTCTTCAAACCTCATAGCTTTTGGTACCCGCAGTTTCAACTTTAAATTTTTTGTGTTATAGATTATCAGAGATCGTCTATGATAACGTCATTTAGTTTTATAGATATTTAGAGATCGCCCATAATGACGTCCTTATAATATCATAGTCTTCAGTGCCCCAAGTTAAAACTTAAAAAGTTTTCCTAACCTATTTTAATTACATGTGACAGACTTACCTATATGTGTTATAGATATTCCGGGATTGTTTATTATGACGTTATTTAAATATCATAGTTTTAAGGACCCCATTTTTAACCTAACTTTTTTAGAAACTTTTTAAATGCTTGCTACTTTCATTTGTATTTGTCATATTAATAGTAGGGGAGGCTCTATAAATGGCGTCATTTGTAAACCATGCAATTCTCAAAAATATTCCGAATTTGTTTAACTACATGATACGTACTTTCATATATGGGAGGGCTAGGTAGTCTCGTGGTACTATGTGGTTGAACAAAAGATAGGGGTTTTAAGGATCAAATACTCGTGCTTGCATTATTGAGATTCCCTAAAACTTAGCACTTGTGTTGGGCAACTTTGCTGTGACTTCGCTAGTGCAGACGCGGGGGAGAGTTGGATTGGACGAAATGCGTGGCAGTGATGGGCAGGTAGAAGGGGAAGAATCGAAATACGTGAACGACTGTCAACTGGGGACGGCTCTTCGTATGCTTAGGCTGTCCACTGTTTACCACCAGCCGGCACCATCCTTTAGTCCGTTCCTCTTCCATTTACCACTGAGTGCACATTAAAGCATGTATCATAGGTCCTTGCTCATCGTAGTTATTATAGGAGGAGTAAGTATATTATTATAACAGGAGTAAAACTTTCTCGCAGGAGTTGTTTGCACTCATTCAGCGTGGATGATCTGTACAGACTGAATGCCTTAAGAGCATTAACTTAAAAGGTCCAAATTAATCGACCTCTACATAGAGGTCGCCAGTTCCACGGCACAATCTTAGGTTAGACTTAGCATTAAGGCAGACTAAAAAGAATGAGTACTGTCTCAGCGAGCGGAAATTTCAATGTTCCGTCTTATGAGTCGAATCTCAGATAATAAACAGCACTGTATTTAGGTAGATACCCGAAAAAACAATAGTGCAATACTACTACTACTACAATTTCCATATATGGCTTATTGATGGTAGGAGAGCCTTTATGAATGACGCCATTTGTGAATAGTGCAATTTATAAACAAATTTCAGCTATATTCAACTACATGCTACGCAAATTCGTATATGGCTTATTGATGGTAGGGGAGCTTCCATAATTTTTATATCAACATAAATTGTCTTTTTTAAAGCTCAGTATCTACTTCAGGCCTGCCCCCGTTTCAAAATTCCAAACGCCAGATTTTTAGTATTACAAACTGTGCATTTTGCTCTTTTTTGTTCTAATATTTGTAGTTATTACTTGTTTAATTTCTGTATTAGGTGTTTTGACCTTGCATTTCATACAAATTAAATTATTTATTTAATAGCATTTATTTCACCTAAACATCTATCATAAAAACTTAATTGTCTGTACATAAAAAGTTTAAAATTATTACTAAACGACCACATTAACAAGTTTTTGATACACTTTCTTGTGCTTTTAAACACATTGTACATTCAGGTCTTAGACCTGTTTTTGTAGTACAGTTTTTTCTGAATTCATTTGGTTGTTTTTTTCACAAATTTTGCAGTTTATATTTTAACGGTCCATTTCATAAGAAAGAAATTATTAAGTAAAATTATAACACTGTTTAAAGTCCAAAATAAGAGCGTTTTAGTAGGGGTTTGTTATAGCTAGTTGAATGAAACAGCTGATCAATATTTTGTCAATGCTAAAAATCAACAAATATCAGGCAAATTCATTGAATTTTTATAGTTTTATGCTCTTTCCAAAATATGTTTTAGCTACTTTAAAAATTGGTCTAGGGTTCTGGTAAGGTTAGGTTCTGCTACTTAGGCTATGTAGCTTGTCAATTTTATGATTTTCAAAACTTGCTAAAACTAATGAATATGGGGTAAAACTATTGATTTCTAATTGGTTTTATGCTGTTTTTAAAAAATTATTTTGCCTACTTAGAATATCGAGTAGCCGATCTAGTACTGGCTACCGTCTTCTATTTTCATTTGTACACAAAAACAAACAGTGACCATAAATTTTCAAAACATTACTTTTTTCTAATAATTCACATTTACTCATTGTTTAATTTAAAATTGTGTAATTACTAATACAGCGGTACTTTTGATGTTTACAGAATTGGTATTTTGTTTAAATCCTACAGTATTGCATTTACTTACTACTATAAAACAGTTTAAATTATATATAATATCGTCGTTACAGTTACAGTGATATTACATTTTAGTGCAAACACAAACAATACTCAAAACATGTTTAATAAAACTTTTGATTTGAAACTTACAATTTGTTTTGCAGGGTTTTGAATGCTAGCTTTAAACTCTTGAGGGCGCGGTACTATTTTTATTGCATTTAGATTTTTTGTTTGTGTTAAACTATAAAAAGTCAAAATGTTAATACGAAGACTAATTATGAGATGTATAACTTTTTATTTTGCATTGCTACTAAATAATTACATTTATTTTTATTTGACGACTAACTATACTATATTGAACTATATTATACTATATTGCATTGACTATATTAAAATTTAAGTTGTACTTTGTTAAATTCATTTGTTTTGAAACATAATTTCACGTCTATTAAAATATATTTGCATTCATAAACTACCATAGATGTTTGTTAACCCTATCGGAGTCGCACAGTGGCTGCCTGCCAGGCAGCTGTGCATTTTTTAGTCCTGAGGAATTTTGATTCTATTTTTCCTTTTTTTGTGGTAAATCATTGTCGTGAGTCTCCAAACCTTACCCTTGGGATGGGCAATTAGCCCGTTACGATGGTGAGGTGGAAATTCCTATCAAAATATTACCTCTAATAACTTTTTTGAGTAATTCAAAAAGTTGAATTTGGATTTTTTTTTATCCTCGTTGTGCTGCTGTTCAAGCTTCCTACGTGATTCTCACTCCTCTCGGTGCTGCCGCGTGGCCGCATAGTGTATTGTTTCTACAATGTGCACGTGGTGGTTCTGGAATTACATCCTTGTCGTGTGGATCGTATTCTGTGTGGCTCGTTGTTGCATCGGGGCGGTGTGAGTTTTGTGTGGGAAGCTTTGACAGCATCATCAATGTGGTATTCTGAGGTAGACTATATTCAAGGCGAAGACTGTAGTTTACACTCTTGTGTAGTGTTTCTTTTTTGGAACTTTAATTTTTCAGGTCTAGTAAGTACCTATTATCTGGGTGATGAGCAGAAAACTCTGATCCCATTTTCTTTAGCTAGGTGTCGTAGGTTGTTTATTTTTTCGCTAGGTATTTACTTTCCTCCATTTAGCATTAAATCCTGTTTAAGATTAAGGCCCGTACGGGCAAATCCGGTGACGTTTCATATGTCACTGGTTGTCCCGTTGGCCAAAATTAAACATTGTTATGATGGGACGTCCGCAATGGGCCTTATTGGCCTTGGCGGTGTCTGTGTGGATCAGTATTATGATCTACATGGTGCCCAATAAAAATAATAATAATAATAATAACCCTATCGACTGCAGTCCTAAAACCTTTAAATAGTAAACATGCTTTTTTAATATAGTAATTATTAGAAATTAACTTTGAGCGTTTTTTATTAAACGCTGATTGACCTGACTGGATAAACGTTAGTTTCATCGATTTTTGAAACTCTTCAAATTGACAGCTGTTTGAAATAAAATATCGTTTGTACTTTAGATGGCTATCAAAAACATGGTTTTTGCAAAGCTTCTTCGTTAAGAACTTATAGGAACAGCATTCACACGTAAACAATCTTGTGCACATAACACTAGGTTTTAAAATTACTTTCATTGTACGTTTGTGAATAAAGATGGAAATTTAATTTATAAAGAATACTTTTAGGTTAGTATATACTGAATGTTTTTTTATGAATTTATAATTTAAAACAATATCGGAGGACAGCGTAGTTTAGCTATACGAATTAACGATCGCTGTTGTCGTAGTCAAAGTTGTATTTGTATACAATATTTACTTTGTTATTCGTGTATTATGAAAGTTTGTTAATGAATTTATAATTTAAAACAATTTTAGAGCGAAGCGTAGCTTAGCTATACAAATTACGGATCGCTGTAGTCAAAGTCGAATTTATATTTGTGAGGAATATTTATTTTGTTATTTGTGTATACTAGAAGTTTGTTTAAAAATTTATAATTCAAAACAAAAACCAAGCAAAGCGTAGTTCAGCTATACGAGTTAAAGTTTGCTTTAGTCGTAGTCAAAGTGGTATTCGAATATAATATTTACTTTGTTATTCGTGTATACTATGAGTATGTTTATAAATTTATAATTCAAAACAATATCGGAGCAAAGCGTAGTTTAGCAATACGAATTAACGTTTGCAGTTGTCGAAAACGAATTTGTATTTGTAAAGGATACTTTTATATTCGTGTAAACTGGAAAGATGTTTATGAATTTATGAATAAAAACATTACCAAAGCAAAGGGTAGTTCAGCAATACAAATTAACGATTGCAGCAGTCAAAGTTAAATTTGTATTCGTAAAGAATACTTTTAGATTCGTATATACTAAAATTTTGTTGATTAACCTATAATTCAAAACTATATTAGATTAAAGCGTAGTTCAGCAATACGAATTAACAATTGCTATAGTCGAAGTCGAATTTTTATTCGTGAAGAATAACGTTATATTCGTCTATACTGAAAGTTTGTTTATGAATTTATAATTAACAGTAAAATTAAGCATTTTGAATTTGCCACCAAATTTTAGTTTCAATTCACAGGTTTTCAATTAGGAGAAGCAATTACGCCGCACAATATGTTGTTGGTTATCCTATTCATAATTAATTTGTGTAATGCAAACAAAAATTCCAAATTCCAATTTTTAAATTTCCCGCTAAAACATTAAATATTGTGTTAAATAAAGATTTCGACCAGTAACTCAGAAAACTTACTTAAACATAATATACCAATCGAACGGTAACAATTAGGAAAATCTAAACAACTTGGTGTGCACGCACGATAGGGATTAGTTTTTAAATGGCTTGCAAAAAACATAATTAAAAATTTAAAAAATTAATGGATGTTGTCAAGTGATATATCATTTAAAAGCTCTTTAAAAATAAGCAGACACCTGATTTTTGTTTTGGGTTTGTAGCCCATACAACACGTTTTAGGTTAAATTGTAAAAATAAAATGCCGTTGTCATTGAAACTGTTGGTAGAAATAGAGGCGCATTATGTTATTTAAATTCTAATAGTGATTACCTTTCGAACAGTGACATGTAAGTTTTATCATATTGCCCTAGCCGCATCGGTTTACGTCAACTGGTTCTTGAACAATATATATTAAGGCAATATAGCGTATGCACCAGTCGGATCGGTTTGTTTTGCGGACCTGATCTGCTTTTGAAGTTTTTCAATTTTGAGTTTTGTTTCACAAATAGCTGTAATATAAGTGTAAGCAAACATAAGAAAATACTTTGTCATAAAAGCATCTCAAGTCACCTTTGAATTTGACTCCAAAACGTTTTTGCGAGAATCCCAAACATTATTATGTCAAAATATTCTCCATATTTTGTAAATTCTAAATACAAAATTATTTTAAAAAAATTTATTTACCAACACACGTTTAGTACGCATATTGCTGGCGTAAATAAAATGTTGAGGAAATATTTTTTCCTGTATAATGCATATTTTATAAATTTTTTTAAATATTACGGTTTTAAAAATTTAAAACAAATTACAAATGTTAAAAAACTTCAAATTCACTATAAACAAAAACATTATTTTTAGTAAAGCGAAAACCAAATTTCTTTTTTTACGAAAAAATACAGCTTATATGCAGTTGTTTTGCAGCGATTTATTGAGTTCAAAATTTTGTTTCGTAACACAAAATGTTTTTAAACTTTTAGGAGCACGCTCTATACTTTTAATTTTATTGCCTCTGGTACGTAGCATGTCAAAAAAGCCTAATTTTGTATTTTTGTGATACTAACGTAGAAACACATAGCATATACATATGCATTTCCGTTAAGTGTAGTGTGCATGCTTACCTATGCTGAGTATACAAAGTTTGAACCACTATTGTCAATTATGTGTCGTGTTGCATTTTTAAATTTATTTATTTTACAAAGCAAATGGAAGCGTAGTCTGCTGTTGCAGCAAGTAGTACGTAGCAAAGTGTAATTATTTAAATTTGTAACATAACAATTTGCGCAAAGCATTAAGTAGAATTTGATAGTCGCAGTACAACCCATATATGTATACGTGTATTTAATATGTGCGTGGTGTAATAAAACACAATATGGTATGCATCGAGTTGTGCGTAGCAAAGCGTAAATTGCATTTGATACATGGCAAAGCGCATAAAATAACAACTCCAACTCTCTATTTTTGAGTTTTGGTTGTTGAAATTTTAATTTGTGTTGTTGAAGCTAAGAGTATTTAATATCAAATGGATACATCTGAAGTTCAAAGTAATAAAGTATGTATGTATGTATGTATGTAGTGGTATTGTACTCTCAGGCAGCTGCCTATGCACACCACAAATTTACTGTAGCCCAAACTGCTCTAGAGACACACCATTAGAAGGAAGAGTCCTCGCGGTGGTTAGCTTCCTAGATGTGCTCATGTGAGGCTGCTGTCAGTAATTTATAATACTATGCTTAAATGCTAAGCTTAACTATGGATAGTGACGTGTTACATGTCGACCTCTTTACAGCAGTGGATTAAATTGGACTTCTCCATGTTTACTCTTTTGGCGTTCAGTCTGTGTAGTTCCACTCACGCAGATGAAGCGCCAACGACATCTGCAAAAATGATAGTCACTTCTGCTTACCATTCTAATTATGTCAAACCATTCGAATGAGACATGCTGAGGCAATGGGAATACGAAGAGGATAGAGTGAACGGGAGACAAGGCAGGGAGCCGACAGCGGAGGAGAGAGATAGTACAATGGAGCAGCGTCAACTCATGACTTGCGAATCACATAGAACTACCACTACTCACCCACACGGTGACCACCAGCCATGCACCCCTCCACTGCCATCTTCCCTCCACTCCCATGCCAGCACTGAGGAAGACATAGCTGGATGGTCCACCGTGAGTACTAGTGTTAGAAAGGCTCGTTTATATATGTAAACATATATTTTTCACTCATTGCCTTCTGTATCTCTTGTGAGCCGTTCACCACGAGACCATGAAGTACGCCAATCAAAGTAATAAAGTACAAAATATTGTACTGTTAGTAGTTTGTAGCAAAGCGTAAATGTTTGGATTTGTAACATGACAAGATGCATATAATATCAACTTTAATTTTGTTCGGTATTAAACCGAATTTTATTCCTTATTCGTAGTATTTTTTCTGAAATATTTGAGGTCATTTCAATTCTAAATTTTTAATAGTTTGTAGTTCAAAATGCCATCATTCACCGTTGTAATATTAATATAAAGTAATATTACTAGTACGTAGTTAACATCAACCAGATGTCTCATATCTTTGGGATAAGCTCGTCGATTCGCAATTAAATTATTTAATTTGTGTGTATCTATAATCTTCACATTCTATGTAAACTCGGCCTCATCGGCCGACTCTAATTCTATTCATAAGTTTAACTCCTGAGTTTCCTTTAATAGATCAGCCTTTAACTTATGTTATCACCCAAATTCTAGAATTATTTACTGTTTAACCTGTTATTTTATCTAGCTAACCAGCCTTGAACTAAACTCCTATTTGCTCTGTTAAAACTTGTTAACTGTTGAATTAGTCTACGTTGACTCCAGATTCATGATATACTAATATTACATATTTAGTTCTGTTAGATTTAACCGTGTATTATAGGCCACGCCTATCCGTTTTTGTTGCTATAAATTACCAACCTCAAAAATCACTCCCTGAGTTTAGCTTCAGCTTTTCCTTGAATCAGAACACCGTCTTTTTCAGTCTCCGTATACATTTACTACTGACTTTGTAAATTATAAATAAACTTATAAATTTACTTTCTATGTATTTAACAGTAATAAAATAATTAAGTATTTTGTAAAACACAGTTTGTTGTATTTTATTAAGGTTAAGTCCACCAGTAGATATAAGAATCCACGCATCTGTGTAGCAAGAGTACAGATATTGTAATCTGGGAATATCTTTCATTGGGCATCAATATCTCAGGGATTCGAAAGTAAAGCCTTACAATCTCAATCTCTCTTCTTTCTCTTTTTCTCAACTTAGTTATGCCACTGAACCAATTCTCTATTTTATAGTTTAAGTTGTTGAAAGTAATATTTAAGTAATCATGGCGAAGAGTTTTGTAATATCAAATAGATATTATTATGCACGACGTAAGGTACAAAATATTGTACTATTCGTAGTTTGTAGTAGAGCAGAAGTCGAAGTCGAAGCAAAAGCCAAAGCCGGAAGTCAAATTTGGAAGTTGACATGTAAGCCGATAATGATGCAATTTGTATGTACGATTGGATTAGTCGAAGCCGTAGTTGAAGCGAGGAGAGGCAGTAGTAGTAACGATTTCGAAACGTGGATGGTTTAGGAATGAACACAGTTTTGAAGTTTCACATTTGCTTTATACTATTTTTCCCATCTGAAAATCAAAGGGAATAATGATTGGAATTGCACTAGATTCACTACACTGTATGCTAAACCATACTGCCCTTACACTGCAATACTACTAATTATTTGCCCTTTGCCTTCATTTCACAACACACTACTCTTCCTCAAGTGCTAAGGACAGCCCCGATTATTATTACATACACTGAGCTCAAGTCCTTATATAAGTACGTATATACCTATCCACCTACATCTATTCAACGTTCCTACACAAAGCCCAAATTTCCCTCACATTACTACACTCAGCATACGGCAAAATGCAAATCTGCATGTTGCTGTACCTACATAATGCCTATCTACTGCATACTATATACGTACCTACCACCTGCAATGTTTGTATTTTCTCTCAATTTCTGTTGATTTCTCTTCCACTGTTCCAAGCGCAGCAAAGAACGCTTTCTAAGGCAAAACGAATTGACAATAAAACGCAGATTAAACCCCCACCCTCTTTTGTCTAGCTGGGTAAAACGCAAGAAGTATTAACGGTGCTACGATTGCAGTCTTAACTGACGAATTTACTAACCCATGTCTACATTTAACAGTGCCGAGGTAGAAGAGAACACGAAATCCATAAACATCTTACGAAACAATACTGGATGAAGAAAATGGACCCCTCCTTCAAGTTAGTCAATTACTCAGAATGCTATGCCGTCAAGGCGGATGGTATTACTAACTCTAGTGATGGAAAAAACCTGATCAAAATCGTTTTGTCTGGGACAAATTGTAATCAATAAATATATAACTGTTATTTATCTCATGAAGTAATGTAAATTAAACTATGAAAAATTCCGTTTGTTAATTGTTGTCCCTTATGGCTAGCCATTTAAATTTAGTTTAAAAATGTTTTTTGTTTTTGTTTTATGAGATTCAAAGTCGATACCTAACTTTCAAATACAAAAACGTTGTTAAAAACTATTGTTACAAGAAATTGTGATCAACAAAAATTCTCAGAAAATCTTATACTGGTAGGCTGAATTCTGACTTCAGTAACTGGATGCCAGGACCGCGTCCGAATTTCCGCACTTGGTGTGGGTACCGAAATAAAGTCAAGAAAAGGTCTGCCATCAAATCTATGAAACGTGTTGTAGAGACAACGTAACTAGTACATAAAAAACGCGTATGTTTGTTACAAAGATTGAAGTGAAGCAAATGTAACCCGATTCCAAAGTAAGCGTATCATATGTACATTGCCAAGGTATAATCACCTAAAATGAACAAGTTAATTATTTCTATAAATGTCTTCTTTAAATATCAAGCCTAAACCATGATTACTGTTAAATAGTTATAAAATGTATCAATTTATTCATACTCAAAATTAGTTTGTTTGTGATCATGCTATTTGTAATTAGTAATAATTTTCCGCTTGGCTAAGCTGGTATCATATATTATCTGTTTATCAAAAACTCTGTAACCTCATATAATCTGATTTGTGTGTGGGCCATGGCCTGTATGTTTATGTTAAAAGTATCGTACTTGTAGGCCAAAGCCTCTGCAAACTTTTGGACGATTTATTTTACCGCTTACTCTTCAGAGATACACTATACAGACAAGTCTGAGTGTATTCTTTGAGTTTGCAGACTTGTAAATTATACTTAAACTTTACTTGGGAAGTTATAACTATTGATTTCAGACTATCTTAAATGTCGCGCTGTTTGAGACCCTTGGTTTTAGTTCCTGGTTAAGGAAACATTTTACTGCTTATTTACCCAGGCCATGGTGCTCAGAGTATCTTCTATCTCTATGATGTGTCAAGTCATAGCCAGAGAAGACTCTATGTCACCTCTACCTCTACATCTGCTTACATTATGGAACTGTTTTTATGGTATGTTCTCCGTCATTGCACTTTGAGCAAGGGAACTTTCTCCCTATTAAGCCTCGGCTCTGTCACGGTCAGAATGCTCACATACTATACATACATACAGTTGGCCGCCAGGCGGCGGAAAGGCGCATGTGCTTGATAGTTAGCTCCGGTTTTAACCACAATTTAGGACATAAAAAGTAATTAAAAACTAACAAAAACAGTAGAAAAAGATAGATTAAAGTCTGTGCTCTTGATTGGTGTATAGTTTATCCAGTGCTTATCATTAGTTTGTGAAATCTTACAAGAATTGAGAATTTGAAAATGTCTAAATCAACTCTGACGGCGTGTCTGTGTTTGTGAGTAGAAGCGTTATTAATTTACAAAGTTAGATTAAAATCCAGGCTGTTGGTTTAGCATACATTCTAATCTACCTGATCAATAGTTGGTGCGTTCGTCTAAAATTAGCTCAATTGGAAAAATTCAAAAACATTTGCGTCTGTGGTTTGTGCTCGTGAATGGAAGCTGGTACATATTGGGCATAGTAGTTACATATGACTGACTGTAGCTTTAAAGCCAAGTATTCTCCCTCCACGCCGTTTGCTGAGGGGAGCTAAATCAACCCACAGGGATAACATACGTATCAGAATCTGGCCTTTTATCAAGAATACTAGTACAATTATGAAGTCAGGGGGGAATTAATAGTACCCCCTGTGCGTGTAAGTACCAATCTGATTTCATGTTTAAATCAGTTCAATCCGGCAAAGTAAAGAGTTGAAGTTAAAATCATTGCCGTAATCTTATATATAATAAGAAATATCTAACCAGGAATTGTCTTTTCGTTTTGTTTATTTTAACTACGAGTCAACGTGACATAGTTGGATGACTTGGTTGCCTTGAATTGACTCATCTCTTGTCTTAACTATTTTAATGAAAATATTTTAAAATTTTTATGGAATCGTGACTGTTAAGAAAAGAAATAGAGATTTTAGGGCAGGAGTCAAAATCTACAGAACTAAATCTCAGCCTACTGAAGTATGTAATAATACTTTAATTAAACGTGCCAAACCTGAGTATGTAAAAATTAATTATAGTTTACCCAATATATATTAATAATAATAATAATAATAATTTATTCATTTAGTCGATTTGGCCTCAGCCCATGCAACATTGATAATTACAATTTTAATTGTACGGATAAATTATCCTTGGTTAGGTATATTAGAAAATATGTATAGTCAGTTAGTTATAAAGTGCGTTGATTTTGTCGTGGTCGTTTTGTTCCTGTAAGAAAGCATGGTAGAAAAATAATAAAAAACACGGTATTTAGTGCATATTACATTAGTTTTGTGATATGTGTCGTATTGTTTGAATAGGTGTTAGTATTATTGCTATAATATGGTAGTAGCTATTTTTGTTTGCCGGGAGGTGGGGGGGGGGGGGAGTTTATTCTTCTTCTGTACATCTGTATTTGAAATTCCTGGTCCTTGAGTAGTTCCAATCCTTTTTCGTCTAGATAGCAGTTACCCAATATATATAACTGTAATGTCACATCCTTCAATGAAGATAAAATAGATAGACTAGAAGTAGTAGGCAGTAACTATGAAGTTATTATGCTAACAGAGACTTGAGAAAATGGAATTAAAAATAACAATATAAATAATTTTACACTGTATGAATCCATAAGAAAGGACAAAATTGGTGGTAGCACTGCCATTTATGTAAACAATAAGTTAATTTCTTCACGGTATAATAATTTCACATTCAATAATGCTAAAGAATTTGAAATAACCTGTGTAATAATAAGACTGTCTTATTTGCCTATAACTGTATCCGTGTTAGTGCTAGTATGTGTTTATATAACGCCAGCAGCTAGCGTTGAAGCTCAATTATAATTACTTAATGCGCTTATTGATATTTTTGAAAACCTATGTGCAACATATGTATCACCAGGCATTATTTTTATGGGTGACTTTAAAAGATGGTCTAAGGAACAACATTTATGTCAAATAACTAACCTTAAACAATTAGTTAAATTTCAAACGTTTTTAGCACGACGTGTGCGAACACTAACCCATTATACCTATTATTTACCAATTTAGAATAATACTGTAGTGAACCTATTCCAACATTACTATTAAAAAATTGTAACACAGGGCATACAGGTATATCATTTTGCTCCCTTCCTTATTATAGGAAACCTATTGCAAAGTCGTGTTTAAAAGAGAATCGGGATTTCTCAGACATAAACAAAAATGTTTTTGTAAAATACTTGTCTGAATCTGATTGGAACGAGTTGTATGCTACAAATAATATTGATGTTATGTGTCAGCTTTCAAATATGCACATCTGTAGTGCGTTTAACAAAGCATTTCCGCTAAAACTCAAAACTGTAAAATTATCTAATCGAACATGGGTTACTATGGAAATTAAAAAAATGTCCAAACAATTATTTAAACAACAAAATGCAACAGCAAGCTAGTATATTAGGCTAATTAAAATATGAAATGTTAATTAAGCAAGCAAAATTAAAATATAATAATAATATTTTAAAACAAATAAGTGATGAAAATAGTAAAGATTTTTATTAAATAGTGTCAAATGTTTGTAATATCAAACCAAAATCGTCAACTATAGCTCAAATACCGCTAAAAAATAACGATAACAATATATTAAATACTTTAAATAGCATTGATAACCATCTTTTCAAAATCAACACTGTATATAGGCCAGTAGAACAAATCAATTGTACTGATGCATGTTCTAGTGAGCCACTCCAAATATGTGAATTATTTGTGCTTAAAAAATTGAATAAACTTAATAGTTATAAGTCAAACATACTGCATGGAGTACCTTTTAAATTAATTAAAGAGCTAGGCTTTTGTAAAGCTACCTCCCTAACTTATATATACAATTTTTCGTTCAAAAATTATGTGGTGCCTCATATGTGGAAAAGGAGTTATATAACTCCTATTCCTAAAGATTCAAATAATATTACTACAGATAACCTAAGACCTCTTTCACAGACTGAATTTTTCGCAAAGTTATGGAAGAATTTGTATTTGAAAATTTATATCGGAAAATAATAGCAAAAATTAGCTCACACCAATATGGGTCACTGAAAGGGGCTTCTACCACGCACTACTTAGTTAATACTAACATTGTGTACAAGTCCCTTGACGAACCTAAATTATATGGTATTCTTGTTTTGTTACATCTGACTAAGGTATTCGATCTAGTTGATTACAACATTTTAATTAATGAGCTAAACTTACTTAATGTAAATACTAACTATGTAAAGTGGCTAGAGGATTTCCTGCACAAAAGGTGTCATGTGTTAGGGATTCAAATTCAATTTCAGATTTTCATGAAGACTTTAACGGTACCACACAGGGGACTCAATTGGCTCTCCTACTGTTTGTTATATTACTAAATAGAATATTGATTAACTTTAATGAAAAGCATAGTAATAGTAATAATAGTTTAACAAATTCCCTAAATCAAGATTTAAAGTCGATGATCGAATCCCAATCTCTAAGGCACTACAAAGAACTTAAAACGCATGCTCTTCAAAGCAAAATTTATAACCAGAACGCACGGTGGGACGCAATTAAATTAGTGCAAAAGTTAAAGCTGGGACTTCCAGTCATCAAAATTATTAGGGAAAAAATATACTTAAAAGCTATAAACAAATAGTGGAACCCAAAGAAATCTCAGAAATGTATAGAATGTCAATCTGGGACCGAAAATAATTTTCACGTCTTCCTAGAATGCAAGGCATATGACACGACACGGCAGAAACTTCAAATCCAAGGTAGCTTAAATAGATCCAACTACATAGTAAGACTTCTTGATGACGACACTTGTTCAGCGGAAAATATCTAAAAGATGTACGAATTCTGGAAACAAGCGATAAAACTTAGAGTGCATAGTGACCAATAAAACAGCGGAAGCAAATCATTCACTAAAATTGCTGCGAAGTGCACATTCAAATACCAATTATTTTATTTCACTAAGATCTTATTGCAACAATATTATTTTCTCGATAATATATCACTAAACATTTTTTAATTATACAAAGATATCCAACTTAGAATACACAGCATATTCTGTAAAAAGCTAAACGTATCATATTGGGGTTGTAAGGGCCATGGCTATAACACAACTTGATGAATAAATCCTATCTAGTTAGTTCAAAAAATGTATTTAATGGATTCGTTGATGATATGACCCTACGAAAAAAGGTCGGCTATAATGATTTGCCTGACACCCAACATTATTTAAATGATATTTGTTATTGGGCTGAGACCCTAAACATGAAACTTAACCCAAGTAAATGTTTAGTCTTGGTATTTGATCCTTCAAAAACAAAAATTTACAGTAATGTGTAATTATAAATTAATGGTGTAGCTCTCCCTGTCGTCAATAATACTAAACCGCTTGGTATACAAATTAATAATTTGGGAAATTGGAATGATCATGTATCTAAAATTGTGAAACAAACCTTTAAAAAGTTGTACATATTACGTAAGTTGAAGAATTGTGGAATGTCACAGTAACAGTTAACACTAATTTGTAAAACGTATATCAGATGCTTATTGGAGTATGCATCTCCGGTTTACAGTCATGGACTACCAAAAATGTAAATGAATAAAATAATTGCTGTAGAAAAGAAGTGTCTAGGTATTATAATTAATCAGTATGTAAGTAATAGTAATTACGCAGGGATGGCCAAATCCCTTAAATTGCAGTGTATTAATGATAGATAAAATAATTTTGTAATTAGTTTTGGCATTAAACTACAAAAATCACATAGATATTCAGACTGGTTGAAACCGTTTGAGAGAATGAATGTGAGGCCAAGTAGAAATAATATTAATTTTATGAATGCGCAGTGTAAAACAGTGAGGTACCGTAATTCAACAATACCAACTTTAGTTAAAATATTAAATAGAAAATAAAGTGCTACTTTATAACTATATACGTGTTAAACTTACTGCTATATCTCCTAGAAAATCCAAATCTTGTAATCACTGCGCTTTTGTCAAGACGCGTGAACCTTTTTGTTTTTCCTATACATATTATAATAACTCTATTAAGTTTATCGTTTTTTAATTACGATTGATGCATTTTAGACAGAAATATGGATTACTAATTGGCTTCTTTGAATAAAAACCTATAATAATAATAATAATAATACTCCAGGGAGTACATGCCTCTGTTTACAGATCTCGATAGTCACTCATCATGTAGCCTCATTTTACTTTCCTGTCCATCCCACGCAATAGCTCTATTTCCCCTCCTCTCAGCGCATTTGCAGAGACAGCAAAAAACATTTCATGGCCTGTATATGCAATAAATCTATACATACATACATACTGACTACGACTACCGTGCCATCGCGGTCGTTGGAATTCAAAGTATTTACAATGCTATACTTTATTCCTTGTTTCACTAAGGAACTCAAAGAATTGTCTTGTTGTTGTGCTGAATAAATATTACGTGTTTTGTAATTTGTACTGTTGTACGCCTTAATCTTACTCTGCCATGACAATTAACAGTCAAATCTTTAAATACAACAGTCCCAACATCTTTGCAACCGTTATTAATGCCTTATTTAAAAAGAGACCGTAAATAAATTGAAAAAGTTCAGAAATTAGCAATCCGTCTTTCTCCTTTGCTTAAGTATTTGGTTTATGATAAGCAACTCAAGGAGCGTCCTTTTACTTGAGGATAGAAGAAAACGAGGAGACCTGATGGAGTCATTTAAACTAATCAATATGACACTAACCTCTCTGATTTGTTTGAATTCTACATGCAATGTCGACATGCTTAGTTTTTAAATACGAAATCTTTAACTACCAACTCCAAAGTCTAGACACCATTTCACTCAACGGGTAGTTACAGAATAGAATAATCTTCCATGTGATGTGAGAAATGCCAAATCGGATATGTGAACAGCATATTTGTTTAAAAATTGGTTAAAAATATGTGGAAAGATTAAACGCTGGTGTTTATAATGCTGCATATCTTTTGTGCAACATAAAAGTGTTTAAACACTGACAACTGGGTTTACCAGAGATGCATCTTTTTTTTCTTTAGGATTCTTTCCCGGAAACATCATTATTTTCATCTCCCTTCCATTTGTGAATCTTAAAGAGTTTTTTGATAGCATCAGTTTACAAATGCAACCTGTAGCGCGCAAAATACCGGACAGGCAGACAAACAAAAGAACACAACAATTTTAATTGATGTGCTGAAGCTGAGCATCTAAACCACTGTGTCAGAGTAAAAGTATTTTTAATGTTTAATGACACGTTTTGAATTGAGTTTTTTATTTTTACTGACACAATTCAGTATGATTTAAGAAATTTTATTGTAATTTATAAACACCGTTTACATTACTTTTGAAACTTAATTATTATTATGAGTATTAAAAAAAATAACATTAAAAACGTGCTACACAAAAATTCTACAAACTAGTGTATGCATTGACACTGAAATATTTGACTACTGCAAATGTGCAGCAGTGACGTAAAAGAGTTATTGCTGTAAGTAAGATACGATGTATTTCGTGTTTGATGCTGTTTCTTTTACTGTAAAAATCAATTTAAATTTTATCATTTACACAGTGGTTGCACATTCTTCTTGGGATAACAGAGCATCTTCACACCAAAGTGGATTTTTACCACACGTTTTTGAGCCATCCTTACATCCTCGTTCAAATATTAAATTTGATTGTGCATTAGTTGAAACGACTGAACCATTGAAATGAAGTGTTGTAGACATCGACATTGTTAATTGGATGCTTAAAGTTGGTGACGTGGTGCTAATATAAGATAAGGAAGTAATTAAAAAGTAATTTAGTGACACAATCATTTTGAATGAAACTGCTTATGCACGCTTAGACAAAGTCTCAGTAGTTTTCCAGAAAAGCTATATAATTAACGTATTTCTTATTAAATGTAACCATTTAATCTCAAAATAAAATTGCAACGTGTGGGGAACCTTGTATAAAAACTTATCTAACAGCAACTAATAAAACAAAGTGTCAATGGATTTCCAGTAGCTAAAATATTAACAGTGAAATTTGTTACAGATACCAAAATCCACTAAAGTATTATATTACTGTATATTAATTAAAATTAGATTATCATGACATAAATTAGCAAGTATCTGGCAAACTGAAGAAAGTCACATTGATCTGTTTTTAATTAAGAGTATTTAGGCGCAATGAGTAACAGGTGAGTTGTCCGCGTATACGTCTAATGTCCATCTCACGTCGTCTCTCCTACCTTGTTATGCCTATATACCTATTTTCACATTGCAGTATATCAAATAAATTTTCGATTTCCCCTTGATAAAACCGCGAAACATATAAAACGCTACACTAAACTATACTCACAAGCTCTTTGTCGCATTGAAGCATATAATGTAGTAATGTTTTATAGGTTGCGGTGTTTTACTGAAAAATCAAAAATGTATTTAATATGCGGTTTCGTCTGAAAGCTTTATGTACAAAGAGAATAGTGTCTGACAGCGATTTGCGAAAAGCTCTATTACTTGATTTGATTTAATTTCACTTTACTCAGTTGTCTAATTAAACACCGAATTCAATCAATTTTTTACATAAATAGACAACAAGCTATAGGTAAAAATAGAAATGAAAATATATTGTAAAGTTGTATTATTCAAATAAAAGCAAGTAGACTGAATAAATCACCTTATAAATAGCCTAATGATAATCAAACATTGTGCTTCTTTAGAATAAAGTCCTGTAGTTCAGATTAAAAGAACAAATTTTCAATGTCAAGTACATCAGGACGTGAAGAGTTTTACATGTTTATAAATCCATAACACACACAGTTAGTATAGGTTGAAGACTTATAAATATTTATTTTATAGGTATTTACATTTTTGTTATTAACCGTATTTTTGTCATATCTAAAGGTTACATTAGATTTTGTACAACTGGAACTATATTTAATATATTTCAGTACTTGCTTCCTAAAGTAGTACAATATTCTTTTTTTATCGCTAGAGCATTGAATTTTTTATGTAAATAATTCTGCATTAGGGCGTTATGCTAACACGGTTTCGATGGCCAGAGTTATAACAAGGTGATTTTAACTTTTTTTATTTATCTTGCAGTACGCTAAGTAAAGTTATTTATTTATTTTTGTTTGCAGTTTTTGTAGTTATTGTCGCACCTGCACATGTTGTTGAGCATTAGTCCTTATTTGAGTATAGGTGAGCATGATTTAATAATTTAAAAGGGTCTACATTCGCCAATGGCTTTTATATGTGCGGAAGTACATTCGAATTTTAAAGTTTCTTGTGAAAAATATGACATTGCTCCTGGAAGGTCAAGTTCAAGTATATAGTCACACCTAAGTACTTGAATGATTTAACGTGTTCGATTTGATGCCCCTTGCAAGTCATACTGAATGACTGTCGGACTTTGTTATATTTGTTTTTATGTATTACTATAAACTTAGTATTTTCATAATTTATCATTAAACTGTTAATGCAACACAAGATTTCTATACTTTCTAGAGCTTCTTCAAGTTGTCTAACTGCTGACTGCTGATCTTTTAGGCTGAAATATATGACAGTATTGTCTGCATATAGACGGCAAGTACATCAGGACGCAATCCAAAGAATAATGCAAATTTATTTTATATATAATATAAGAAGTAATAGACTCAGTATAGCTTCTTAGGGTACTTCACAGAAATATGAATATGTTTTAACAACATTACTTTATTTTTTCATCTAAAGTCGCCGACTCATTACATAATTGCATACAAATTAGAGCAATTCGTTATGAATATAAGGATTTCTATAAATAACTGTTCTTTTGCTGTTGTCTATTTTACTATAAAAATCTTGTGTGGCAATATCACTGCAGAAAAGCGTAAGCGATACTTCCAAAATCTATGCTAACAGTCGCTCACAAGTCCTGCTGTGTTAAGAAGTAAATTATGCTTAATGAGGTTTTTGTGTAGCTTACAGGTAAAAGGCATTGACGATATGGTTAACAGATTTTAGCATGTAATATACTTCAACTCTTTTTAGAGCTCTCTCATTGTAGCACATTCCAATTTACTGGCAAATTTTCCACTTTATAGTCATTTAGTAAATATAATAGCAAACTTGAAGACAAAGAATTTTATTGACATAAAGAACGTTAACGTACATTATTTTAACTGTATTAAACTAATGTCCGTGTATTTTATTTGCTAAAGCTGCCTGTATAAAGTCTATACTAGTGAGTACTATAGGGTTTGGGTCTAATGGAATACTACTTTAAAATGATTGAATACTTTCAGTTGTATCTTTGGACTCTACAACAATGTTTTTATACAGATCGTCTCCTTTGCATTCAACGGTATGCACGTTTTCACTGTCAGTAATCCGATAAAAAATGATTGGCGCGACTAAATTTTTACCAGAAATGTCAAAAAACAATTTCCATTATAAAGCTAAGCTATTTTCATTTGTGCACTGTATTAATCTGTATTGAAAGTTAATCTTAGATGCACGAATCAAGTTGGTTACTTTTTATCTAAGGTTACGATACTAAAAAAGTAACTTTGAAAACTCAATATTAAATGCTGCAAGGTCGTTTTTACTAAGCACTATGAATGAGTCGTGTTTTATTGTTAAAAGTTGTTTATGTACATAATTTTCCTAATACATTGTGTGTCAAACTTATTTTGTAATTCATGGTAACGTTTTCCTTATAACTCATTTCCTACATTTAGGTGCATGAGTTTTTGATGTAAACTACAGAGCTACCATCTATTCGGGTTTTGCGGTGATTTTTGAACAAGTTGGATGCGTCTATATTATAAAATGTGTCCTGTGTCTCCCCTGACCATTAGTTTTAGTGCAAGAAAAAACAATGAAATTGTAGGATTTTAGTTTTGATTTTAATTCACTTAGTTTAAGTAGGTTTAAGCTGTTGCAATTAGCATGGTTAACATTTGATCCTTTGCATTTTGTTAGGGTTTCTTCAATACCATTGAAACTGCAAGGTAATAAAATTATTTAAGTTCGTCAATTGAAACAAATAGTTTAGATTCTGGACTTATATTACAGAATGGTAGGTGCTGATTAAATATATTGTGGTCAGGTTCAGCAGCTATAAAGCACTTCCTATAAACCTATATTAATTTATTTAATTTAATAAAATCACCAGTTTTAATAACTTAAATTAAGCACACACCATGATATTTATTTTTTGACTAAAGTATGTATGTACACAGAGCTATCTGACTGAAAGTTATATTGAAAAATTACATAATAGATTAGAAAAATGCATATTTAAATGCATATTTAAATGCATATAACTGCAAAATGCACGTCGCACATCGAGACTTTGTACACCGTAAACGTCAGACATTCAGACTTTGTACACAATAAAAGTCAAACACAGAGACTTTTTACATTGTGCCGACACTTTAGGACACTAAACGTTGTACAAAAGACTTTCGTACATTGGACGCGAAACCGTTATAAGTTACAGGGGAAAATATAAAATGGACATTAAATACATGCGAGGTCAACGCACTTGTCCTTCAGTGCCCCTGATTAACAGTGTAGCGTGTATTTAGGAATTGTTAATACGGTCACACAGAAAACCTTGTTTAGTAGAATGAGCAATACCAATAATTTTTTCTATGAATTGCAGTTTAGCATAGGTTAAATTTACTTTTATTTTAACAAATAAGGCACTTCGAATTAAATTTTGCGACTGTGGGCCCAAAGTAGATGCTGAGCTTTAACGAACATTGGCTTCAACAAAGGAGCAAGATAACTTCAGAAACAATAAAGTATCATCTATGAAAAACATTAATTTCATTATTACGGTGATAATTACTTCTAAATTTAAATTTTACAACATTGTTTCTTCAAATTTATAATATAAATAGAATGAGTTTAGAAGTGTGACTTGTAACGTGCCTACTACGGATTAAAAGACCGACAAATCCATTTCAGTACATGTTTAAGCTCTTGAAAAAAGTATTATAAAATATGTGATAACTAAGCTGACATCAATTACGGACCATCCTTGATATAAACGTCCACCCTGCACCAACGGGGCAGGGCGGACGCAATGAGCCCTCTTAAATCCTGGATTTTTCATGTCTGTGCAACTAACAGCGTTCCGTGCTGGGCAGAAATTCACCATTAGAGGGGGTAGTACTAATTAAGTGATAACTTGGTTGACATCATTCATAAACCATCCCGAAATTGAAGTAATAAAATGCAAGTGGGGCACCACTTCATTAGCGGATATTTTGTTGACATCTTTAATTGAACATTCTTGAATTAGTGTTACCATGAGAGTAGGCGGTACTAAATAAAATATAACTGTTAAGAATTCATCTACGGACTATCTATATACAATTTGCGTATATATAATCATTAAACTTGTAAAATTAGTATTTATAAGATGCTAGTGTTATTTAAACAATTTTGTTTATGAACGCTTCCTATAGGTCATATGAACTCAGTGTCGTGTGTACGTACTACGCATATTTATGTTTGTAAATTAAAATTATTTGTGAATTTTCATTTTTTTGGATTTCGATGAGCAACAGTTTTGGACAGTCTATTATTGCTGCCATTAGTCAGGTTATTTATTTTGCCTGCAGACTAGTTACTTACCACCTTTAAGATTTCTGTATATAACAATTAAACTAATTGAGAGGAATCTGTAAAATAGCTTAAAAGTTAACTTCTAAAGTGTATTTTATTAGCTTAAACTTCTATTAGCACAATTATTAGTCACGTAACTTTTATAATTACGCTGTCATCATTTCCAGTTTTTGCTCCTATATATTTATTTTTGATTCAATCAGCTTTTAGTACTATGTATGTGTTGTTCAAATTATTGCTGTTATGTTTATTTTATAGTTTTCCATATTGCGTTTAACCTCAAAATAGAATTGTAATTCGGTACCTGACCAATGATTACTTATTCATTACTGTTATTTATAGTCATCAATTATGTATTCAACTTATGTTTCTATTGTATTTTAAGCTGTTGACTGTGACTTTAGTCACCTTCCTATTTTATAGGTTTATTGTTAGTTCTAGCACTGCACGTGACTTTTAAGTCATATTTTACCATTTGATTTTCCATATTTTAGTCTGTAAGCTTTTGTATTCTGCATACTGAACCTAAAACATCGTAAGTTGTGACTTGTTGGTATTTTCTAGACTCCTTTTTGAGTTTTATAATCTAAACCTTTTAGTATATGTCAGTTATTGTATCAAATAGTACCTTTTGTGTATGTTCTTGCCAATTATGTTTACAAGGTGACAACTGAGTCACAATGTATTAAACATTTTTGTATTTGTAATATTATTTGACCTGAAAATCAAAGGTTTGTTTATCACTGTAAGCTACAACTGTGTATTTATTTATTATTTCAAACTATATTTGTTTTTAAGGAGAAATATTCTCGTATTTATTGTTATTCTTTGTAATAGTTAATTGTTGATAGGGAATTTTCTTATTTGTGAACTAGTATACACTTACAATAATTCCACATGTAATCAAGTGAATAATTAATTGATTAAACTAAGTCTTACCTGAAGTTTAATCATAATTATGTGAAGCAACTCGTCCATATATTACATGGTAGTAGTCCCATCTAATGCCAATAAACCACAAATTTCAAAGTAAAAAACTCAGCGCCTCTACATCCACACTATCTAATTCTCCAGGCGCGCTTCTGGTTTATTATTTTTAAAGTACGGTTTTTTGTTAATATCCTCTATAATAAATTAGAGATTCCGATTGATTGGGTGGCTGGGTGTAATATATTCGGACGAGTCGCTTCACATAATTATGATTAAACTTTAGGTAAGACTTAGTTTAATCAATTAATTATATTTCAGCGACTCGTCCTCTATATTACATGGTAGTTGTTTAAAGTTAAACAAACCGTTTCATATAGAGACATTTCTGAGTTGAATATTTATTATATTACCAATCTGTCATAACATAAGTTAACATTAAAAAAAAGTTAACCTAAACAATAACTCATACAAAACCGATACAAAAAATTCGACAAATTAAGGTTTATAACAGAATTTGCAAAAATAGCTTTGTCCACGATGGGTCTCTGATAAAATCTTGCAAATGTTTCAGACGATGAAGTCCAACCCGCCGTATTTCGAATTACTTCTATGTTAATTCCTACTTTGTGAGCGGTCAGAGTTGCGGCGTGTCGATTACTGTGACCTGAAAAATGTTCTGTATTAATTCCGCTGTTTGATAGAACTGTTTTAATCCATCTGTTAATAGTTTGAGATGTAACAGCTCTGTGAGGTTTTTTAACTGCAATAAACAGTATTTTTTCGGTTAATCGCAATAGCTTAGTTCGTTCTAGGTAATGCCTAAGCACCGTTGTTACACATATGTTAGGGTTATTTTTATACATTGAAAGGTGCAAAACAAGCTGTGGCCTGTTTCTCGGGGTTGTTTTAATCAGCGTCGAGATTTTTATGTCGATCCTGATGTCATCTGTTTGTATATCACAAATTCTAATTACAGAAAACGTCTGAACCCGATGGGCAGTAGTTAAGGCTAGTAACCCAATTAGCTTTAGTGTTAATGTTTCCAAATTTAATTAATCTACTGGGGACAGGGATGACAAATAGTTAAGAACCGGTTCTGGATCCCAAGTAGAATTATATTTTGGTCTTGGATGTCGTAACCAGAACAGTCCACGAAAAACGAGCGATTTTACGGTTTTTACTGATTTCAGTTGTAATCAGTAAAGAAATAGCTGACCTCATAGAATTTAACGAACTGTAAGAGGAATTATTGTCAAATTGTTTTTGTAAATAGACCATGATGTCAGCTGTGCTAGGAGTAAATAAAGAAACTCCTGCTTCAGTGCAATAATTCCACCAACTTTTGAGGTAGCCGTCGTACTGTTTTAATGTGTTTACAGCAATAGAGGAAATCATAGTGTCGGTACTTGCAGATGGTACGCCTTGCGCGAGAAACCCCGCGCGGATAGCTTCCCGGCCATCAGGGTAAGATGACGGTGAAGTGGGTAGGGTGTGCTGCAATCAGGTAAAAGTAAATCATAAAATGGCCGGAGGAACACTGGAGGTTCTACTATCATAGATGTAAAAACAGGATACCAAGGCTGAGAGGGCCAATAAGGCACGACCAGAATGCCTTTCGCTTCATCCCTATTAATCTTTTGTAATATTTTTGCAATAAGATTGAATGGAGGAAATGCGTAAAAGTATTCTTAATGCCAGTTAATTGTGAATGCATCAACAAATGAACTCTTTGGGTCGGGAAGCCAACTAACATAACTTTTGCATTTTTGATTTTTGTAACTGGCAAACAAATCTATAGTAGGTTCACCTAGTAGGTTGCAGATCTGTTTGAACGCAGCAGAATTTAGACACCATTCATATTGATGTTCTGTAGATCTAGATTCCGCATCTGCAATCACGTTTTCCTTTGATGCAATGTACGAGGCAAACAGCCATATGTTTCGTGTTTCACACCACTGCCAAATGTTTCTTGGCAATTGATTAAGGACAGGAAACTAAATACTTCCCATTCTATTAATGTACGCTATAGCTGTCGTATTTTCCACACGTAAAAGAATGTTAGCATTAGGTACGTCTCGTACTAAAGATTTTAGGCTGTTAAAAACTGCTAATAGTTCTAAATAATTTATGTGCTGATTAAGTTCTAATTCCGAACAAAAACCGTGGGTTTGTATTAATCCCATGGATGCTCCCCATCCTGACAAGGAGGCATCAGTTGCTATAATGTATTTAAACTGTATGGGTGTTAAGGATCGGTTGCTATTTGGCAAGTGTTGTAACCACTATAAAAGGTCATCTGCGATAGAGACTGGTATGTTCATATTTTTATCATAGTTTGAGTTATTTGCTTGTAAAGCCCTGTATTTTTCATATTCCAAGTGCTTAGTATAAAGCCACCCATACTAAATAGCTTGACAACAAGAATTAAGTAATCCTATACTATCTTTAACTTTCCTATTTCAGAATTGACCTGTGGTGCTATCAGCAGCTACTTTCATTTTTTGGTGTGGGATACTGTTTATATATAACAGTCTTTGCCTCCGTGGGCATCCCATTTTTGAGAAGGTCTATCCATTTATCGCTCAGTACGGGTAAAATGTCCTCACCTTCCAATTCGGTTGCGGGAGCTGTATCTCCTAACATCTCAATTAGATCCTTGTCCGGGTGATCTGGGTGAAGGTCAAGTATATCCAACTTCTCATACTTGTCGTTGTCTACAGAAAGAACAGACTTTGATCTCGACCTCGAGTTTCTTTCATCTCTTGATCGTGTCGAGCCTCGCGGGCTTGGATCACGACTTCCAATAATGGAAAGAGATCTGTGTTCTCTCGACTGACTATTAGATGAGTCTGATGAGTTGCCATGACGGCGACATTTGGAACGCCGATCCTGGCTTTTTTCACGTATTTTTCGCTGCAGCTTTTCCAGAAGTTTAAGCGTATCTGGGCTCTTGGATCGTCTATGTTTTCTGTGCTTACCCATTTTTCTGTTAAATATGAAATGAGAACAGTCACAAAGACAAAAAACAAGTTTTCTTACCAAAGGAACTGCCCAGACCAAGATAAAATGCAGACTTAACTGCTAATATTTAACTTTCTTGTAAAATTATGGTGAAATAAATTATTTTATTGAGTGAGGAAAATAAAAAATCGAAGTATTTTCCCTCACACTTTACCTTTACTCTTTGGTTTTCCTATTAATATAAAGAGACGGAATGCGAATTCCCATAAGTAAAGAAAATGTCGACTGGTTTCTTGGCACAAGAAAAGAAGAATGAACCAGAAGCGCGCCTGGAGAATTAGATAGTGTGGATGTAGAGGCGCTGAGTTTTTTACTTTGAAATTTGTGGTTTATTGGCATTAGATGGGACTACTACCATGTAATATAGAGGACGAGTCGCTGAAATATAACGTGGATTTATTTCACTATTTTAGATTACTCATATTACTTTTGGAACCCAATCATCAATACTCTGAATCGCGAAGTTCACAATCACATCTTCTATATTTCCATTTATCATGATCTTTATTCAAAGCATCTTGTTATTAGCGTTACTGACGTTGGCAGTAGTTTTTCTCCCCAACATTTGGTCCTTTGAACTGGATAAACTTTAATAATAAACTAAAATTTAATTTCGGCAAACTAAAGAGGTACTTCGTTTATCCGGTTTGAAAAACTAAATGTTGGAGGGAGAAAATATTGCCAACGTCAGTAACGGTAATTAAAATATGCCTTAAATTAAGATGATGGTGAATGGAAATATGGAGCATGTGATTGTGAACAACGGAATTTAGAGTATTGATAATTGGGTACCAAAGGTAATATGAGTAATCGCGAAGTTCACAATCACATCCTCCATATTTCCATTCACCATCATCTTCATTCAAGGCATCTCTTATTTACCGTTATTGACGTTGGCAGTATTTTCTCACTCCAACATCAACTTTAATTATCAAAACTCGTACTTAGCTCAGTGTTATTGACGCATTTTTCACCCAGCCTTTTTGCACAAGCAAATCTGGTACCGACACTACTTGTTTTAATCGTAACTTTTTCAATGGCACCAGTAAAACTCGAACCCAGCCCACTTGTACCAGCGCTACTCCTACTAAGCCAGCTCGTATCCAGCTAAATTTAGCCTTAGCTGATCTAGATCTAGATTTGATCTGATCTATCTGATCTGATCTGATCTAGATTTAGCCCTGCCTACTCGTTTCACCAAAACTTCTACTATGCCCACTCGTACCTGTGGTTTTCTTACTAAGACCACTTGTACCTGTACTATTCGTACTCCGCATATTCTTTCTAGCAAATCTCGTACCTGGCCTACCTTTTTCGGCGCTAACTGCGGTATTTTTATGTTAACTTTACCAAAAAACCATTGCTTAACAGTGATCGAACTTATTCCATGCAAGCTCAGCGTCTACTTCGGGCCCACGTTGGACAAATCGAACGCAAAGCGCCGGATTATACGGAATATATACCTACTCCTCTGCCACCACTTCAAATCGGAGGGGGGGGGTGTCTATTTATGATGTCTACAATATTATTTATTATATCCTCACTCCTATGCCATTACGTAACTCCAGGGAGGTAACCCGGCTTGGCGGGTCAGTTGTCTAACTACTGAACTGCTAAGTCGGGAAGTCTTCCCCTCACTTGGATCGTGGCTCAAGTTGGGTTAACTCCTGAGGGTCCATAAATGATGTCAGCAAAATTATAACTTTGTCTGTCTCTCAGTCTGTCTGTTTGCCATTTTGTATATCTGTCTTTCGGTATGTCGCGCGATATGTCTGTCTGTCTGTCTTGGAGTCCGTAAGTTGCACGCTCCTAGAGGAATGCTAAGAAATTTAACTTTACGAATAACTTTTAACTTAACATTACGAATAGCCTTTCCTGTTTTGATGAAATACTGCTTCCCCATGGATAGTCTTTTTGCGTTGCTAAAATAAGGTTCAACCCATTTGTTAAAGCCAAAATTCGCTATGAGCTCAACATCTACTACGGTCGCCAAATCCGGCGCCAAGCGCCGGGTTTCTTGCTTGTTGACGTGTAGCGCCTAACAATTTGCTGATTCATTCAAGCCGAATGTCAAACAATGATTATGATTTTGAGGGTATAACAACTAACGATAAATACGATTTAATAGCTTCTACTTACTTCAGTGCCCTCTTTCTTCTCGGCTTATACAGGTGAAAGATTCCGTATATTATTGGGTTAAAAACGCTGTTTGACATTCCAAAGAAAAAAATGGCTGACTGGAGATCATTATGCGCCTAGATATAAATAAATCATCGTACCATAATGTTAGTACTGCCCGATGTCCAACTTTTCCATCATTTAACGCTTGTTGCTGCTCGGTAAAACAGGTGTAGGATGTTTCTCCAAATCTCATACTTAAACAAAAATACGTTTTTCACTGTGTATTTTTCTTTGAGTATGACTCGTATTTTGTTCAAAACGTTTTGTGAATACTGTGATTTCTGAGATCGTAAAACAGTCAAGTTTTACATTATTCACGATGTGCTTTAACAGCCTCAGATTTTCTTTGTGAAAGATTGTTAGCTAGCGAAGAATGACAAAATCTTATCTTGAGATCTTGTTTATTTCGGACTAATTGTGTTGGGTATTGCGGTTGCGCGCAAGGGTAAACCTAAACCATGAACTGATATTAACTGAAACTAACTGAACTGATTTAGCAAAATCGGCCTGTTTTTGAAGTTTCAGTTAGTCCGTTTTTATTGATTTCCTTCGCAAACTCATAACTGAAAGTAACTGTTTCTGCCTGTTTGGGGCGATATGATGAAAACAGTTAGTGAATTCCTATGATATTGCATTGGACGAGAAACAAGCGGTGTTCTTTGATAAGTGCCGGCCAGGTCGGGAAGTGCCGGCCAACTTTAGTAAGTGCCGGCCAGTTTGACTTTAGTAAGTGCCGGCCAAATCGACTTTAGTAAGTACCGGCCAACAAAAAATTCTAGAAATGGATTGAAACTGCGCCAGGAACGTTAGAAAACAGTACAAAATGTAATAATATTCATTATTGCACATAAAATTCATAATATAATTTATATTTATATAATATAATATACATATATTGTTAGAATGGCAATATTGTATATTGCATTCTAATGTGCTGTCTAGCACATCAGCAATAATTATGATGAATTGCAGTAATGTGGAACTGCGTTTTAACTTGTAGTTTACTAACTAGTAAGATGTAAATAACGTCATCACAATGACGTCAAACTTTTGTGTAAATACTCGGATGAAATGTATGGAGAACACACATTCACTTACTGGGATTAACCACGAGATCTGCCCGCAATTGTATCGTTCAGTGCCATCTCTCCCGACTGTCAACCTTTCTATATGCGGCAGCATACAGCTGGAATAGACCACGAGATAGCTAGTAATTGTATCATTCAATGCTACTCTCTTCCAGTTGTAACCTTTTGATATATACAAATAAAACCTCTCACTAAAGCCAAGCAACACCCTAGTTTATTATCATGCATTATTAGCATATATAAACTTAACAATATGTATATATATTTATATAATATTATATACATATAATATATTAATGAGTATATATATTTATATATAATATATATTACATGTATAGATAATGTTATTTTTGTAGGCTCACAGTATTGTTGTTTACATTATTATATTTTTATTGTTACCCACTACCTAAATAAATCCCTGAACCGTTGACTATACTTTTTGTTTTGTTCTTACACGTTTTATTACTGTTCATGCTACTTATTCACATTTTGCTACCCTTCGTGGTTTGTTATCTTTGAGGTTAGGTTAGATTTGGGGGGAGGGGGTAGGAAAAACTGACTGGAAACGGTTAGGTTATATTTTTCCCGCCTCACACCGAAGGCGGGAGGAAAAAATTTAAGCTATCCGTTTTCAGGCAGCTTTAGGAGCCTGTTTTAGTGTTGATTCGGTTCAATTTTCATTATTTTTAAACTTTATATTGGTCGTGAGTTATCGAAGTCGGGAGTGAGTTATCGAAGTGGGGCCTGAGTTATCGAAGTGGCGCAAGAGTTATCGAAGTTGGGCATGAGTTTCCGAAGAAACCCTACCCCAGTTCGGGTGTTCTTTGGGAACGCATGCCTCAACATGCTAACTCTTGCCCAACTTTGATAACTCTTGCCCAACTTGAACTTGAACTTCAACCAAAAGTGGAATGGACCCATGTCGAAAAATCCGGCTCTTTGCGCCGGATTTGGCGACCGTGGGCCCGAAGTAGATGCGGAGCTTATAGCAAATTGGCTTGGTCACTGGTGAGCAATGCTTTTGTAGTGAGGCTAACATGAAGCTCTCGCAGTCAGCGCCAGTAAAAGTAGGCTAAATACAAGTTTTGCTGGTAAAAAGAGCTGGATAGTAATATTTGAATGACCTCATTTCGGAACTATGCCTTACTATATTTAAGCCACATACGTATGTCCGTCATATGTAGTAATAAAGGGAGATCCATAAAATAGTGATAATTGAAAGATGTACGGAATAACAGCTACCATGTATGAGCCATATACGAAGGTACGTGAAACGCAGTGACGAAGTTGGCTGCCAAAAGCTAAGGTGGTAATCAAAGCCTAGTTCCCAGACTTGCGCATGGAGATCTTCAAATTTGTCACTGCATTCCCAAACTCTAGACAACAATACGACAATACTTGGCTGTCCTGTGAACGTGCATAGATAAGTACCTATACTTGTAATGTAAATTCGTGAAAAGATTCCGTGCATTTTTATTGGCGAAACATGACAAGCTCACATCTCTGTATCTACCTTCATGAATTTCCACCCCCTTTGTTTTACTTTAAAACATAATTATAACTTTGGTCCAATCAAATATATTTGTGGTTAGATGCCTAACCAGATTTTAACCAATAACTATAGTACTACAACACTTTTTCCTTAAGCTTGCGGAGGACAGAAAGTTGTTTGAATAAATCAGTTAAAATGTGACTGTAGCGTGTGACCTGCAGCCATACAGACAGACAAACAAACAAACAGCCAACACCATTCCAGTGGATGCTTGCTCAGCATCTAAACAAATTTAATGTTTGAGATAGAGGTATTTTAAATCATAGTATTTATGAGACGTCATTATGTACGATCCCTAAATATCTATAACCAATATACGAAAGTTCATTAAATGTATTTAAAGCAGGTTTGAAAAATTTTCGTTAGAAACGGGGGTTCTTAAAACTATAATATTTGAGGGACGTCATTAGGAACCATCCTTGAATTTCTATACCGAATATACCTAGATGAGCTCATTTTATTTTAAAAAAGGCTAAAAAAAATCCTAATGTTGAAAATGGGGGTACTTAAAACTGTATAGACAGAAATGTGTTCAATTCTATTATTTCCAGTCTGTATTAATGTTAAGTCTAATAGGCATATACATGAACATTTGTATAACCTATAGGTTTCTAATTATATACTGCCATTCTGTTTAATTAATTAAGCATTTGTTTCTTCTGATTAGTTAAGTACTAGCTTCCGTATAATTAATTAAGAAGTGACATCTGTCTAATTAGCTTCCGTATTATTAATTAGGAAGTGACTTCCGTGTAATTAATTAAGAACAATTACGTTACTCACTGTGGTATTTCTTACATATTTATTACTCACTACGGTATTTCTTACACGTTCATTACTCAATATGATATTTCTTACATGTTCACTTACTCATGTATTTCCTAGAAATTAATTAATTGTATAACTTAATTACCTATTAGTCATAAATTAAGTTACTAATAATTAACGTTATCAATGTATTTCCTATAACGTAATTAACTATTTGTCATAAATTAATTTACTGTTAATTAGTATTATCAATGTATTTCCTAGCACGTTGCTGAGTATATAAGCTTAAACCAGTTTGAAATAAATCATGCACTCCTCACTTACACTGCATCAACTAAACAGTCTCCAGAACACGAAGTAACCACTTATTTAGCATTGTACCGCTTGTACCTTGCAGTTACATTACTCACACTAATACACACTAGACATAGTTACGCCACTATCCGTAACTATATTGGCTCCCCGAACGAACCTTCGTTACCCGGTTCTCGGTTTCTTCGTGTTCTTCTTTGTTTTTTGGGGGTGGAAGACTGCTCGTGCGTTTAAACGGCACCAGCGATCTTTCCATCTATCTCTACTCCGCTTTACGTACTAGACTACCTTCTTCAACTGGACCAGGCTGATTCTACCCGTTCACCTCGAGTCGACGCGTCGTGGACATCGTGGGATTGACATTCTGGCTTCGACTACTCTGGCTTGTTTTGTGTCACGTACAGCACACTCTATCTAACACTTCTCCTGATCAGTCTAGGACCATTTGACTATCAGGGCAACACCAGGTTCGTACACAAATACGACTTATAAAGAGTTACGGTACCCTATTAACGTACACTTTCCTTCACACTATCCCCCCCACTACTTTCGTGTCCATCACTTACCCCACCATGATGGATCATGCAACCAGGAGATGAACCTACGCCTCCTCAGATACGGCTTTTACGTAGCAATAACCCCAAGGATCACGAACGATCACCTCAAGTGGCCCCAGCCCCATTAGAATATAAACCCAGAGGTCGTAAGAAACAACCGACATCTGAGTCCGGACAAGTTTTACCAGGCTTTGAAGACAGCCTAAACACCTCTTCCTCAAGTCGTCGAGGGACGTCACAAGCATCCAAGGAAAAGGCTGCTGCTCGCAGACAACGCAATCTTGAACGATTTCATCAAATCGTCTCTGAAATCCATCAGAGACGCAACCTTAACTTTGTTGTAACTCCTTACCAACTCCTCAATAGATTTGAATTTCAAATAGCCACAGCATTTAATGAACAATACGCTAATGCACAACTTGAAGACGCTAAATATCAGTACCTAGAATTCCGTGAACGGCAAATTGCTAAATTGCTTACATTATCAGCTCACCCACCAGTTGTCTCTTCTACTTTGTCACCTGTTCGAGCGCAAGCCAAATCCTCACGGCCATCTACTTCAGCCAAAACATCGTTTTACAGTTACGATACACTAGCACTAAAACCGCAACGAACCAGCACACCAAAAAAGGATTCCGGGTATCAGTCTAGATATACCCTAGCCGAGCTACCTGACTACAGTAACAGCTCTGAGTCATCTCATACCGAAGACGACGAAGACACTCTAGAAGATATCGACGTTGCCGACATCACTATAATCGACACAATCAATCACACAAACACTAACACTACTCAACAACAGACCTCAGGCAACCCAAGCTCGGATCCTGCAGACTCTGACGACGAAGCGGAACAACCAAACCCGGACAGACAAAAAGACAGACAACCGTCAGACGACGTGCCATCAACACCAGACTACCAACAAAACAGTATCGGAAACGGCAACACTCAAGGCCTGCCAGCGCCGCCGCCACCACCAGGCCCTACGGCTCCACCTACGCCTCCGCCTCCACTGACGGATATAAGAATGGCTAAAGAACTTTACCTAGCCACCCACAATGCATTGGAAACCCGGATTGCGGTTATCCAATCACGGGTGACAGCACACTACGCTGATCCTCCTACTCTTCTAACGGCTGTTGACGTTGCGCTCTACATTGAAGACCTCAAAACAATGGGACCAGAAATCTCTAATCAAATGACAAATTGCTATAAATTGTTCAAAAACATTCCGGCCACACAAAGCGTAGATGAAGATCTTCAACTCACAAGAGCCCTTAACACTCAAACAGATTTAGATGACGCATACAATAAAGTTCGCGTTGAACTGGTTACACTATCTCATAAGCTCCAGTAAGCAACTTTAGTCACTCAATTGCAAACACCAAAACTCAGTCTGCCTACGTTTTCAGGCCTACACAATGAGTGGACCGCATTCAAAGGTCAATGCACAGCACTGGTAATCTCCTCTACACATTACGCTAAAGTGGACAAGTTACGACTTCTACTAGACGCTCTCAAAGATAGCACAGCAATTGAAAACATTTCAGATCTTCAAATAACTGAGGGAAACTGGGGAATTGCATGGACCCGGATGGAAACAAGATACAACTCTCCAAGGGAGCAAGCAGCATTGTCAATAAAACCATTACTTGAGCTGCCGGCAATGATGTCGCAGTCAGAAAGCGGACTTCACAAACTAGTTAACGTAGTTCGGACGACACGAGCTCAATTAGAGCAAATTAACTTGAGTAATGTTAATGAAGCAGAGGTACTTTACCTTCACTTTATCATGGCCCGCCTAGATAGCCGCACTATTTCGGAATTCAACCAAAGTCTCCCAGATAATTCAATTCCAACTTTAGAGACTTGAATTCAATTTTTATTAAAAATGGCATAAAACATAGGCATGACACAAGAAATCAAAATCAATAGCTCTATAGCACCACCTGTACACCATTTTCATAGCTCTAGAGAGAATTGTCTAGGCAACACAATGTACTCTGACGATTACAATTCTGGTGACTCTACAACCAGTTCTACATCCAGTGACACTACCACAAGCAACACTAACAGTGATTCTTCTAATAGTCACACTTCGAGTGAATCCAGTTGTGACGAAGAGGAAACCCAACCTTTAATTCAAAGTCATCATTCAAATAGGTCTCACCAAAAACCCTATTCAACTAACCCTAATCGGCTTGTAATGCATGCCACAGTTGATTCTGCTGGAAATACTTCGTGTAACTCTACAGTACAGAATTCAGTCGTTTCTAGCCTTGAGAATAAAACAAAGAAACAACTTGTTCCACAAAAACATGCACAGTCTGTCACAAAGCGCGCATTGCGGTTCCATTCTCCAGAACCTCGACGCAAACGTAACTCAGAAAAGCGTCAAATGTGTAAGGTTTGCGCAGCTATTGATCATCGCACCCGAGAATGTTCCCTTTTTCTCAACATAGACCATACACAACGCATAAGGTGGGTTGAAACGAGCAACAGATGCAAAAACTGCCTACTAGACCACTCAACTAAAGATTGCACTAGCAATAAAAGTTGTTCAGTCTGCCAAAAAAGACACCATACGCTCTTACACTTTCCAAAGCAACGCCATACAAACGTTTACTGACCTCAACGATGTTTATGTTTTGACTTGCATATTCTGTTACTTTGTTATGCACTTCTAATAACCCCGTGGTGCATTCGACACCTTGTTTTGTATTTGCTTCATTCTTAAAATGACTTTGCTGGCAAAATTATTTGATTTATATACCTTATATATATCAAGGGCGGGAGTATGGACCGAAATGTGTTCAATTCTATTATTTCTAGTCTGTATTAATGTTAAGTCTAATAGGCATATACATGAACATTTGTATAACCTATAGGTTTCTAATTATATACTGCCATTCTGTTTAATTAATTAAGCATTTGTTTCTTCTGATTAGTTAAGTACTAGCTTCCGTATAATTAATTAAGAAGTGACATCTGTCTAATTAGCTTCCGTATTATTAATTAGGAAGTGACTTCCGTGTAATTAATTAAGAACAATTACGTTACTCACTGTGGTATTTCTTACA